>OV179172.1:5678703-6278703 GCA_921972225.1 Euplexia lucipara | reverse complement strand
ACATCGAGAAGAATGTCAATTTAAATTATTTATATCCAATATCATCACTCACAATAAAAATGTTTACTGTCTATACAAATCTGTTTCTTCTAAGTATTTTTTAGTTTAATTTTAACAACATTTTACTTTACTTGACAATTTATTCTTAATTTTCCTTCTACAGCAGGTCTAAGTCTCCTGAAGTCAGCCGCACTCCGGTGCCCTCACCGGCCTCTGCTCACTCGATACCTCGTCCAATGCACTCGCACGGCCATCGCGTCTGACGCGAACTTAGTCGCGAGTAAGGAGTCTATCTTCCGCGAGGTAAGGAGGGCTTTTAATTAATTTAATATGGCGATTTAAGTTCATGGCACATTATACCGGCACCGCTCCAAACCAGCAATCGACTTGTCATTCAATTTAGAACATTAAATCGTGTGTAGTATGATATATTTCACAATGTCAATGTGAAAAAGCCAACGGCGAGCGGGTCAGCGCGCTTGCCACTGCCACAGTCTAAAAACATACAGTTGTCCGACGAAGCCGTCTAGACAAGGCAATCGTGCGGGGTGTGAGGAGCGAGACGCGGGAAATCCGCTCCCGCACTGCGAACAAAACGATGTTCGTAGTGCGGGAGGTATTATTCAAGTCTAACGCGTGTAGAAGTTGTCGGCATTTTTCCAGAGATCAAAGGCGTCGTCCTACTGTATTAATATTTATACTGTGCCACTACCATACAACTCGACTCGCAGCCGAGTGCCGATAGCGAGCGGACCATGTGCTTACAGCGCGGCGACCGCATGCTTACTTACTCGCCGACTCCTGAGTCGCCCACAACGTCATTGCGCCGTCGTAAACCTAGACATTATGCAAATGTGCAAGTCCTAGGCGTGTTCAATTATAAATGCCGGATAACAATTGTGTTCGCGGTGACAGCTAGCTTGCACCTCGCGGGCGGCGTGCGGACTGCAAGCTGGCACCTTACCGACGATGCGTAGTTAGCGCACTGGCAGCTAGCCGTAGCCTAAATTCGAGGCGACGCCGTGCGGCTACTGTGCAGTTGCGGTGCCGTTATAATGTGCCATAACCTTTACCTTTACTTGAATACACCGTGAAAGGAGGTGTTTCATTTCCGGCCATGATGTGATCGCTAACCTATCAATGCTGGCTCCCAGGTAGACGCTCTGGGCGACAACTTGGTGATCGCGTGCGCCCGCGCAGGCGACCGCTGCTCCGACGTGCTCAGCGAGCTGCTGCGACCACACGAGAGCCAGCCGCCACTGTTCCGGCTGCATCACACCAATGCTGATGGTAAGAACCACTTTACATACTTACCCGACTACGGCGAAGCTAAAAGAAAGGTTATGATTTTTTCTTACTCTCAAAATCAAAATCAAAATCAAAAGTCTTTATTCAAACTAGGCTGAGAATCAGCACTTTTTGAACGTCAAAAAAATACATAAAGACAGTCCCCCAAAAACGGCCCACCCTTCGCCACTTCCTAGTGTTTTTCTGGGAAGAAGAAGTGGCGGAACAAACTCCCCAGCAACACATCTGTCTGATTCGTTTGAAGAACGAGGTATACAAAGAGTCTATACAATGAAATGCTCAATAAATAGCACTAGTGTTTATCTTCTTCTTATATATAAAATTCTCGTGTCACAATGTTCGTTCCCATACTCCTCCGAAACGGCTTGACCGATTCTAATGAAATTTTTTATGCATATTCAGTAAGCCTGAGAATCGGCTACTATCTATTTTTCTAACCTGTAAGTGATAAGGGGTGTTCACCCCAAAACTTTTATTTTTATTTTTTTGTTAATTTTTATTTTTTTATTATGTGGCATCAAAAAATACATACAACTCTAAAATGGGGGGAGCATACAGGGGAGGGGCGTGGGAGGGGGAGAGGAGTTGATAAAAAATGCTATGCAATAGCTTTACCGCGGCAGTCTCCGAGTGCCACACGTCATTTTCTCTTTTTTTTAACCATTCAATCACAATGTGCCACAGTGAAGCGTGGCAGGGTACAGCTAGTACACATCTAAAAATAATAATCAATGTCAACTCACGTACATTATCCTGTCACATTGTTTATTCCCAAAAGGTCGATCAATATGTTGACTATGGCTAACTTCAGAGTGTAGGTCTTTCGTGAAGGTGTGCGCGCGCATCGTCAAAAGAACACCGGCGAACTCCCAAACAAATTTTTGTTGACATTTTTTTTTTGCGTCTGCCTATGAAAAATATCTAAAAGTATAGAGTTTGAATTTCTGAACAGTTTTTTCTTTTGTTATACTTTTATACGAAGTCAGGAATTAAAGATATTTAATTTTTAAGTTTTAGAGGTTAAAACTTTATAATAGGTAATGTCCGCTATAATCTTAGCACAAACTATCGTGTTTATTTTAACATTCGTATTCTGATGCAGACATGTATTTCCTAAGTATATTAATGCATTATGTCAAGCCAATCCATTTTAAGCAACTTGAGTAAGATTTATATTACATGGCAACATTAAAAGTGTAGCTAATCCAAAAGCCATGATGTCAAGCCAGAAAGAAAAGAACACAAAGCTATGATTATTTATTTCATCAATAATCTAGTCAATTAAGCTCTCAATTATGAAGATTTTTTTCCAGACTTTGATGTGCCTTATGATTGATTTGATAAAACTTAGTAAATTATTTCGTTAGTATCTATTACGGTGACATACGTTTATTTCATCAACAATAAGTATAATTCAATAATACACAGGCTATAATGAGCTATAATTATGACAAAATTGTAGGTTTTAGTCCCTCATCTAGATAACAAGAAAATATTCGACACATAATTTTTTATTTTTCAAAATAATGGAAAACTGCCTAGATTAAGCGCATTACAGTTGAGGAGTGGGGACTTGTAACGTCATTAGCTAGCATAAACTGTACTGGCTAGTGACGTCATTGTAACTCGTGTAACTCGATGTATCGCCGTTGTGTTTTGATTACGTGAAAAAAGAAAAAATATGTGTCGAATATTTTCTTGTAATCTAGATGAGGGAATAAAAACTAAAATTTTGTCAAATTGCCTATTGATAAAGATAGGTATATATAACATTTATATTCTGTGGCCCTAGTGAAAAGGGGTATAAGTCCAATTTTGTCGAAAATGAGTTAAGTGTACCAAAGTGATAAAAAAAAGCTCTATCGTTTGGTGAAGACAGATCTAAGCTATCTCTAAAAATAAGAAACTAACTTTGTGTAAAAAGGTCCAACTGACACCAAAAAAAACTGTAAAAGTCGGTTTTCTGATCACTTTGGTACACTTAACTCATTTTCGACAAAATTGGACTTATACCCCTTTTCACTAGGGCCACAGTATTATTATATGATCCCCAAGGTCATATAATAAGAAAATAAACTACACGAAGGACTAATCCTGCGCAGACAAAGTCGCGGGCATCCGCTAGTCTATTATATTGACGAAAAATACAGTCAAAAATGTTCTGAGCGACTACATCCTCGACTTTTTTTTTGCATTTGCAGGTTATACAGCATTGCATGTGGCCTGCAGTCAACATAGCGCATCGAGTCCCCGACTTCACACAGTTCATGTGTTGTTGGCACACGCCGGCTTCGAGATCACTGATGGGGTGAGTGTCACAACACTCATACTTACTAGCCTTTCGGGTGTCGACCTCCGTACACGCACATTACGACAATGTCAACGTTTTACGAGTAAGATAATAACTTTAGGTAGGCCTTCAGAAAAAGGAAGATTATACTGTTAAATCGATAATAACAAATTATAAATGATACCTTCCCGTAATCCTCATTAGTTTTCCTGTCTAATAAAACAGCTACGTAGTGAAATAAAACTGACCTGACATTGCAGTGACGTGATATGTTTTCATTTTGATAATATTCATTCACTCACATAACCTACACACTTTGACGTTGGCCGTGAGTGGAATGTCAGATGAATTTAATTATTTTTTAGTTCGTTCAAAATAATGTTTCTACTGTTGAAAAATATTAAACTTAAGAGTGAATGAACCATTTCATTCATATAAATACAGAACATATTGCTACTTGCAACACAACTACAGATATTTAGCGACCAATCCTGACCAAGCCTTTATGTGTAACTGTCCGACCTAAGACACTTGGAGCATTTTTTCTTATGTCGAACTGTGTAACTTATGACATTTGAGGAGCTAGTGATGTAACGAATATTCGCGGATATTCAAATATCCTACTAATACGAAGAGATTTAAAATACTATATAGCGGGCATGTCAAGGGAATGTCATAGAAAAACTTTGATCCCATGTCTCAGTAACGCCATCTAGAATAATATATGAATAGCGGCAGCGGAGCGTACTAAAAAAAACTCAGACTTGTGTCCAAGGTGGACACAAGTTTCGGACGAAAATTTTGTTCGTGATGTCCGGTCTATAGGTATTGAATGTCTTTGTACTAATATTATAAACGCGAAAGTTTGTGAGGATGGATGGATGAATGGATGTTTGTTACTCTTCCAGGTAAAAACAACTGAATGGATTTTAATAAAATTCGGTATGGAGTTAGCTGACACCCTGGATTAACACAAAGGCTACTTTTTATTCCGGTATTCCCGCGGGAACGGGACCTACGCGGGTGAAACCGCGGGAAGTCTGCTAGTTACAATATAAACGCTAAATAGATGGATGTTTGTTACTCTTTCACGTAAAAACTACTGAATGGATTTTAATAAAATTTGGTATGGAGTTAGCTGACACCCTGGATTAACACATAGGCTACTTTGACTGGCCTGTTGGTCTAGTAGTTAGTGACCCTGACTGCTATGCCGGAGGTCGTGGGTTCGATTCCCACCCAGGACAAATGTTTGTGTGATGAGCATGATCATTTTTGTTCTGTGTCTGGGTGTAATTTATCTATAATATGTATGTATTTAGAAATATATAAGTATATTTATCATCTGTTTAGTACCCATAACACAAGCTCTCAAGCTTAACTTGGGACTAAATGGTGTTGTGTGAAAAGTTGTGGAATATTTATTTATTATTATTTATTACTTTTTATCCCTGTATTCCCACGGGAACGGGACCTATCTGAAACCGCGGGACGTCTGCTAGAATTAATAATTCATTGATTTTTTTTCATTACTGAATTTTAAACAATATTCTGAAATGTTTTCAGGACCAAAAAGGTGGCGACACGGCCCTCCATCTCGCCGTTAACTCGGCTCATTGCGACCTGCAACTGGTGTTGATGATGTTCAACCAGCTGCCTCGCAAGGAGTGGAAGAGTCTGGCGCATCACGCTAACTTGAGGTAAGTTCCAGCATGCGTAGCATGAACACATTGAACACCGAAGAAACGGCCTTTGTCTACAGACGAATCGGCAAAGTGACAGATTATATAGACAGGAACCTCCATCTGTCAAATTTCTTTCAATAAACCTGCCTGCGTAGCATGAACACTTAATTTCTTTTCTTCCGAGACACGACAAAGACCGTTTCTTCGGTGATCATGCTACGCGTGCTGGTGGTCACAAAATAAAATAGGTACATTTATTTCGAGCAACAATTATAATATTTAAACTCATATAAGTAATTAAACTTCAAAAATGACTTATCTACACTAAAATTACAATTTACACATACAGAAAGAAAGATAAGCATAGAAAATCTATATATATAAAAATGTTATGTTGGTTTGTGTACGCTTCAAAAACTCAAAAAGTTCTGCACCGATCGAGCTGAAATTTAGCATGATATATAATCCGCATCAAGGATTGCCTTTATCTATTTTACCATTAAATCACAATATGCCACAGCGAAGCGTGGCAGGGTACAGCTAGTACTTTATATGGACGCTCAGAATTAAAACAAAAGAACAACAATACAGATAATAATAAAAAAAACAGATGAAAAGATTAAAAAAGTAAAGACAAAACAACATACATACTTAAACTCACGCCCTTTTCCCATGGCGGTAGGCAGAAACTACAGAGCGCCATATGCTACGATTCTTACATACTTCTTTTGCTTGGTTTACATTCTTACATGTTGTCATACACACACGCCGGTTGCGAGTACTACGCACCTGACCTTTCTGAAGAACCTCACCAATAAGTTCTGTGTACGTCCTTCTAGGGCGTCCCCTCCCGGCGTTCCCACTTACTAATTATTATAAAGAGAAAAAAAAATGTATTTTTGTGTGTGTATGTTTGTAATGAATTAACTCAAAAACCACTGTGCCGATTTCAAAAATTCTGTTCACCGTTGAAAAGCGACATTCACCCTGAGTAACATAGGCTACTTTGTATCCCTGTATTGAATTGTCCTGGGTGGGAATCAAACGCACGACCTCCAACATAGCATTCAGCGCCGTAATTCCTCAGTAACTTCTAGACCACAGGCCAGTCAGTCAATCATCATCATCATCATCATCATCATCATCATCATCATCATCATCATCATCATCATCATCATCATCATCATCATCATCATCATCATTTCAGCCATCCAGAAGTCCACTGCTGGACATAGGCCTCCCCTATAGATCTCTAATAAGACCGGTTGGAAGCGGCTCGCATCCAGCGCGTTCCCGCGGCCTTAATGAGGTCGTCTGTCCACCTTGTGGGTGGACGTCCTACGCTGCGCTTGCCGATACGTGGCCTCCACTCGAGAACCGACCGACCCCATCCCTCATCAGTCCTCCGTGCTATGTGCCCTGCCCACTGCCACTTCAACCTGCTAATCCGCTGGACTATGTCGGTAACCTTGGTTCTTCTACGGATCTACTCATTTCTGATTCGATCTCGCAGAGTGACTCCGAGCATAGCCCTCCCCATAGCTCGTTGGGCTACTTTGAGCTTACTCATAAGGCCCATAGAGACCCATGTTAGTTATGTTGATATAAAAAATAAGACCACAATTTTAAACTGTAACTTAATCACATATTCTTCTTTTACAGCACTAAGACTCCGCTCGACCTAGCTCGTCTGGCCGCGAAGACGGCCACGAGACAGAACTACCCACAAGAAGTACTGGACTTCCTCAAGAAATGCCGTTAAACAACCTCCTTACAGCCACAGACTCTTTTGACGACGTGGCTTTTGACACTAACGAAGTCTCTTCTCTATGGAAAATGACAGGTGACACTAACGATGTGTCTATTGAAAATGACAGGAGCTGTCATTTGTTTTGTTTTTTTTTTGTTTGTCATAGCGGCTCCGTGATACATTGGCTTGTAAGGCACACTAAAATTGCCCCATACTAAAATGTCTGATAAAAATAATTGAGAGTTACTTTTTGTTTGATGTTTTTTTATGTTCTAATTTCTAAAAGCATTTCGAATCTTTGTCTTGAAACATACATACATAGGTAGGCAGGAACTACAGAGCGCCATTTGTAACGATTCTTACATACTTCTTTTGCTATACGTTTACATTCATACATTTTGTCATACACACCCGCCGGTTGCGAGTACTAAGCACCTGACTTTTCTGAAGAACCTCACCCTCACCAATAAGTTCTTAGAATGTCCTTCTAGGGCGTCCCCTCCCGGCGTATCTACTTACATGTGCCTTATATAATAATTCGGTCTAATAGGGTATATGCATGTATTTTTTTTATAATTTTAATTCACTGTTAACAACGTTTTAACATAGTAAAAAAATATAAACATATTTAAAAATGCAGTAATGAAGCTTAAAAAAATATTTAAAATACAGAATAAATTTGAGCGGTTTAAACGCCGCCATTTTCGCACGCCATCTCGATTACGTCAATTACTATGATCCTATTACTATTACTTAGGGTGTTTTCGTTCTTCTACCCATTTCACCATGAAAAAAGCTCAAAAAACCAGTTTCCCGGTATTACTTGTACCCGAATGCAATAAACATTGTCAGATTGTGCTTTTATAAAACCACTTTCAGTCATTTTTCTTAAACGTTAAATAACCTCACTATGAAGCTAAAATTACACTTGAACATTAAATTAGTTCACAACACACACGGCAATAATTATGTTTTCCAATAAAAAGTCCATTCCAATACTAATGTCATACTTCTTACACATTGATGTTTTGTAGACGTTGAGTTGTTGTCGTAGTATTTGACGTCAATTTTTGTTATAACCAATGGTGATGCGTTTCACAAATTTGAATTTCCCGCGCTTAATTCGCACTTTTATTTTTTATTTTAAATAATTATGACGCTATTATAAAGTAAAACAATGATTTAGTTCATATTTTCTGCTATTAAAGAATCGGAAAAAAAATATTCGAACCATATTTAAATTATATGCATATTCCCTATTAGTATAATAACTATGTATTTCATCAGGTTTTCGATGAGAAAACCCTTCAATTTCGAAATCAGGTTTTATATTAAAAGTACATGTTTTAAGGCATAGCCCTCAATACGGCTCATGTATGACCGAACACTGTCTATTGCATGACAAAAAAAAATGGTCCTAAAAGATTCACTTTCCGGAAGGCGATAGTGTTTATTCAAATTGCCCTTGTACCCGTTTAATGGCGCTCCTTGTAACATTAAACTCAACTTTCTAGCGAACTATTGGTTTACTAAATCTGAAATGATTGCATTTCATTTGCAAACTAAGTAATCTAAGCGACTTGCTATCTTTTTCCGACATACAGAGCGAAACAGAGACGGATATAGTTTCGAACTGTCAAACAACTAATACTAAGACATGTTTTTTGGCGCCATTTTCCGAAATGTCGTCCAAATTACAAAGAATACTTTTGTTGATTTTGAGCTTTTTTTTTTGGTCTTTCGTCTCTTTCTTGCTTTTAAAGCAAGTAAAGGATAGCATGATAATTTTTATTACTTTATTTAGTCAAAGACAAAGATTCAAATATTTTTTATTAGAAGTACGGGTCATAACTGCGTTCAGTTTAAGAGAAAAAAAAATGCAATGTAAAAATCATTCAATAGTATTGAATGATTTTATTATTGAATCAATACTTGCTGTGGACGAGACATTACGAGCAAAATTTTCATCCAATACTTCTTCTTCTTGTTCTAGAGGACAAAATTCAATGAGTTTGATTTAGTACGCTCTGCTGCCGCTCTTATATTGCTATATTATTGTAGATGGCGTTACTGAGACATGGGATCAGTTTTTCTTTGACATTTCTTTGCCTCAGTTTAATAAATCTCTTTGCAATAAAATAATCATAAGACAATAAATGTGTTACATTTTTACGTGGTGTTTTGAGTACGTATATATACATACAAGTCTTCCCTTCATTAAAATGACAAGAAAGATGGTAGAGGGGTAGGTAGTTGAGAAACATAAAAATTATCGTTAAATTTTATCTATTTTTATTGAACGGTTTTGACAAATTCGCTCACAAACAATTGAAACGAAATTAATTATATTGTATTACCGAAAAATTTAGTTTATATTTATTAATTAAGTACTTTATTAATAAAAGAATATTTTTGATATAAATATTATAATATTGTTCGAAATGGTTGTGCGTAATACACGTTATTTTTTAAGAAATTAGATTAAGTTTGATGTTAACGATATTATTTCGCGACATTTTTTATGGGAACTATAACAACGGGACATCACATTGATAATTAAAATCGACGAAATACAAAAAAAAAATGTGATGAAATTTGAAACCGAAAATTTGTTACCATTTGTTTAGAATTGATCTTGTTTATGGAATAGTAATGGCGCGAAAATACACCATAAAGATTGTAGAAGTAAGATTTAATTATAATTATTTTTTAATTGTTAGGATGTATTAAATATAATCATTGTTTATCTTCGCTCATACGTATCGTAAAGTTTTTAAATAAAGTTCATTCTTAACACTTTGACTGCCAGACTACCAGACACAATAAAAATTCAATTGTTTGAGGTCACTGGTGACCTACGTGGCATAGAAAGTGTTAAGATATTTTTATAAAAAAAAAATGTGACAATTTGCAAAGCCACAGACTTCCTAAGTCATTATGTGCTGATTTTACTATATATATATAAAATCTCAAGATTTTTTATTCTGTGAAATGTGTATGGCATCTTAGTTTCAGAATGGGAGACTGGAAAAAACTTGTACCTCTTGACTCTATTTCTAGTTTTATCTATTTTTAACTGTGATAACACTGAAATGATTATAAAGAGCAAGTTTTTTTTTTGAGTTTCATCACTTTTCAAGACACATCTTTGGTTGAACTCACCCTAGATAACATAAAAAACAGTGAATATCTGGAATATCTTAACAATGATTTATATTTTATCAGTCATATATATATATAGGTAGCCATTTTGGTACCATTTAACTTTAATTATGTTTAGATTTAGGTACACGTCGATAATGTTAAAAATGTTAAGACCTAATCTGACACTCAGATATTGTTCGCCGACGTTTAGAATGAAAACAACTTTATCTTGTTAATTTCGCAAATATATCCAAATGTCAGAATTTAGGCACATTTAGCAACAAAGGCTTAGATTCTGGAACAAAAATTGTCAAACGCAAACCAACTGGTTGAATAACTAGAAATGAACGGGAAATCGCATTAACTGACCTTTAATTAGTAACACATTGATAATTTCTTTCCAGAAACAGAGGGCCATTTTTGTAATTGGTAACGTTCTCATTCTAGTTGCAATCATAAATGTCAAAAACTTGTCAAAAATGGAGGGAAATTTGACAGATTGATTAAATGTCTAAAATGGAAGGAATCTTGCCCTATTTTTGACAGATGAGAGACCGAGAATGCGAAAGTTCATAAAAAATACGGAAATTGCCTCTCTGATTGTAAGTCTTATTAAAAATGTAGACAGGCTGTATCTATGCGCGTTTGGTATATTTTGGAAATTGACGACAAAAGAGATTTTAACTAATGTTTTGTTAACATTAATGTCGGCGTTTTGAGTTGATAACTAAAATATACAAGACGTAGTAGATGCTGTAATGTACAGTCAGTGGCCTGTGTTACCTGATACATCTTAGAAAAATATATAAGTAAGGGAAAGATCAACGCAGCTCTACTGACTGTACTATGCCATTGAAAGAGAAATTATTCCTTGTACTTATATAAAAGATACATTGCAAGCAACAACACAAGCTTGTATTTTTACATATAGGTACACGAAGTATTTTTTCTTCTGCAATGGCTCCTGACCAACCAAGGAAAGAGCATAAAGTTTGACGGATAGAAGTTTTAGTGTTTTAAACTGAAACTTATTTAAATTAAATATAACGAATAACATAGATTTTAAAGAAATATGTTTATTTGGTAAAAAATAACACTTTAATTTTTAAGAATAATCGTTAAGCCTTGAATTTGTTTCATTTACAGAAGTTTAATAATCTTATGTAGTTTTTTTAACAATTTAGCGATAGTGCTCATTTTTTTTTCGGAAATTATTATTAATGTAAAACTAAAGCGATAAAAAGAGATAAAAATCAATTGTCAAGGCCCGCCTGTTATGAGTACAATCGCTAAATATTATTATTTTTAGGAATATATTTTATAATGTGATGAATTCGGTTGTTTTCTACAGAACGATGTTAATTTTTGTGTATTTTCTGTTTTATTTTTGTCTAATCATAATTCATGATTTATGCTCTGAATACAATGTTTCTTCAAGAAAATTCTACAAAATATTCGTTTTTGATCTCTATTTGACAAGAAATACATACATACGGAAAATAATTCTGCGTTTTATTTTTATACTGTTGAGCGTTTTTTTTTTAATTTTTCCCCGCTCGTTAAAACTTTTCATAATTATTATATTTTTTTGTTTTGAATACCTACAGTTCATTAAACAATAAACTTTTATTTAGCTAACGAATTAACTTTGTTGCCTGACAAATACATTAATAATTTCTGGATATTATTTTGTTAGAAGGTTGGCACAGCTGATGCGATTTTACCGCCTATCAATTTATTTAATCTGTGCCGAGGGTAGGTAATATACCGAAAAAAAAATGCATTTCAACGTTGATAATTTTGTCAGTTCTTACTTTTCGTTGATTGTAATCGGGTGTGCTGTAATGTCGGGGATTTATGTAGTTAACGTTCATATTTTCGAAACTTGATTTTAATTGAATAAGTGTGTGTGTAGAAGTACCTACTAGTGATCAGAAAAGTGGTCGTGAATATGGAAAATAAATAGTGCAATGACTAAACACGTGTAGTGCAATTTACATCTATGGAACATTCACGTAAGTTAGAAGTTGTTTGTTACATACAATGACTTTAAATTCTTATAAATAATTTAGATAAATAGTTTCGGCACCTATTGCTATTATCAAACGATATTGAAATAGCGTAAAAATCCTCTTCAAAATTTAATTTCTATTCACCCTTGAGTTTCTATCTACCTCGTTTTACGGTAAAACAGACATTTCAACGGTTCCTATACAATGTCATGCATCTGATGCATCCATTTTCAAAAAGTTTAGGCGCGGAGTAGGTACCTTCTCGCAACCGGCGGCGGTGGCGTGTGTGTATGACATGTTGTAGAAAAAAAAAGAATAACGTAGCAAAAGAAGTGTTTAAGAATCAATTATATATAGGTAAACTTTGCCTAGATACGTTGCCTGCGCTCTGTAGTTGTAATAGGTATGAATGCAAGATAATTAGATACCGTACAACAACGATTTAGTTGGGTAGGGTAAACCAGTGCCAGGGCTGAACGTGACATATATTATATGATATTAATAACGTAACACAAAAATAATACTTTTATCTCTTTCTAAGAACAGGAATTCCGTTGACGGCATTTGATTTTCTATCCTGCTGTTTTCGATTATCGATATCGTGATGTTCTTGCATGACGCGTCTATTTTATAAGGTTCAATTTATACTAGCACAGAGTCGAAGCGCATCGAAGCGTGTATCCAAAACTGAACATAATAAATTCAACCTTAACTCCACAGTGTAACGCACACTATACTTCGCAAGAATGCGCGCGCACCATACAGCGTTGTTCACGCGCAGACGCGCGTATTCCTAAGAATGCGGCGTCTTTTTTAAAATCCCAGAAGTAATGTGTGCGTTACGCTGTGGAGTTAAGGTTGAATTTGTTATGTTCAGTTTTGGATAGACGCTTCGATGCGCTTCGACTCTGCGCTAGTATAAATTGACCCTAAGGGGAACAAAATTTCTCCACTAATAACCTCAACAATCTGCACACCCAAAAATACTGATTTGCAAACAAATTATTCAATATTACAACAGGTACAGACGCCAGCACATCGAGTTACCCAAATGTGTCAAATTTCTTTGGTCGTTTTTCAACTTTATGTCATACAATATAAGGTTCATATTCAATTGGGAAAATTTGACACATTGGGGTAACTTGATGTGCTGGCGTCTGTACCTATTGGGTAGTGTGGTTTGGGTGTAGCTTTGGGGTTAAAAGTGTCTTGGTGTTTTTTGTCTCCGACTAACGGTTTGTCATAATAACCACAGTATAAATGTTAATACAGTAGGACGACGCCTTTAAACTCTGGAAAAATGCCGACAACGTCTACACGCGTTAGCCCTGTGAATAATACCTACCTCCCGAACTACGAACATCGTTTTGTTTGCAGTTCGGGAGCGGCTTTCCCGCGTCTCGCCCCTCACACCCCGCACGATTGCCCTGTCTAGACGGCTTCGTCGGACGACTGTAGGTTTTAAGACTGTGTAATAACGATGTGGAAGGGATCCATAGGTTAGGTTAGGTTAGAACTGTGACCTTTAAAGATTTAACAGTATACCTACTTAGTGTAATTGATTTATTTGATGAGCAAATTTAGAGTGCAATTCAGATGTGGCTCAGGTTGGCTGGACAAATTTTCAAAATAGCTCGCATTAGGGCACTTTATGTGACGGCTAAACACCCTTATTTCAGAATTTGTGACGCTACTGAATCCTAGATAATCGATCGAAAACGTGTCCAGCCATCTTGAAAAGCCACTTTTTGCTGGTCTCTCAATCTTGGTAACGGAAGTGATTTTGACGACTTTTTGCATATCAACAGGCGTCACCTAAATTTGTGACAGGCATCGAGCTAAAAGTTTTGTGATACGTATAGTGGTTTAGTAGAAAAATGCAAAAATCTGTGTCCAGCCATCTTGAATTTACGTAGAAAACTTTTGGCTGGCACTTCCGAATCTCAATAACGGGAGCGTTTTCGGATATGGTTCTTTTACTAATATTTAGTGACGCAATTTGTGACAGTAATAACGTTTGATTTATGGCGTCACATGTAAGGGTTTACAAGAAATCAATAAAAACATAGTGTCCAGCCAACCTGAGTTCAAGCTGGCTGGACACGTGTATCTCCGCTGCCTGATGATCTACGACCTTCTAAATGGGTTCAAATTTTTGTGACGGGGACGATAATGATAACCTGAATTTGTGACGGAGAAACTTTGCGCAGTTTCAAAGATATTGATCATTTAAATTTTTCCATACAAACCCTGCAGTAGGGTTACCAATATTGTAGGTTTTATGTAGGACTAAGTATATTTTAAGGTGTTTTTTTAATGGACGAAAATCCACGTATTGGTGATACTAATACGAACAACTGTAGATATTTAAATGAATAGAAGACAAAAGTGAAGCAGGAGGGTGGGAATTATTTTAATGTTATTGATCATTTACGTGCAGATATCCACTCTTTTTAGTAGATAAGTATTGGTGTTTTTCATGGTAAGTAGGTACATAGGTAGATATTGTGTCAGGATAAGGAATGCTCTAAATTATTTAAATGAAAAAAAAGGAAATAAAATCACATTTATTTATTTGTACTTTGGGAGCGTTTCAAATGACGAAAATTTCGACGATCAACTCCATTTGCACCTTAGTAACCCCCGCCTTGTACCAAACCGTTGTTTTTACTAGTGTTTGAAGCGCAAATGAAGTCGGTGGTTGTCATTTTAATCATATAAATAGCTGAATATACTTACTAAAATATTCTTCAATACCTACCTATTCATGAAAGAGAACTATTACACTAACTAAATCACAGCATCAGTCTTATTTTTTTATTAAGTATTTGGTAAAGTACCTATTCTTTATTGATTCATATGACAAGATACAATCACATTTGGTTTTAGAACGTACTACCTAGTTATAAGAAAGTCTTATTTCTAAATAGATTCTCATTAAAAACATACGATTAAAAAAAAAGAAACAAGGTCCAGCGTAAATGAACCTACAAAATGTTATTTAAATATCGGAAAACCTCTCGGTTGCTGGCTAAAACAATGCAACTTTATTTTAAGAAATTTGCTGAAATATGTAAGAAATTTTCAATCAAATCATCAGTTGACTTTTCATACAAACTAATCCGCTAGCCGAGCCAATTTGTATGTAAAATTCTTTTTTTTAGATTTATTCCAGGTATTTTACGTTTTTTATTTAACTAACACGTTGTTTTGTGGTTAGGTTACGTTGTTGTATTGTACAATACAACAGCGTAACCTAACCACATAACAACGTGTTAGTTAAAAAAAAAAGAAAAAAAGATTAAAAGTTTAGTGATAACACTTCGAAATGTATGTACATACACTGCCGACTGTAGAGTTTAGTTCTCATTTTCAGTTACCTAAGAAAATGAACTAAACGCGGAATTCGAGTGGGCTCTCTTTTGCAGCGCTGTTAATCTATTATTATTTTGAGTTAACACATACTTACGCTTTTTAGTGCAGGAGATTTTTTTATTCCCACGGAGAAATCAAATACATAGCAGGCGTGGCTGCTAACGGCCGATTAGTCGATTAAAAAAGAAATCCTCTTTATTCATGTAAAAATTATGGTCACCTCACAATATTAATGAATGTTTGTATGGGAAAAACTAAATGATCAATATCTTTGAAACTACGCAAAGTTTCTCCGTCACAAATTCAGGTTATCATTATCGTCCCCGTCACAAAAATTTGAACCCATTTAGAAGGTCGTAGATCATCAGGCAGCGGAGATACACGTGTCCAGCCAGCTTGAACTCAGGTTGGCTGGACACTATGTTTTTATTGATTTCTCGTAAACCCTTACATGTGACGCCATAAATCAAACGTTATTACTTTCACAAATTGCTTCACTAAATATTGGTAAAAAAACCATATCCGAAAACGCTCCCGTTATTGAGAATCGGAAGTGCCAGCCAAAAGTTTTATACGTAAATTCAAGATGGCTGGACACAGATTTTTGCATTTTTCTACTAAACCACTGTACGTATCACAAAACTTTTAGCTCGATGCCTGTCACAAATTTAGGTGACGCCCGTTGATATGCAAAAACTCGTCAAAATCACTTCCGTTACCAAGATTGAGAGACCAGCAAAAAGTGACTTTTCAAGATGGCTGGACAAGTTTTCGACCGATTATCTAAGATTCAGTAGCGTCACAAATTCTGAAATAAGGGTGTTTAGCCGTCACATAAAGTGCCCTATTGATCTAGTTAAATGCGAGCTATTTTGAAAATTTGTCCAGCCAACCTGAGCCACATCGATTTTTGTACGTAAGTTAGGCACGCAAAGTGGCACGAGCAGTAGTTGCTCTTGCGTTATCTAGGTATATCTATGTCTGTGATTCAATCCTAAGAATGTTGCATACATTATTTTGAGAGCTTCTAGCTGAAGAGCAATGTATGACAAAACGCATCATACTCGCGCGTATTGTTGGATAAGGTCTTACCGTGCTTTTACGTGCTTTCCGAGGCACAGGATGTATTAACCTTCGAATCGCCTGATTTTATATCGATTGTTGTCGTGCCCCCAGCGCCCAATTCATAAATCTTCAAATACATTTATATATTGCCTGTTAATAGCCTAAGCTATTAAGGAGAACCAAGAAATTCAATTGGACAAACTGTTGTTGTCGTATAAATACGACTCTGTAGGAATGGGCCCGAAAATAGTTGTCGGATAAATCCGATTTAGGTGCAGCGCAGACGGCACACTTTTTGTGCGATCAAAAAGTCTGCATGGCGCGCAAAAAGTCGGTCGCGGATTTTTCAGACTCAACGCACACGACGCACTTCTTCGATTATTCTGTCGGCAGCGCTGTAGACGCTACAGAAATCGTGCAGAGATCGCGAAGTATTATTTTGTACATGAAGTACAGAAAAAGATGAAGAAAAAGAGAGTTTTGGGTACATCCTTTACTTTCGGAAAGGTTACTGAAGGGACAGTTCCATACTAAACCTTCAATGGTGCGGTCTGCTCGAATAACACGGATTTTTTATGCGCCGGACTTATTGCGCGTCGTGTGCGTTACTGCATATAATTGCATAGGTTCTATTTTCACAAACTAAAAAATGCGTCACGGATAGTCTGCCGTCTGCGCTGCACCTTAGGTGGTTAAAGGGTTCGTGGCACTTCGTGGGTGGTTAAAAATAAGACAAAAAATATTAGAGTCCCAACAGTTTATTCTCATCATTCGAGATTACGACTCGTGCACATTTTCTTTACAAAATTCACATCACGATCACTCACACATATTTATACGTAGTTTATAACGGGAATACATTTCTATTGATTTTAACATTAAATGCAGGTTTTAAATCCATTGACAATTTATAATAACTTACAATTATGGAGAGTAGATGTAAGGAGAATCTTCTCAGTTTGTAAAAGTGTCTATTAAATTAGGTCTTTGTCACAATAGTATGAGGGTAATTCGCCTAAAGATATTAGGCTACAATCAAGGGCCGGCGGAGACCTGGCAAGCGCAGTAGCACGCGGTTTTTCATGCTAAATCAATATCACCGTTTCTCAAAATAAAGTCAAAAATAAACGGCGTACTTCTATCAGCATTGAGGCTCTTGGATTAATGGCAGTTTATTCATTTTGCACTCTATTATAACCACGACAAGGTTGATAAATTGTTTACCAGTGAAAATCGCGCTGCGCTGCGCCTCGCCAAATAGGCGCTGGCCCTCAAATATGATATTGTTTAACTCGACTACTATTGCTACAATTATGCCCTTAATCTAAGCGAGCGCCATCTGAAGGGTTTTTGAACATTTTTTGATAATTATGAGATGGTTCATCTTACTTCTTATCCTCCATACTAACAGTGAGCATACGATATTGTTTTACTGATTAAAAACTCATTGGAAGACTATATTGTTTAGGCTGTATAAAACTTTTGACAAATTATAAATTGTCAATAAAAAAAAACTTGAATAAATTGGTGTTTCTGTTGCCACTTAGAAATAACATTTTTACAATTTATCACTCCGTTTAGTACTGACTTTAAAATGTTGCCGCCGAAATGACAATACCGCCATCTTGGATTGCTCATGAGTTCGACACATATTCAGTATTACACAGGTATTTACATTGTAAACGGTAATCCTTATAAAAATAATATTAATTACAGTTATTTATTCATTTAAATATTCTTCGTTTTTTATATTACGATATTTACAACGAAAGATTATTGTGCGAACGGGTTTTACACTATTATCTTTTTTTTACATAATATTACACTAAAGGCATCTTCTTATTAGTTACTGTACAAATTCGACTATTCATGACTTAATATAAGCTGTGAAAATGTCGAAATCACTCGCCACAATTTTTAAAATCAGTACTAATTTTATTATAATATTTATAAAAAGTCGATCTTAAAACTTTTTATAAAAAAAAGCGATCTTAAAATATTTCGAGATGTTCGTTTATCAATAAGATTCATTTATTAACAACTTTGATAAAAGTATAAAAGGCACGCGTTAGATTATGAAAAATTTCTCAAATAGACAATACAAAATGGCGGCTAAAAGACTTGCTAGAATTTTCGATTTTCAAGCAACTCCATAGGTTACCTTTAAGGTAGATACCCCAGGGTAGACCGCGAAATTCCAAGTGTTTTTAGCAAATTGGCGTTAAGTGTCAGACAATAAGGGCGAGACTCGACCAAAGCGGAGACGAGAGGAGATGTCTCGTCGTAATTAACCAATAGGATATTTTATTGCGCTTAAGCTAAACGGTGAGCGGTCAAAATGACGCAAGCTGATTGGTTGTAAGATACATCTCTGCTAGTCTCCGCTTTGGTGGAGTCTCGCCCTAACACATATGTGTTTATAGAATTGTAATCTTTCAAATCATCAAGACAACCTTCTAAGTTCAAATAATCCCAGTTTCATGAAAAAAAAAAAAATTCTAATGGGATGAAATTAACTTACAGGGTTGTATTGGTGATTTTAATTATTAAAACTCACATAAGACACATTTGTTATGACGATCGCGAATAATATTTTAATCAACGTACAACTTGACACTTAAAACAGCATTAAGCAAGAAACACGAGAAAAAAATAAATTTGACGGGTTACCCGAGCACATCCCCCTTAAGATTATCTATTTTAAGCTATTTTTTACATCATTCTAGACTCTTCTATACTTTTATATATTTGAACCCTTTATCACAGAGCGTAAATGTACATTGCTTTTTTTATATTTAAAGACTTTTCGAAGACATTTAAGATACTATATCATTGACAGGACACGCGAAGAAATGTCATCTGTGATCTCCATGTCTCAGTAACGCCATCTAGAATAATATAGGCATATTGGAGCGGAAGCGGAGCGTACTAAACTCAAATATCGGATGACAATTTTGTTCGTCATGTCCCGCCTATAGTTTAGTATTTAATGTCTTTGTTCCGAGTATTGTATGCGTAAGAAATGCTATACATAGTCTTTTTCTTAATCATGGAATAAATTTTCTCAGGCAGACAGAAATAAAATCAGCTGTTTCATACATTTGTATGCGACAAGCTGATTTTTTTTTTGGCGATTTGTGTTCTCATTTATGAGGGTGAAAATATTTGTCCCATTATTTAAAAAAAAAAACACTTTAATAGATAATAATATGAATAAAATACATACTTAGCTTGATACGGGATGAAAATGTACCACAAAATGCACTGATGTTTTAAATGCACACATATTTAAAAGTTTTTGTTTTTTCTATGTTTTATGTATGTATAAACCGTATGCAGTGTTTTACGCATACAATACTACAATAATGTTTTTTTCTTAATAATTTCCACGTTTTTATTTGCAAAGAAAACTACAAACTGAGATCATTTTTTTTTACTATTTTTTCATTCATTTGTATTTTTTTTTTGTCATTTATAAGTTTATAAACTACTACGATATTAAGAAATAAAATGATTACTACTACTGAAAAAAATAATAAAAATAGTATTTGAAAAATAAAGAAAATTATGTCGCCAAATTGTTATTTTTTGATTTTTTAATATTTCAAACAGATTTTTTCAAAACTCATAGACAGAGTTTAGTCGTAAATGAAAAATATATAAGTATTATTATTTTAATGAACATTTTTTTTTACAATAACTATAATACTTAAATTACAGATAATAAATGTACTTAAAAAGAAAACTTTCGGTGGATATTTTTTTTTTTCACTTTTTTCGCATTTTAAAAAGTTTTACACTCTCTCAGTTTTATATGTGACTCAAATTCTTAATTATAAACGCAGAGCGAGATTTGGGAAGCAACTGTGGCGCGACAGTTGGGCGACAGTAGCGCAACTGTGAGCCAACAAAACAGTCGCCCCGTTTTTTAAAGCTCGCCATTTTACCACTAATAAAATTTAATACTATGCAGTTTTAAACACCATTTTTGATATTCATCCACCGTTTAATTAATTAATTAGACCACAGTTTCTACCCCCAAATTTCGCCCCGAACCTTAAAAACTAATAAAAAATATGGAATATTCTTTTTTTTTTTTGAACTTTTTTTTCTTTTCACGTTTAAGAAAAATCACAGTAAGGAAAAGCTTTGGGATGACAGACAACGGTTCTTTCATACATATTTTAAATATAACGAAAACATTACTAAAGCTAATAAAGGGACTGATATAAAAGTTAAGGGCCGTTGAAGTAGGCTGAAGTCTCTCCTAGATATTTTAAAAAGTCTACTTTTAACTATTCCATTGCAATAATGAGTTAAGTATTCTGCCTACTCCCCTGAGCCAACGAAATGAAAGAAACGTCGTCCATCGCAATGCAATATTTTAAGTAAATAATAAAAAAAAACAACTTTTCACATTGAATAATACTCCAAATATCAACTTTTATTTTACCATAAAAATTCTGAACTGGATTTTTTTGAATTTTAAAATTGCACCATTTTTTATCATTTTTTTTTTGTCCTTTTATTCGGATTAATAATTAATTAAACTTAATTTTAGTTCGAAACATACATTTGAGCGATTGTGACGCGACTGCGTGGCGATAACGTGACAGTTTCGTTTAGAAAATTGATTGTGACATTTGAGAATTGCGATATTTTTTTTTGCAACAGTGGCGCAACTTTGTCGCAACAGTCAACATCTCAGCCCGATTTGCTTGACACAAAGTGAGGTACTGCCACATATTTACCATGCAATCGCACCCCATTCGCACACACACAATTACACCCACAAACACCGGATCACATACATTTTGACATCTTCAAAATTAGGATCACGCGAACACTACGTACGAGACATTACTCCTTCTTGAACAAAAAAATAAAACTTAAAATTTAGAACCTCGGCTTTTCATCTCCTTATTTGTTTTTTTTTTTAAAGATACATAAATTAATTTAACACAGAATTGTTTTTTTTTACTTTTAAAATGAACATAAAATAAAAAAAAAAAACTGTAGTGACGAGATATAACGTGGCTGAGCAGCTGGTAATTTGACCAAAATGTAGAAATTATTCGTAAAAAAAAATCTATTATAATTGGTATAAAAGTACGAAAATCTATATGCTTACATAGTAAAACGTTTATAATATTGTTTATCGCGACTCTAGAAAGAAAAGTTGACAATACTTAAAAAATAAATGCTTTTGCCGCTTCAACCATATTAAATTCTCGCCGCCATGTTGAATACGACCGCTTAAGACCCGGCAAATATAGATTCCACTTGTCATCTTACCATAGATTTATAATTCAAGTTGTTACTATTAATTAATTATCAGCTAATAAGACCTTTTAGAATTCGAGTTAATTAATAATAATGTCACAAAAATAATAATAATAATAATAAATTTTCCAAAGTCATGCATAATCAAAATAACGGATCATTAAGTAAATTAGATTTAATAACACATATTAATGTCTGCGGGATTGTAGTAAATTCCAAAAGATCTTATTTTTAAAAAAAATCAGCTGCCAGGTACATATTAGGTTTATATTTTAACACTAAAAGGTACTAATCAAACATAATAACAGCTGTTGGTACTGCCACTTGACGTTCAATGATGTTAGTTACAGTTTTGTTACAAAAGTACCAACAGAGACTATTTTTGTTAGAAATGGCTAATATTACTGTTGATTCCGTGTTGAATGGTGGCTTCAGTTGAACGCTTTGTTTCTTCAATATTGGTCTGAATGTCACTAAAAGTACCACTATAGCCTACGTAGGAATTAGAAAGCGCTGTTTGAGATTCAATTTCTGTCCCCAACTAGCGTTTAAAGTACCACTTAAGCCACAGTTGTACCGTCAGTGACTTGAGGAAACCGGCATGCCTGAGAGATATTTCTTGATGTGAAGCCAAGTTAGAAGCCCATGGGCGGCAATAAAAACTCTGACACTAAGAGACGCCAGTCTTCTTCAAAAATACGTTGCTTTCTTCAACTGAGTATGGGAGTACCGGATGTTTTCCGCTATTACAAATAAGCTTAGTACCGGATAGTGATAGGCTGTGATGCCACTTTAAGTACCGGTTGCGTGCCGGGTCGGCGCCGGCTGTGTTTAGTTGTCGCAGTACACCGGGAGCACGGGACTGCGCGGCCAATCAGATGTCTCTTCGCTTTCGCTGCTCTCGCTACCCGATCTGGTGATTGAAAAAAAAAAACTTGATTCATTTCTAGACATCACAACTCTCAATGCTCCGTTTAAGATCTTTCTGTCTGACATCTTAAACAAACTACAGTATTTGGTCATAACATTACCACAAAATACACTCATTAGTCACTATGTAAGTAATTGGGGGCGAGCCTATTGCCATCAATCGGGCACCAATCCAGACTCCGGGCTACTACTGATAAATTTCAGATGGAGAAACTCAATAACGCTTTTCCCGACCCGAGGATTGAACTAGACTACCGAGGAAGTCGACGAGGTTTTCTTTTTTAATGCATGTCGTGGAAAGCTATTCTTGAATAATAAGTTGTGAAGTTGATTAACTTAGTACGGAGACTATGGGTGACCAGCGTGACGTTACTTGTCATTTGAAATGGCGCGAATGTGTTTTCGGTAATGTCACGTGGACAGAGTCGTGCTGGTGCGTGGGAGCTGGGCAGAGCTCGGTTGATTTGAGGCACCAATGAAGACACAGATCCAGTACGAAACTGTCAGTTACCTATTTGAGTTGTTTTGTGATTACGATTATTAAGTGAGGTTATTACTGCAATGAAGATTGTTAGTCTACGTTATGAACTCGGTACCACGAAACCCCATTGGTCGAAACCCTCATCGCTCAGCCATCGCTGACGCCGACATGCATATTATATAGAATTTTGAATCCATTTAATACATACCTGTTTCTTGTAGGCGTGGCGTCGACTGCGAAGTGTTGCTCCTCAATGGTCGGCAGGAGAGAGGTCAAGCGGTCAGTAGGTCGCAGCACCTGAGGGCAACACCAAATCAGTTAGTAACACCATTTAAGAGATTATTTATATACAGGATGTCTCATTCAAATCGGTCAGTATGGGAAAGTCTGAAACTATAAGACATACGAAGATCTGTTCTGAGGAACCATGTCATCGATTTTAATAACAAGAAAAACTGCATTCATACATTTTAAAAAACATCTGTACTCCGTTCGGGAATCGAACCCTGTTATTTTGAAAAAAAAACCTACTCTATTTAGATATTGATTGTGTAGGTCTTAAGCAGTAAATGTCTGTATGGAACGTGATGTCTCAAATGAATAAAATGCATTGTTTCCACATACTTTAATTTATTTTAGTAGGTGCTCGAAGTGACCACCATCTTTTTCAATACGATATTCAACACGTTTAGGTAACAATCTTACAATTGCACTTTGTATCTTCATGTGGTGAATTTGCGTTAAAATTGTCTTTATGGCTACTTTTAGGTCTACAACGGTGTCATAGCTTGTTTTGTACACTTCATCCTTAACGTAACCCTATATCAAATTTCAAATCCAAAATGGAGATCACAATATGGCAAAAAACATTTTTTATATAAGATCTTTGTGTTGGAGGGTTTTAATTTTTTTAATATTTTGTACGCCACGTCAGTTACCGGTGAGTCACGAACAATTGACTATCTATAGTGTTCGGTAGTCTGGCAGTCAACGTTTTAATTACGATTTGAGGAATAATTGTGTTTTCACCACATGGTAACGTAATTGCACCTACCACTGCTTTTCTTTGCATCACCTAAAGGTTGACTGGTAGAAAATGCCTAAAGCATTAAGTCCGCCTATGTACATTAGTGTAAATGATATATATTTCTGTAAATAGGTTTTGCACGTCTTTTTTTAACTAGCAGAGAAGATGGGAGTTTCACTACCTGACTACTCTGAGAAGAAATATCGAAAGAAACTCAGAGGTCATAGTCTCTTTTAAAGTCCACACATTATCTTGGTCAAATCATGTAAGAACCATGCAGATTAGTGTCTGAGATGGTCTTTTGAGGAAAGAACCACACAGAATGAGGGGACCAGATCAGTCAGTGCAATCATTTGTCGGTGTGCTTGAAGTATTATATAGGGTGACTGGTAATTAGTGACCAGAGAGAGTGAGATACTTAAACACGTGATTGTATTCATGATTTCAATAAACTTTCCCAAAGAAACTTTTTATACACAATAACTTATAACACAATAAAATAACAAAAACGCTGTTTGAAATTTCCGTGCGAGCGCTGTGATTGATCAGCTGATAGTCTGACTTCGGGAAGTGCAAAATCTACTAGTAGTAGCGTCACACGCTCCCCCACCACCCCCACCGCTCCCGTTGAGCTGTACTGACGTAATTGAATTAATTGAAAGTGAGTATAAAAAAAAAGTTTATTTTGAAAGTTATTCGTATTCATGAGTACAATCACGTGTTTCAGTATCGGTCACTAATTTACCAGACACCCTATACAGGGTGTAACGGAAAGGGTATATACATACAAACAGGGTGAATAGAGTATTTAATAACAAGTCTTTCCTCAAAATTTCAGCTCCCAACTAATAACTTTGAAACTTCACGATCTTATTTAATATCGACAGTTTATTAAATGCAAAATCATAACAAACGTGTCACCGCACTATGAGGGTCATAATCCTGTCCGGCAAGGTTCAAGTATATCTGTCTCGGGTTCTGCGCGCCTAGTACAGACCTATCGGGCTCTGCCTAACCGACGAAGGCGCGACGGCGCGGGCGGGCTCAACTTTACAATTATGTATGTATACGTATAAAAACGTTGCCATGTCGTTTCTTATCACCAAGAGAATCCGTGCCCTTTGGATGTATATACCCTTTCCGTTACACCCTGTATAGTTAATGATGAACAACATACCTTGAGCGTCCGTTCCGACAGTCTCCACACGAGCCGCTGCCGCTGGTCGCGGCGCGCCTCGCAGCGCTCGTAGCGCGCCACCACGTGCCGCACGCGCGCGCGGGCGTGCGCCAGGGACGAGTCGCACATCTGCAATCACATACACGTTATTACTTCAATATTTATCACTTACCTACTTTAAAAATGGTGAAGTAAAAAAACATCGTGATAGCCCTGAGAGTTAGACTAGCATAATATATTTATACAATCTTATTTCTGTACCCATAATCCCGAGTTTCTTTCGGCGTTTTTCTTTAAATATAAATATAAAATATTCTACAACTTTTCACACAACGCCATCTAGTCCCAAGCTAAGCTAAGAGCTTGTGTTATAGGTACTAAACAGCTGATAAACATACTTATATACTTCTAAATACATACAATTATAAATAAATTACACCCAGACACAGAACAAATGATCATGCTCATCACACAAACATTTGTCCAAAATAACATTAAGTAACGCTATTTGAAATTCCCTGTGATCGATCACAGTAGTACGATCTATCACCTGATAGTCTGACCTCGGAAAGGGCAAACTCTACTTGTTCTACTTCTGTTGTGCAGTCTGACATAATTGAATTAATTGAAAGTTAATGAGTATATAATAAGTTTCTGTGGGAAAGTTATTCGTATTCATGAGTACAATCACGTGTTTAAGTATCGATCACTAATTACCAGACCCCCTATATTTATACAATCTTATTTCTGTACTTTAAAAGAGCCCATGATGTCCGAATTTCTTTCGGAATCTCTTCTTAAAGACCAGTCAATTTAGAAATGCCGGCGCCATTAGTTTAGAAATTGAAATTGACTTGTTAAAATGTCTGGAAAGATCTACTACTTATAGATAGAATTAATATACATAACTTCATTTCCTTTCAGATGTGCCTCAACAGCATGTGTTGCCAAGTTAAGGGGCCCATGGGCGGCATAAGAAGAACACCAAATAGACATTTCTCTTTACATCACAAATAGTAGGATACTATTTTCAGGGTCTTTGTTTTATTGCAACATTTGAACCCGATAAAAATGTACGAAGGCGTTGCCGCTCTAACCACAACGCACAAACAGGAACAACCGCGCCTACAATACTTATTTGTATACAAAGACATTCAATACCTATAGACCGGACATCACAGACAAAATTTTCGTCCGAAAAAGTGTGTCCTGCCGGACACAAGTCTATTGAGTTTTTTTAGTACGCTCCGCTGCCGCTCCAATATTCATATATTATTCTAGATGGCGTTACTGAGACATGGGATCAAAGTTTTTCTATGACATTTTCTTGACATGCCCGCTCTATAGTCTTTTAAATCTCTTTGTTTGTATAATAGGAACATGTGACTAAACCTTGGCAGCCGTAAGGTTAAGCTACGCTTTTCGAAGTCGTTCTGTGGATGAACTTATCATTTGTAAATCTCTGACAGTCGTAAGAAGGGCTTGCAATAGCCGTTCATTTTTACTATCCAGATAATCCGGATACATACATATCCCCTACGGAATTCAGAGAAAAAAAGTGCCTAGTTACTTTTTATCGGACTTCAAAAAAAGGAGGAGGTTCTCAATTCGACTGTATGTCTTTTTTGTGTGTTTGTTACCTCATTTTTTTGTCATTTAATATAAGGACCGATTTTCAAATTTCTTTTTTTCATTTAAATGTCACGACTAGCTGCGGCACTGGTTTGTACGGTACCAAAATCATAGTCATGCTGTCACTACAGAGCGCAGGCAAAGTATAATATATCATTGCCTTAACTGCTATCATTGCCTTTTCTTCGAAAACGTTTAACTTCAAGTTAATGGTTTGTCTTTGAAAACGTTTTACTTCAAAAACACAGTGAGACTTGTGATGACTTACATGGCAATGCAGTTGCAGCTGCCGAGCGAAATCGTACAGGTAGTACGCGTGTTCGGGTATGGCGCCGCTCTCCTCGGCCGCAGCAAGAGACTCCGCCAATTGTTGCTCTGTTAACAAAGATAATTTATTATTGTAAAAGTAAAAAAAAAAATGACGTGTGGCACTCGGAGACTGACGCGGTAAAGCTATTACATAGCATTTTTATCGACTCCTCTCCTCTCCCCATTCCTCCCCCTCCCTCCCTCTCCCCCCACACCTCCCCCGCCCCTCCTCTCGCCCCTCCCTCACTTTCCCCTCCCGTCCCCTGCCTCTTCCCTCCACATCCCTCCCCTGCCCCTCCGTCCCCTCTCACAATACCCTCTTCCCTCTCTCACAATCTCCCCCACCCCCTCCCCACTATCCAATACGTCTATACAATACGTCTAATCGCACACAACGACGTTAGACGATGCACGGCCTTCAAGCCACACCTCCTTGCCCGTCGGAGTGGGGAGCGTGAGGTTTTTTTCGTTACGGAATTTCTGGATTCGGTCCCCGCGCTCAAGGCCCGCGATAGAAGCTATGCAGTAGCTTAAAAAACATATTTCATACACGCTTGTAGCGACATCTATCTCACCATATACGAACAAACGACTGACATCCTCCTATGCGTTTCAAATAAGAATAGGAACGTCAATGACCTCTATCTGTCAAATGACGCTTAAAAATTACGGCCTGCAACGAAACCATACGCTGGATATTAATAATCTATCTCGGTTGCTATCTTGATCCCGATCTTTGTCTGTAACCAATCAACGACCGAATTCGCCTATCCGAGTCTTAGAGATGTCCAATCAGAAGCAGCCGTCAAAAACAAAGGATCGGGATTTGGATTGAGATAGAATATTAATATCGGGCGTTAGTCGCGTATCAATTAGGTACCTATTTTCTTTTTTTGTTTTATTATGTACCGAGTCGAAGTTATTCAAAATGAAAAAACGTCTTAAATTAATTAGTCTAGTGGAGTGCTTATGTTTTATTAATTAATTCTTTTTTGTTTTTACACGGTTGCGAAAATGTGTGAACGAGGCGCTGTTTTGCATGAGAGGGCTCGAGAGTTTATCTCCAATGTAAACGAATACTTTTCCGCCATCACCTTTCTACCATCGGACAACCGTACGGCGAGTGTCCACCCTTACATCGTTGGCACTCCCACGATTCGGACAAAGCGTTTCGCTTCATCGTTTATACCGTGTACATCGAAGGATTGGACTTGCCTGCTGCGGTCTTCCCGTCCGATTATAATTTAGGTGTCTTCAAGGCTAGAGTGAATAGGCTCTTAATAAACTAGTGCGCTTCACCATCACTGATTGCATCACTGCTTAACATCAGGTGGGATTGCAGTCACACACTGGAGTACAATTTAGAAAATTATTCGTTCGTAATTCGTAAATAAATTATATTTAGAAAAAAACCTCGTTTTGCTGATCTTACCCAATATATTCGAATTGACAGCACAGTCACAACATGGCGCAAGGTCATTCCTATTCTCATTTGAAACGCATAATACACACACACTTGTTTTTTGAGAAATAAATATATTTAAACCAAAATTAGTAGTATAAGCTCACCTAGTTTGTAATACAGCAACACGAGCGCTAGTTCGCTGGTGCGCGTGTTAACGCAGGCCGCGTCACAGCACACGATCTCGAGCAGTTGAACAAGCTCTTCTTCCTGATAGGACAAACAAACAGGCACATTAGAATAGGTGTTAAGAACCATGCTGGCTGAAAACTCGCTCGCCAACTAGTTCTCAGTCAAATAAATTGCAAAAGTTGTCGAATGCGTAACTAGATGGCGTTGACGTCGAATTAGAAGTCGGTGTTAAGTTTCGCCAAGTTCAAAAAAAGATCAAAATTGCGTAAAGTTCAGTTCAAATATAAATTAGTGTTTGGTATTCGGTTGTTTTATTAGATAATCGACCCTACCTAAATACTCAGTAAGCCCAAAGTTCAACCAAAGTGGACCACCACCGCGTTTGGAACTCGACAATAGGATTAGACTAGTTAACAACATTTTAGTTTCCAACTTTCTTTTTTTTTTTTTTTTAATTAATGTTACCTATTACATTTGTAAATATGTGAGCACAATGTATCTAGCTGTACCAACTTAATCATGTAATTATCAACTCCATTGCTTATTTTTGTATTTTTTTGCTTAAACCTATCTTAGTATAGTACTTTTTATTCTGGGTGCATCGTCCTCACATATAATCTTATTAATGTATACAAAGTTTTGTAAAATCTATTTTAAAAGAGTAAGTATGGAGTTTCTTGCCCATTCTTTTCCATACAAATCTACTTTTTGGAAGGGGCAACTAGAATCATTTTTAAAGTTAATTTTTTTCGACGTTCAAAAGTGCCTTATAGGGGCCTAATTGAAATAAATGGTTTGACTTTGACTTTAGTTTTTAAAAGGCATATTACTCGGTGAAAGAATTCCTGGATGAAAAATAATTTAAAATTACAGCAAATAATGATGATATTGATAAATTAATGTAACAATTTTATTGAATCCAGACATGTGACATTGAATATATTGTATATTTTTAGTTTTATTTTTTTTTATGTTTAATACTAGTAAAATTATAATAAGTGCCATTGTAGACAATTTAAGACAAGTGACATTGCATGTTTAATTTAATTTTATTTTTTTAAGCTATTTAAATTGCAATGCCTTAACAGGCAACTAAGTTATAAGACCTACCTAAATGGTTAACATCTAGAAATTCTATTTTTCTGTACACTTAGTTCGCAATAAAGAATTTTAATTTGTTTTTTTTTTATATTAGATCGATTTTTCCCTTATCTAGATTACAAGAAAATATTCGACACATATTTTTTTCTTTTTTCACGTAACCCAAAAAATTAAGGCGATACATTGAGTCAAAATGTCGCGTGACGTCACTAGCCAGTACAGTTTATGCCTTCACAAGCCCCCTCTCCTCAATTTTATTGCGCTTAATCTGAGGTATTCCTCGAAGCGCTACTATTTTGAGGCGCTCCTAATGAGGCGCTCTTATTTTATTCCTCGGAGCGCACCTTTTAAGAGCGCTCCCGTTAGAAATTTAAAAATATATTTTTTTTTCGAGGAAAAAAAAACAAATATTTTTAATTGCTAAAATATTTTTTTTTCGCTCCTAAAAGGTGCGCCCTGAGGAATAAAATAGGAGCGCCTCATTAGGAGCGCCTCAAAATAGTAGCGCTTCGAGGAATACCTCCATAATCTAAGTAGTTTCCCAAAAATTAGAAAAAGCAAAAATGTACTGTGTATATTTTTCCAATCATGAAACATGATAATTTAAACTCAAACTCAAAATGTTTATTGCATTCATGTGTAGGTACATTTGTTGTTACATTTAATTATATAAGTTCCAACATGAAACCCGGTTGTGGCACGGCAACATAGTACATAAATTGGACAAAAACTTACATTATAGTTCGTTCGCGTTTTTAGATGCATTTACTACTAAATATACTGTCACGGAAGATTATAATAAGTTGGGTCATTTGTAAAGTTGGAAGGTTTTGATAACTGTATTCCATAGTCTATGTCTAAACTGAAATGGTCCAGTAAGATTGTTGTCTGTGGAAGTTTTACTATCTCTCCGTTGACATAACTACAGATATATACAATCAGCAGTTAGCTTTTTAGGAGAAATATTAATTAATGTCAACCAACTCAGGGTACCGGTTAACCCAATATCATTAGGTTTTCTAACGATATTTTCCTTCACTGTTTTTGAAGAAAGTACAAATTATACAATACACACATGAATCTGAATTAGAGTCCTTCAGATTCGATCGGTATATTTTAGTAGGACTTTTTTGAGATAAACATTTCCATATTCTATATACACCACTTTATTTAATTAGTACAAAAACAATTGGGCTGTATCCGTACCTGTTACTGATCATATTTGCGTAATCAAAAGTAAAAAAAAACGAAATTCAATTTTGGAATATGCCACTATTTAGTTAAACTTAAATAACGAAAACAGCTGTTGGAGGCGGGGCATGCTTGAGCGAGATCACGCGAACGTGAGCAAGAGATGACGATTAATTAATACTACTATGTCATGAATAGCCTGTACAATATTTCCACAAATTTCTGTCTCTTGAAATACAGGTTTATCCTAGTTTAAGAGGCAGGTTTATAAATCTAAATTGTGCAGGTTTACCATCTACTGTTTTAGATAATAAGTTTATACTATCTGTATTTTTTGTGAATAAACGTTTTATTATTACACTAGCTGCTGCCCGCGACGTCGTCTGCGTGAAGGTTCTACAGCACCAAATATACCTACCTAAGATTCCAGTGTCGCTATAGCATTATAAGTAAACAACTTTTAAAATAGCATTAAAATATAAGTTACATGAAGAGAGTTTTTTTGTAATTTTTTTTTTATTTTGCAATTTTTAGTTTCTTTGTATGTAAAGAAAGTCTTTCAAAACTTGAAAGAATCATTGAAATCGGTTAACAATTGCAAAAGAAGTTCTTTCTAAACCTTTTAAAATAGACAGGCGTAATGTTATGGGAAATACATAAACCATGCACAGACATGTGACTGTAGCTATTGCGAGTAATTTGTTGTTATGCGTTGAAGAGTTCCATCGCCTGTCTTCTTCATCAGTTTTTCTTCACAAAATGATACTTGCTAAATGTAAATGCTTGATTCGTCACCAAAAAAAAATGTAAAAATTGGTACATGTTTTCCTATATTATTTGAGGAGTTCCCTCATTTCCTCGAGAATCCCTCATCAGATCTGAGGTTTAATACTAATGGGACCAACCTGGTAGTATACCCTATCAAATAAAAAAAGATTTTTGAAAATCGGTCCATAAATGGCGGAGTAATCGCGTAACAAACACACATAAAAAAACACCGTCGAATTGAGAACCTCCTCTTTTTTTTTAAGTCGGTTAAAAATACGTTCAAAGGTATATACCTTATAACACTTCCCTATAAACTACCTACGTTGATAATTATACTGCCAGGAGCCAAAATGTAAAGATAGTCAGGACTATGGTGGCGCGGGAGCAAGCGACGTACAGGTGCCCGTGTGAGAAGCAACTCGTCCAGAGATCTACACCCGCTGCTCTGAGTATCGGCTCCTGCGATTTATTGATTGTCATCACTAAGCAAACACTCACGGGGAACTGTACACGCTCGAACTGGATCGGGAAGCTGAAGTATAAGGGGAATGCGTTGTATAAATACTGCCTTGCCGACGCCACAACCCGTAATAATTTCCACCTCAATGGTGTCTGTGGAGAGAGATGACTTTAAGACACCACCCGTTACACAACTTTGGAGGAGATTTGTTCCTAAAAAGCATAATCGGGACGCCGACCTTCACTCAGCTTGATGGTATGCGCTGGAAGTCAACTTGCTGACAGGAAGTTCAAAAATTCCACGGGATATAATGTGTGGCGTCATCTTGCTCGACGACAGTGCTTATCGACGTATAGACCACTTCATTCCCCTCAATGTCCGAGAGAATGCATTCGTTAATTGTTGCAGCATGATCATTTTTGGGCGCCAAAATGGCCCTCTCACACGAATTCTGCTGGTGCGTTATACGACTGACGTCCACGTAGGTACACACAGCGAATGAGTTCTTCGAAGCTGGATACCACTCTACCGAGAGACTCTGAAAGCACCGCCTGTCCACTTCTCTCTTCTGGTAGAGTGCCTTTGCCAAGACTTAGAAGGACATCGGAGAATTCTTGAGCGCGTGCAATGCCGCCGAGCCGAGCTCTTATATTAATGGTCAAGCGCAGCGTACGAACTTGTGACCACAACGAAGATCGTTTCACCCAAGCATTCATCTCGTCAGCCCTCGATCCCCGCGTCAACTCGGGAAACGTTTGCCTGAAATCGCCACTGAGCAGAACTGTGACACTACCCATCAAATGTTCATTCCTGCAGATGCCCTGCAGGGTTCTGTCCACGGCCTCAACTGCCTTCCTTTTGAAAATCGTACACTGATACGATCCCATGTGATACGATCCGAACTCTGCTCAAGATTTTGAGGGTTTTGTTGGAACTTCAATTTGTCAAAACGAATTATACGATACAACTTTTATGAAAAAAATGCACAATGCCATTATGAATTTTAAGAATAACTAACTACTAACCTCATCAACACGATCAAAATTGAAATTAATTTTCAAAAAGTGTTTATGTGTTACCTACTTGATTTGATTTTTATACATTCTCATAGATGGCGCTGATTCCAAATTGTCTTTATGCTACAAACATTCATTAAACTTTGTTTCTCTGCCAAAGTTACTTAAATGGCGTAGTTTTTATAGTGTAAAGCTAGATAATAGCATAGCTTACTTAAAACCAACATTTAAATATGCGTCCTTTGATTACACGCTTCCACAGAATGAGTTAGAAGAATAAAGATTCACTGCTCCTCCCCCGTAGGTGATAGCAAACAGACAAACAGACAAAAATTCCAAAAAGTCACTTTTTGTCACCAGTTACGTTTTTCTAACAAAACCCACTTATTTTTTCTTGAAAATTCTCAATGTACTGTTTTTCTTTCGTTACTGTTTTATTATATGTAGATGAAAAAAATGCACAATGCCATCTATGAACTTAAAGAATAACTAACTACTAACCTCACCAACACGATCAAAATTTAAATTAATTTTCAAAAAGTGTTCATGTGTTACTTGATTTGATTTTTATACATTCTCATAGATGGCGCTGATTCCAAATTGTCTTAATACTACTAACATTCATTAAACTATGTTTCTCTGCCAAAGTTACTTAAATGGCGAAGTTTTTATAGTGTAAAGCTAGATAATAGCATAGCTTACACAAAACCAACATTTAAATATGCGTCCTTTGATTACACGCTTCCACAGAATGAGTAAGAAGAATAAAGATTCACTGCTCCTCCCCCGTAGGTGATAGCGTGATAATATATAGCCTATGTGTTGACCCGACCTCTTAGTAATATTCATGCAAAATTTGAAGTAAATCCATGCAGTACTTTTTGAGTTCACCCCGCCCATACATACAGACAAACAGACAAACAGACAAAAATTCTAAAAAGTCACTTTTTGTCACCAGTTACGTTTTTCTAACAAAACCCACTTATTTTTTCTTGAAAATTCTCAATGTACAGTTTTTCTGTCGTTACTGTTTTATTATATGTATAGATTATTATTAAATTGGGTGACTTTTTGGGATTTAAACAAACGCTTATAACTTTGCTGTTTATGAATATTATTTTATTGATAATTTACAAATATAATGAGAAGACCGTTTAGAATAAGCCCTTTAAGTATTTGTACTAATTATAAATAGTTAAAATACATATAGTTTTGTATGAAGAGTTGATTTTTTTTTGTCAGTTTTCGAAAAAGTCGTAGAACAAATGTTGTTGTTTATGATGTTAGTAATGTACTCCTGCGAGGTACCCTGTATAAGTATGTTTATCAGCTGTTTAGTACCCATAACACAAGCTCTCAAGCTTAACTTGAGACTAAATACGTATGTGGTACAAGTAAGTACATGCTATCTAAATGTAAGCAAACCTAAGGGGTGGAGACCTGGGGGTCGAGTCTGCTATTGCAATCGTGTCTCAATGACCGGTCAATGATCGATTTTTGACGTACAACGTCAAACTTATGACACATTTCCCATACAAAAACTGTCAAAGTTGTCAAATATTCGATCAATGACCGGTCATTGAGACACGATTGCAATAGCAGACTCGAGCCCCTGGTGTCCTGAAATACAGACTTCTCGTCTAGTTTAGGCAACAGTCTCCCACAATATAATTATTCGCTGTTATGTATATTAACTATAACTCTCTAATGTACCTATATTGTGGTGAGAAATAAATCATTATTATACATACATACATAAACTCACGCCTTTTTCCCATGGGGGTAGGCAGAAACTAGAGCGCCATATGCTACGATTCTTACATTCTTCTTTTGCTTCGTTTACATTCATACATGTTGTCATACACACACGCCGGTTGCGAGTACTACGCACCTGACCTTTCTGAAGAACCTCACCAATAAGGTCTATGTATGTCCTTCTAGGGAGTCCCCTCCCGGCGTTCCCACTATTATTATGAAAAAGTTGTGGAATATTAATTTATTTATATATTACCTGGCAGCTCTGCGGCAATATAACCCCGCACTGGTCGGCGTGCACGCTGAGCATGGCGCGCAGCAGGCGCAGCCAGTCCAGCGCCGTGCTGGCGCGGCAGCCCGCCACCAGGCTCAGCTTGTCCACGATGACGCGCGACATGCGGGCCACGTCGCCCGCCGTGCACGCGGACTGGGAGATCGACACTGTGAGGCGGAGAACTGACCATTACTATTGTGCTAGATTATAACAGCCGAATAAACCGGTCGAAGGTTAAGCTATACTTCACGAGGTCCGGCCGTGGATGGTTGACCATTTATTACAGTCAGTGTTGTGCAAAATTTAGTTTGATTGATGATTGATAACTAAGATTAAATTATTTAATCATGACTAATGAGTAATGACTAAAAAAATTCAATCATGTACGATGATTGAAGATTGATTAGTGTTAGTGTTAGTGTTAGTTATTTAATCATGACTAATTTAATATCTAAAATTACGGCGTTGCCAGTTACACGAACAGTTGCGTGTGCGGCGCACGGCATGGGTCTACGACGCTACCTATTGCGTGTGTCATGTGATCAATGTGCAAGAATCTCCTTCACCCTTTTTTGCCTTTTATCTAGTAGCAGTTATAATAAAAAAAAATCATGTACAAAATATACAAAAATGGAGAACGCTATCAATCAACTTAGAGTGATAAATAATTTAAATAGCGCGATAGATGTCTCACGAAACAAAAAATGGAGTTAGCCAGCTTAGCATTTTTAGTTTAGTCATCAATCAAAAGTAATGATTGAATGACTAATGACTATTTTATATAGTTATGATTATGATTAACTTATTTAGTCATGATTAAATCAATCACGACTAAATTAGTTGTGACTAAATAAGTCATGACTAATCAATTGATTGAAAAAATTAGTTGATTGACCCAACACTGATTACAGTTCAAGACTCCTTCGTGCATCGGAAAGCACTTTAAGCCGTTGGTCCCGGCTGTCATTTGTAGATCTTCGACACTCATCACTTGTAGTCAGAATTGTGTCCATTGGAGACACAATAGATAGACAATGATAGCGCAGACACCGGTGTGCTCTTGGGGTTTAATGAATTAAATAAACCCTTCACTCATTTAGCAACCTAAACCAACTAAACAAGCACCACAACAAAAAAAAATTGAATGTAAATGATATTATAGTGTGTGAGGTGTGTGTGTGTGTAGTGTTTGTGTGTGTGTGTGTGTGTGTGTGTGTGTGTGAGGTGTGTGGGTGTGTGTGAGGTGTGGGTGTGTGTGAGGTGTGTGTGAGGTGTGTGTGAGGTGTGTGTGTGTGTGTGTGTGTGTGTGTGTGTGTGTGTGTGTGTGTGTGTGTGTGTTTGTTTGGTTGATTTGTTTAAATATTTTTATTTAATTATATTTTTTTATATTATTTGTTTTTTTTTTTTCAATTCTAACTTTTTTTTTAGTTTTTGTGATGTACAATAAAGAGTATTCTATTCTATTCTAATATTTTGAATTTAGTGAAGTGATCGCTTACCCAACTCCTCGACGGAGATGCTGCGTTTAGTCTCCGTGTCAGCAGCGAACTGTTCCAATGCAATGTTCATGCAAGAGACTGTGATGCAGGGCACGTGACACGGACGCACTTTCATCTTGGTTAGGAACCTGGAAAAGAAGGCAAATGTATTGTTAATAATTTTAGTTTATTACTATTGCGTGTCTCTGCTGACACTATAAACTGTCAAACAGCTAGTTTCGTATTGGCTATTATTAGTGTGTGTATATCGGGAATTGCAAACAGCGTTTTTGTTATTTTATTGCGTTATAAGTTATTGTGTATAAAAAAAGTTTCTTTGGCAAAGTTTATTGAAATCATGCATACAATCACGTGTTTAAGTATCGGTCACTAATTACCAGTCTACTTTTCCTCGCAGGATTTTACACATTTGCAGGAGTTGGTAATTAGATCTTCGAACGTCCAAGGCACACATAATATGTGTGCCTTGGATACAACTCCTTGGACGTGATTGTATGCATGATTTCAATAAACTTTCCCAAAGAAACTTTTTTTTTTATACACAATAACTTATAACGCAATAAAATAACAAAAACGCTGTTTGCAATTCCCGCGCGCGCGCCTGTGATCGATCAGCTGATAGTCTGACCTCGGGAAGGGCAAAACCTACTATTAGTAGTAGCGTCACACGCTCCCCCGCCACTCCCACCGCTCTTGTTGTGCAGTACTGTCGTAATTGAATAATTGAAAGTTAATGAATAAAAAAAAAGTTTCTTTGGGAAAGTTATTCGTATTCATGAGTACAATCACGTGTTTAAGTATCAGCCACTAATTACCAGTCACCCTATATATTTCTAAATACACACATATTATAGATAAATAAAACCCAGGCACAGAACAATCGTGCTCATGACACAAACATTTGTCCTGGGTGGGAATGAAACCCACGACCTCCGGCATAGCAGTCAGGGTCACTAACTACCAGACCAACAGGCCAGTCACAACGAAGGTCGTTGAAGGTTGTGATAACTGTATTCCATAGTCTATGTCTAAACTGAAATGGTCCAGTAAGATTGTTGTCTGTGGAAGTTTTACTATCTCTCCATTGACATAACTACAGATATATACAATCAGCAGTTAGCTTTTTAGGAGATATACTCGTTAGGTACTGTCCAAACGCACAAATGTGTCTGTCCTTTCCCAACTAGATGTCAAGATCCGATTGTCTACAATATGCCTACACCGTACTGCGTATCCTAACCTACTTTGGCCACATAATGCGTAGGGGAGATAGCAGTCTCGAAAAACTGGTCATTGTTAGCAAAACCGAAGGAAAGAGAGCACGAGGCCGGTCGCCAACACGATGGTCTGATCAAGTAAAGGAAGCTATCCCCTCCAGCAAATTTCAACAGGCGGTGATGGCAACTTTGGACCGGAATCGATGGAGACAGATTGTCCGCTTAAAGAGGTCCAGTGACCACGATCCTCAGTAATGAGGGACCGATTGGAGAAGAAGAAGACTGTCCAAACTTTGTTCTTTTGCGTTATCAAAACCTTTGTTTTACCCTTCCTTGGACAAGCAAAATTAGCCCTTTAACCACCTAAGTCGGATTTATCCGACAACAATTTTCAGGCCCATAAGTTGATTGCCCATTCATTCCCAGTCGTATTTATACAACAAAAAAACCTGTTTGTCCAATTTAATTTCTTGGTTCTCCTTTACATTGTACTCAAGAATGGGTTAATTTAGGCAACATGATAAATGTATTGACGATTTATAAGTTGGGCGCTGGGGGCACGTCAATCGATATACAATCAGGCGGTTTAAAACAATAAGGAGTTAAAATGGGGTATCAAGGGAAATCAAAAGCAATCGCTAATGCAATGTAATTGAAATCAGGACATTTAGATGAATGATTATTAATATTAATTCTATTTGTAAGCAAAACAATGTAATATTTGTACGCCGTAAAGGCCAAACATGACTGAACAAATTTTATACTTACAACCTGCATACCATGTTATGTAACTCATGTTTCCACAAATAAATGAATCTATCTATCTATCTATCTAACCATCTCCAAATCATCTCCATGTAAGTTCCTTAGAGGGTGTAGATCGGGATTTTCCAAATCTTCTACTAACTAATTAAAATTAAAACTCAAAATTTCTAACAACTTTACAATGCGTTTACATAACAAAGCCAGAGGGAAACAGCTGTTTAATCTTTCCAAACTTTAAACGGTAAGAATAATAATAATATTACACAACGCCATCTAGTCCCAAGCTAAGCAGAGCTCGTGTTATGGGTACTAAACAGCTGATAAACATGCTTACTTAAATATTCCTAAATACATACATATTATAGATACATTACACCCAGACACAGAACAAATGATCGTGCTCATCTCATAAACATTTGTCAAGGGTGGGGATCGAACCCACGACCTCCGGCATAGCAGTAAGCTCACTAACTACTAGACCAACAGACCAGTCAAACCGCCAACAGAATGCTTCGGAACGGACTGTCAAAAAGGTTTACCTCCGTTGTACAGACGCCAGCACATCAAGTTACCCCAATGTGTCAAATTTGTTTGATCGTTTTTCAACATTATGTCAAACAGAATAAGGTTCATCTTCAATTGGGAAAATTTGACACATTCGGGTAACTTGATGTGCTGGCAATGGCGTCTGTACATAACCACAATCTAAAAACATACAGTCGTCCGACGAAGCTGTCTAGACAGGGCAATCGTGCGGGGTGTGAGGGGCGAGACGCGGGAAAGCCGCTCCCGCACTGCGAACAAAACGATGTTCGTAGTGCGGGAGGTATTATTCGAGTCTAACGCGTGTAGAAGTTGTCGGCATTTTTTGTCCTACTGTATTAATATTTATACTGTGACTTAACTCATCATTTTCGTCAACATCATCATTGAAAATTCATCCCCCTAAAGGAAGGAGAGAGTTTGTAATGTTGTCTCGTATATTTTACTATGGGTCAAGTCCTCACCTATCGAACAAGTTGATGGCATTGATGAGCACGTCGGCTGGCAGGTCGAACCACACTTTGAGACATCTTAGGACGTGAGCCGCGCCGTCGCGCGCTCCCGTTGTCACTTCACCATTCTGTTGACAAATACAAAGACAAATTAAATACAAATACAAATACAAAATCTTCATTGCAACAACAAGTATTTACATTTAATGTGCAAGCCCTGTTTCCCAAACTAGCGTGAGCTGTATGTTGGGAATCAGTTCCTTCCAGATAAATATGTCGAGCCAAAGTGTTACAATACAATATACCTACATATAATAAAATTTGTCTATTTTAATTAAGTTTACAACCATAAGTTTACAACCATAAGTTTACAATCTGCGACCTAAACAAAAATTTGTGTGTGTGTTGTGTGCGTGTGTGTGTGTGTTGTGTGCGTGTGTGTGTTTGTGGGTATGCGTGTGTGTTAGTGTGTGTGTGTGTATGTGACACTGTGATAGTGGGTTTTGTGTTTTACTGCTTTATTTTTATTTAAGAATTCGGAATAGATTTTCTACTTCGTCGTAATTTAATGGTTTCAGCCATAATTTTTAAATTAATATCAAATTCTCATCATGTTGTATATAAATATCGTAGGGTCTACTCAGTTACCAAGACTTTGTATCAAGTGTTTAAATTCATTATTGACACTGTTGACATTTAATGTAAATTGACATGTATTTTTACTTTGAAAGAAAAAATTCATCAAGTTACGAGTTTAGCTCACGATAACTGACAAATGCTCGTTGCACTGACTGATCTGGTCCCCTCATTATAATGTTTGTTTATAATGTTTGTTTATTTTCTTCCACAAATAATACTTATAAATTAACACATGCAAATTGATTGAAAATGATCACTATGTTTATTTGTGGGAGACTGGTGCCTAAACTAAGCCTAGACTTGTATTTCAGGACACCAGGGACTCCCCCCTACAGGCAAAAATTACATTCTTTATTAGTTATTACACTAGGTATACTGGTGTCTAGTTATTGTAATTATAGGTGTACAGATATGAATATTTGATGGAAAGAACAAAACATTAGCAAAATAATAATAGAACCTTAAATTTGTGTGAAGTGTAGTGGAGACAAGATGTGGAGAATAAGGTGCGTGTGGGATGTAGGTGCGTTTAATAGGTTTGTCCGTATGTCTGTGTGCATGTGTGTGTGTGCCTGGTGTATTTGTCTGTATGTCTGTGTGAGTGTGTGTGTTTGTCTGTATTGGTGTGTGTGATAAAGCATAGTTAGGATGAGAGGGTATAATGTGAGTGGGATTATTATCTAACTAGATGTATAATATAAGAAAGATATTTCTTTTTGATTCCTGTTAAATTTTTATGACTAGTAACTTCTGTTTTAGTGTAGTTCAATTTTAGTAGCCAGTTTATTAGTACCCGTTTACATTTAGATTTACTGTAATTAAAAATGTTGTGTTCTTTGTTTAACTTATTGTACAGCTCAGGGCCTCAGAAAATATAAAATTTTTGGGCAAAACCTGATTTCATTTTAATGGTATTACATATTGCATACTGCCTTCTCGTTGTTAATTTTGAGAGATCAAAAGAAGATGAATCCGAATGCTGTCTCAGAGATTATGTGTGGTTCTTTCCTCAAAAGACCATCTCAGACACTAATCGGCATGGATCTTACATGATTTGACCAAGATAATGTCTGGACTTTAAAAGAGACTGTGACCTCTGAGTTTCTTTCGGTGTTTCTTCTCAGAGTAGTCAGATAGCGAAATACCGACCTCTTCTTTTTTAAAAAAAATGACATGTAAAAGTGTTTATATGAACCCATTTACAGAAATAAAGATCATTTATCATTATAGTTTGTTATTTGTTAGGAGAAAAATCTCATGAAAGAAAAAATGGCGGAACCTTAGAAAATTTAAGACAACTTGACGATAATTAAATATTACAAAATGCAGCGGCCATCCTTGATGACAAGACAGGTGACAAATGTCTTCCCGGTCCATTTTTTTCAATTCAATTCAAAACGTTTATTTGACTGGCCTGTTGGTCTAGTAGTTAGTGATCCTGACTGCTATGCCGGGGAACGTGGGTTCGATTCCCACCCAGGACAAATGTTTGTGTGATGAGCACGATAATTTGTTCTGTGTCTGGGTGTAATATATGTATAATATGTATGTATTTAGAAATATATAAGTATGTTTATCAGCTGTTTAGTACCCATAACACAAGCTCCCGCTCAAGCAGTTGCAACTGCTTGAGCGGTTCGTGTATGTATGTGCGTGGAAGTCTAAAGTTCACTATGCAGTCGCAGCTTGAAGCAGTCAAGATCGACTGCTTCAAGCTGCGACTGCATAGTGAACTTTAAGCAGTCGATCTTGACTGCTTCAAACTGCCGGCCTGGCCTGCCTGCCGGAGTGGCCGGCCTAAGGCTCCAGACAGACGGAATTGCAGTTCAGATGCAGTTTGAATACAATTCACACGACGTTGTCTTTTTCAAACTGCATCTGAACTGCAATTTGCGGTTGGATTGCAATTGAAATGCAGTCCGTCTGTCTAGAGCCTAAGGTGGAACGAAGTTTGCCGGATTAGGTAGTACAGACGCCAGCACATCAAGTTACCCCAATGTGGCAAATTTTCCCAATTGTATATGAACCTTATTGTGTTTGACTATAAAGTTGAAAAACGATCAAAGAAATTTGACACATTGGGGTAACTTGATATGCTGGCGTCTGTACTTGCGTGACGATCGCGAGTTTAGCAACTTGCTGTCGAATTAACAAATTTTGAAGGCTCTTTGACAATCCTAATTATGATGGAGGTCAGCAGTTTACGACAATCTTTATACTTCTTTGTAAACACATTATTATACACACATCAGACTCATTAAGGTCGTGATGGCCCAGAGGTTAAGGCACAGAACTACCTCTCATGCACGAGGTTGTGTTTCAAATCCGGGCAAGTACCGACTTATAGTTAATGTAAGTTTGTTATCGCCAAACTTGAGTTCAATTTAAGCTATGGGTTGTGTAAAACTACTCTAACTATTGATTTTTGTAAAGTAGTTTTTTTGTTTTGTAAAAAATAACCGTGTATATTTATCAATCGGTTTCTATGATATTGTTTAAACTAAACTTTTGAATGTATTTCGTTGGAATTCGAATGGCGAATAGATTTTTTTCTAATCGGTACATAAAACACAGAGTTATGAGAAAACTCAAATAAGAAAATTGAGAACGCTCCTCTCCTTTTGTAAGTCGGTTAGTAAGCGAGCCTTCTCTGTATAAGAAGAGAGGCCTTTGCCCTGTAGTGGGACAGTAAGAGGCTGGTATTACTTAACCTATTATTTTGTCATTTTAACATTACTTAATGATACTTTTCAAGCATTTAATACTTGAGCAGAGTACTTACTTAATTCGGAGCGATTAAGATAAAAAAAAATACTAGCGCCTTATTGGAACCTCACGGCCTTGACATACAGAAGCGCTCAGTATATCGGATTTGTAAGGCGCACGTGTACGAAGCGTGGCTTCATTTGGTGTTGTATTCAATCAAGTTTTAAGGCACAATCATTATAAACTTTACTCCATTTACAATAGCATTAGACAGAATTTGAAGAAGGTTATTTTTTATGCACACTTTGTATCGAAAGTACATTTAAGCATGTTACAATAGGGAATATGCATGTAATTTTAATTTGGTTTGAATATTTTTTTTTCCAACCTTTTATGGCAGAAAATATGAACTAAATCAATATTTCACTTTTTAACAGCGTCATAATTATTTAAAATAATAAATTAAAGTGCGAGTTAAAAGCGGGAAATTCAAATTTGTGAAACGCATCACCATTGGTTATAATGAAAAGTGACGTCAAATACTACGACAACAAGACAAGTACAGTATTTGCATTCGGGTAGGTAAGCAATACCTGTAAACTGGATTTTGAACTTTTTTCATGGTGAAATAGTTAGAAGAACGAAAACACCCAAAGTAATAGTAGTAGGATAATAGTAAATGACGTAATCGAAATGGCGCGCGAACATGGCGGCGTTTAAACAGCTCAAATTTATTCTGTATTTTAAATATTTTTTTGAGCTTGTAGGGCGATGAGGGATTGTTCAGTGAAAAGGCAGAACCAACACTTAAAAGGTATACAGTATATTTGATAAAAAAACACAATACAAGGTAAAACACTTTCGGCGGGAGAGAGCGTGAGCCGCGGGGGCAACGAATATTATATGCGCGCGTTCGTTCGAAGCGCGCGCGCGACTGGCTTGCGGGCCCCGAGGGCACCGCAGGCGGCTCGCGGCAGCGCGCATGCGCGACGGTCGTACGATGCCGCGTAAACCGTGCGACGGCGCATTTTGCCGCGTAAAACTATTTGAATTAAACAGCTGCGCGTTACAAGCTTCATTAATGCATTTTTAAACATGTTTATATTTTTTTACTATGTTAAAACGTTGTAAACAGCGAATTAAAAATATAAAAAAAATACATGCATATACCCTATTACGATAGACGCCGAAATTATTATAATTTATTTTCACAGCAGCTGTCACACTTAGTTGTTACCATTTCCATTATTTTAAAAATGTATGTGGACTTCGTTTAGTTATATTATTTCATTTTAGTTGATAATTGTAGTGTCAATGATAAAAACCTCAAAAAAGCAGGGAGGAACACACACATGGACACGTTCTTCGTTTCACTTTAATTTACTTTTCTTCACTGTTCCCCGACCCGAGAACATTTAATCAAAAAAAGTTCATTCGTAGGGTCATAATTTCAAGGTATTTTTTTCTTTTAATTCATTAAGCTCCAAGCGAACGCCGGCGCTCGCGCTGTCATTGTCTTTCTATTGTGTCTCTAATTGACTCGATTGATAGGTGAAAAGGTAGATACGCGTATTATGGTTTTTTTTCTATAAGAACGAGTTCCTTACCTCAGATTCAGCAGGTAGACACAGTTTCGGCTGCGCCTTGTGCTCGAGCAGTAGATACTCGTTGAGCGTCGCGTACATTCTCTGCGCCTCCTCCTCGGGAGAGCGCTGTCGCGACGTGGACGCTTCCGATTGGCCAGCATCCGGGTGCCCCGCGCCCGATCTCAACATTATCGGGATTATTGGCGCGAGTTGAGGGTGAATCGGCACCTGCATTACGTAAAATTGGTGGTGAAGAAGTTGCTAGAATTTTACCTCAGTTTAGAAAACTAAATGGCGCCCAACAGAAACTAAACTTCCCAAAAAAAACTAAATATGTAATGCAACAAAAACGTTGAAGAAATACATGGTGAGAATCACGAGGCACTCAAAATTCAACTTTAAAATTATTGAAAGTGCAAGGTCCTATACAAAGTTTACAGTAAATTTGGTTGCAAATTGCAAAGTTCCTTGAGGGCCATAATTAAAGTGTTCTATTTGCGCCGTAACTTTGGCAGTTACAACGTGACGAGAAGAGGACGCATGATGAATCAGATTGCATCCGAACAAGTCCATGCTTGTTGTGGATTTTAATCATACGCCAGTACATCTTCTTTGTCATTGTATTACATTTTTCTACAACGAGAATTATCGTTAATTTGCATTACTTGAGCAGGCGTGACGACAATTTTAATGCTGAAACAACCTTGCAATAATTGGACACCTAAGAAAAGGGTGTTTAAGCATTTAATATAGGTATCTGTACGGGCAGGGAAAGCTCAAAGTCTAGCAAATTGAGTGCTAACTTAAGTTGTCTTACAAATGTCATTATTTATCTGTTACGTCAACGTGACTCTGACTACCCGCTAAACCATACATTTCCCTGACTGTACAGAGATGTCCCACCCAGCACATTAAGCTTCCTCAATCTGTCAACTTTCTTTAATAGTCGTTCAACACAATAGAATAAGGTTGATTTTCAAGACAGAAGTGGGATAGCTTGATGAGCTGAAGTCATGAAAAACACGAGATTTAAGATACTATTGAGGGGACATGCGAATAAAATGTCATAGAACTGTGATACAATGTCTCAGTATCGCCATCTAGCATAATATAGCAATATTGAAGCGGCAGCGGAGCGTACTAAACCAGATTCCTCGACTTGTGTCCACTAATTAGGACACAAGTGTCGGATGAAAATTTTGTTCGTGATGTCCCTTCTATAGTTAGTATTGTATGTCTTTGATCCTTACCTAAGCGAGTGCAGGAGCAATCAGCGGCTTGTTGTCGTTGTATATGCCCGCACCGATCCGCCCACAGCTCGTGACCCGACGATTTGAGCGACCGGGCGCGGTGGCCCTAGTACCTGACACAAGAGAGAGCGCGGTCAACGCACTGCAGCCTGGGTAGGCCGCTGAGCGATGATACAGACTGACGAGGATAGTGGAGGATAGGACACAAGGTCTTGGGATGCAAATGACGAAAGAGTCTTTTGGTTCAAAATATTAGGACATCATCCAGATACACGAAATCTCAAATTAAGTGAAGTTTCTTTTAAACAAATATCAGAATACTACACAGGAACTTTAATATAGTTCAAATCAGATCAAGACTATTAATTTAAATAGATTTTAATCACTAAATTCTAAAGGAAATAATTTATGGACAATTAGGGGGACTTGATTATAGTCCTTCGCTAATTCCAAAATATTGAAAAAAATTACAAAATACTGATCGATTACAATAGGAACGATTTCTCGGGAAATTTTAAGGATTTGGTGATGGGAGATTCAGAAGTTACAGCTCAAGGCTACTGGTAGCAATGTCTTGTTGAAAAACAATTGCCCAGCGACCAATGCGCCTCTCAAACAGGTCAGATACGCTACAAGCAGTGGTTGAACACTGTTGTAGGCCGTACAATGCGCTCTAACGAGACGCAAAGACACTAGCGTTTAAAGAAACACAAGTAAAATGCCACGGTCCGTCCCCTTAGCCCTAGTATACACTGGGTTAAACCTCCTTGGTTATGACCCTTTATACTTTATTTATGTGAACCTTTGACAGTTCTATCGCAGCAAGCGACACGGGCTTCTTGACAGGGATACAATTATAGTAGCAGTAGAAAATCTTTTTAAGTTACCTGTAAAATTGAAACAATGAGCATGGCATATGGGTTGATGTGAAGATTCTACCTTTTCATGTAATACCTAAGCAAAATTTTGAAATCAACCAGTGTCTGTGTTTTATAGTTGATAAACTAAAAAGCCGCAGTAAAAAAGTCAACAATTGACGAATTGACGATTAATCATTCAGCTGTTGCAGCGCACTTTTAAAATATTCAGTATGATTTTAAAGTTAAATTATATCGTACAGATTCAAGAAGTTGTCAGACAGATGTGTTGCTAAGGAGTGCGTTACGCCAGTTAATTTTCCGAACGAAAACACTAGGAAGCCCCAAAAGCCCACTCTTCTGGTAAAAGCCAGGCGATTATAGGGACTGTGTTATGCAATTTACGACGTCTTAATTTCAATAAACGATTTGTGATTCTGTATTGCTAAATGTTGACGTAGCCAACTAGCCATACTAACCATACATCGGAAGAAAATCACGTTCTTATAGTAAGGACGTTATAAGTTTTTATAAGCATATAGATCCTACAGCATTTTTTATGACGACATTTTAATTATGATAATATAAACAATATTCTTACTGAGTAATACGACCTTTCAGATATATATTAGCGATGTGTGTGTGATATTGTAGCTTGTAACCGAAGCTTCTGTTTGACGTCATGATCTTAATCACCAGATCGATGTACGTCAAATGTACAGTCAATAATATATCAGTGTGTAGGCTTACAAATACAACTTTAAGACGTATGTTTGGGATGGACATAATCCGAATCACTCTCCTTTTTACTAATTCTAATTACTTAACACTTTTCGTTACTTCTTGCAAAAAAAAACAGTTCTCGAGTTACGTTCCCGGTTCCTTTGATCGACAAATGCAGTCGGAAGCGTTATTAATATTCTCACTTATCCAACAAAAACTTGCAATATTCATTACCAATGAATATGTATAACGTTCACTCATTGGCTCAAGTTGTTTGTCTGTCTACCATTCGCCAGTCCATCACAGTGTTATGACCTTTTATATTATAAACATAATCTTTGAACAACATAAACGTTTTGAATTGTTAATTTTTATTTGTATGACACTTCTAGTTTCACATTCGTATACGCTTACGTACTGATGTAGTCTAAGCATTATTCCCGTCAATGTCACATAACTGCCAAAATGTATTCATAGATATTTCTAGAGTTATTGTGTCATGCAATCAAAGAGATTTAAGATACTATAGAGCGAAGAAATGTTATAGACAAACTTTGATCCCCTGTCTCAGTAATGCCATCTAACATAATATAGCAATATTGGAGCGGCAGCGGAGCGTACTAAACTAGATTCATCGACTTTTTTCCACTGGGACACAAATATTGGATGAAAATTTTGCCTTCACTTCACCTGCTGTTGAACCCGGAACCCTAGGGCTTCGTGAGGGTTCGGTTTAGGCTCGCTCACGTTGCGAGCTGGTAGATAAGACTGCTGAAACTAGCTCAATGCGAACCCCCGGGCTTAGTGAGGGTCGCAAAGACACTAGGGTTCTCTACGGCGCTAGGTTGTGGAAAAAGGAAACATAGGGTACCAATCACCTCCAATGTTTAATCTACCATGTTGATTGGTAACATTATAAAAATGCACGAATTACAATTTTTCAACCCAGATATCTTACAGTATTCGCGGAGAATCTTAACACCGCGATCTAATTTTTGTTCTCAAATAAAAAGCGCCATCTTTCGGTCCCGAAAATAACTAAAATTACAAATTTTCGACAAAATTATTTTTACAGAATAGCTCTACTGTATAGGCGTTCTAAGGTAAAAAAATAAAACGCAAATGTCATCAAGAATTACATAAGAGATAAGGTTAAAATATCAATATTATGTTTTCTGATAATATTCGACAAGAACTTGTGTAAACTGTATTGTTTTTATTATTAATTGTGAACTTTGATCCAACGAAATTTTGCACGTGTATTGCACGCGGAGTTGGCTGTAATTTGACTCACACTTTGCCGTGTAAGGAATAAAATAAAAACAGCTGACAAACGACTCAAATTATTTCATTTTACAGTACAAAGTGACGTTTCTATATCAGATTGAACTAAGTTTAACTAATTTTCAGCCCCGACTAAATTGTACGAAATCTGTTAAATAATAATTTGTGTTTTCACACGTCAAAAAAGCATATAGGTAACTGAGAAACAAACGCGGACGTTGTTTCACTATCAGACTACTCTGAGAAGATACACCGAAAGAAACTCACGAGGTCACAGTCTCTTTTAAAGTCCACATTATCTTGGTCAGATCATGTGAGAACGATGCAGATGAGGTAGTGTCTGAAATGGTCTTATGAGGAAAGAACCACACAGATATGAATGGACCTATCCCAGTCAGGGCATGTATTTATCAGTGTTCACAAAAGTGTCTAGTTCAAGTCCAATGGAACGGAATGGAATGGTTCTAATTCTAATTACCGTGTTCTAGAGCAAATAAAAATGTATAGAGATAAAATCTTTACAATCAAAGAGATAAAACCTGTATTTCCTTATCACATTTTGCGGCTTTAAAATTTGTTTTTATATGGATTTTTCTTCAGCCGCTTAAGAAGACACGAATGAGTAACAATATATTCGCGGTTCTATTGGCTAAGCAATCGAGATGGTTTTATAAGCTGTTAATAATTCCATCGAGGCACTTTCGGACACCATGAATAAAATTCTCTACTTAATCCTGCCTGCGTAGCATGAACACCGAAGAAACGGTCTTTGTCGTGTCTCGGAAGAAAAGAAATTAAGTGTTCATGCTACGCAGGCAGGTGTATTGAAAGAAATTTGACAGATTGAGGTTCCTATCTATTTACGCTGGATATTAATAATCTATCTCGGTTGCTATCTTGAACCCGATCTTTATCTGTAACCAATCAACGACCGAATTCGCCTATCCGAGTCTTAAAGATGTCCAATCAGAAGCAGCCGTCAAAAACAAAGGATCGGGATTTGGATTGAGATAGAATATTAATATCGGGCGATAATCTGTCACTTTGCCGATTCGTCTGTACACAAAGGCCGTTTCTTCGGTGTTCAATGTGTTCATGCTACGCAGGCTGCAGAGCTATTGCAAGTGTTCAACGATTAAGTGTCAAACAGCTAGTTTCGTATTGCTATTATCAGTCAGTATGTATCTAAAACGACATCATGCAGTCTCGTAGAGGTGTGATGAAGGGCACAGTATCCCGTCTGATAGTCACCGTAACTTAAAGACAAAGTGCAAAACCATTTTTTTTATCATTCTTGGTTGTTATCAAAGTTCGCTGTGTAAATGGCTGCCAGTTAGTGCAATGAAAAGATAGACAATAGCCTTGCTGGACTGCTGAGCGTTGAAATTTAAACCTCATGATATCAGCTGCGCAACTATGGCATTTTTGGAGTATTCCCGTTTGAGCACCTATTTAATGAGCACCTATGCATTTAGCACCAAAGGTATTCGCATTTCCCATAGGTTAATGCATAGGTGCTCAATAAATAGGTGCTCAAACGGGAATACTCCGCATTTTTACCCTAGAGTACAATTAATGAATTCTTGTCAGATATTAATGTGTGTATAATATATGCCATAAACTATGGTGCATACTAGAGTCCGGTTTAATTCTATGAAAATTGTGTTATTATTAATTATATCAGAAATTTCTTAAAATTATTAATATGTCATTCAATCTTTTGACACTACTATTAATTTGAATTTATGACATTGATTACTTGTTGAAAATACGGCAAATACGGCGAAATTTATTTGTTACGTTAAATATTTTCACTTTCTTTAGGTTTTTAAGTGTTTTTTTTTTACGTAATCTTCTTTATTAGTAGTTCCCGTTCCCGTGGGAATACGGGGATACAAAATAGCCTATGTCACCCGGGGATAGTGTAACTTCCGGACGGAGAAAGATTTTTTCAAATCGGTCCATTCGTTTCGGAGCCTATTCAACAAACAAATCTTTCTTCTTTATAATATTAGCACAGTCTTAAAACCTACAGTCGTCCGACGAAGCTGTCTAGACAGGGCAATCGTGCGGGGTGTGAGGGGCGAGACGCGGGAAAGCCGCTCCCGCAATGCGAACAAAACGATGTTCGCAGTGCGGGAGGTATTATTCAAGGCTAACGCGTGTAGACGTTGTCGGCATTTTTCCAGAGATCAAAGGCGTCGTCCTACTGTATTAATATTTATACTGTGATATTAGTATGCATACAATTTTATGTACGCGTATAACTTACGAACGCCTGCACCAAATTGGAAAAAATGTTTTTTTTTGTGTTGGGCCCTGCAAGCCTAGCCATATTACAAATTCTATTTCTATTATAGAAAGAAAATGGCGTATTCGGAATCAGCTGTTTGTCGACTGCCAATTGTTTTCCATTTTCACAGTCATATTACAAATTCTACTCGTTAACACTTGACAGTTGACAAACAGCTGATTCCATATACGCCATTTTCTTTCTCTTGTCGCCTTATCGATTACGATAATAGAAATAGAATTTGTAATGTGGCTAGGCTTGCTGGATAGTTAAGTTGCACAATTAGACCCGGTAGATGATGCTGTAATCGAGTTCGAAACCAAAGATCGGACAGGACAGTCTATCGGGTCCACTAGAAAATTCTCGCAGTGTTTGAACTTGACTGGCCTGTTGGTCTTGTAGTTAGTGACCCTGACTGCTATGCCGGAGGTCGTGGGTTCGATTCCCACCCAGGACAAAAAGTTTGTGTGATGAGCACGATCATTTGTTCCGTGTCTGGGTGTAATTTATCTATAATATGTATGTATTTAGAAATATTTATGTATGTTTATCAGCTGTTTAGTTCCCATAACACAAGCTCTCAAGCTTAACTTGGGACTAAATGGCGTTGTGTGAAAAGTTGTGGAATATTTACTTAACTCCTCCGAAACGGCTTGACCGATTCTACTGAAACTTCGCACATGTTATTGTACATTATTGTACGCGAATCACTTCAAAAGGGCTGAACCTATTTGGATTATTTGACTGGCCTGTTGGTCTAGTGTTCAGTGACCCTGACTGCTATACTGGAGGTCGTAGGTTCGATATCCACCTATATCTGTGTCTGGGTGTTGTTCATCTATAATATGTATGTATGTATTTCGAAATATATAAGTATGTTTAACATATGTCTAGTACTCATAGCAAAAGCTCTGCTTAGTTTGGAATTAGATATAGCGTTGTGTGAAAGTTTTGGAATACATATTTAATTCTTGTCAATTGTGTTAGTCCTTGGTTGGTTCGGTTCACGGGTTCAATGACCTGGCAAGCGTTTATTTCAAATACCTAGGTGATTAGATGAAAATCTAAAACTACCCTCACAAAAGGTTGCTTTAGTTTCGAACTACCCGTTTTGAAACTATAGTCTTTAGATAGCGCTACCAAGTTCATAGGAGTCACAGAGAGCATTAACCTAGCGAGTGGTCATGCTTTGTAGCTCTAGTTAAATTCGCTTTCGTACTAATAACACTGGCTTACGCAATTATCTTTATTATAATAACTGCTCGGCAAACTTCGTTCAACCTTAGTATCAATTTATGTGTTACCTTTTGAATTTTAGCTTAAGACTTTTCAAATGTCAAATTGTCACCTGAAACCCGAACGGGAAGACTTTTGTCACCTATCATGTCATCAAAGATGGCGCTGAATTTGGAAATGTTTAATTTGTCGACAAGTTTTCTTAAATTTTCTAGAGGTTCCGCTGAACTTTCTTAACTTTTTCTTTCATATAAGATTCTTCTACTGACAATAACAAACACAACAAACAAAATAATTAGCGGAATTGGTCCAGTCGTTCGTGCGTGATGCTATGATCAAGGAAAATAGGAATTCATTTTTATATCCACGGTGATTTTTTAATCGTCTGACAAATTTTCACAGGGTGTTCTAACCATGAATATGAACAACTTTTACTATGGGACCAACTCGGAAAACACGAAAAACAAAATCGGCTGTTTCATACATTTTGGTTGAGTAGGTATCGAACTTTTGTCACTATTTTTTAATTAGTACAAAAAAATTGGGCTGTATCCGTACCTGTTACTGATCATATTTGCGTACTTCCTTCATAAAAAGTAAAAAAAACGAAATTCAATTTTTAAATATATGCCACTATTTAGTTAAACTTAAATAACGAAAACAGCTGTTGGAGGCGGGGCATGCTTGAGCGAGATCACGCGAACGTGAGCGAGAGATGACGATTAATGAATACTACTAACTGTGTCATGAACAGCCTGTAAAATATTTCCTTAAATTGGGTGAATTTTTGGAATATAAACAAACGCTACTATGTAAACAAACTTTGCTGTTTATGAATATTATTTATTGATACTTTACAAATGTAATGAGGAGACCGTCTAGAATAAGCCCTTTAAGTAATTGTTCTAATTAAAAATTTGTGGTGTAGATATATAGCAGAATGCAGGATCCTTCAATGACATCGGTATGTCTACTCTGTACCAACATTAAAAGCAAATATTGTTTGTATTTTTAATATAAATAACTTGTGCAATAACAAAAAACAGCTGGGTTCTTGATGCGTCGCACTAGCCGTAGAAAAAATACCTTTTATTTACATAATAAAATAACTAGGAAAGATAAAGAAAGTCGTTGTAACGAAGACTCGCTGTTTTTAAAACAATAAACGCGATAAATAAGAGATGTTACTAACATAACAAAACTTAGATAAGAGAAGATCTATCATGCGCGTGTAATATTCAATGTTTTCTTACGTTTTTCGCAATTTGCAGTTTTGTTTAAAGTTTGGACGTAAATTGAATAATATTTATTTCTGTAAATTGGTTCACACAAACACTTTTACATGTAATTTTTTTGAATAAGAAGATGAGGTCGGTATTTCGCTATCTGACTACTCTGAGAAAAAACACCGAAAGAAACTCAGAGGTCACAGTCTCTTTTAAAGTCCAGACATTATCTTAGTCAGATATTAATTAAAATTAATTCCGCGGCAATAATGATCAAAAATTACTTGATTATAATCTGAATTGATGACATTTAAAAACAAGAGACATGTATCCAAAACTATAATATAACGTATTACGAGGGGGTCGAGTCTGCTATTGCAATCGTGTCTCAATGACCGGACAATGATCGATTTTTGACATATAACGTCAAACTTATGACACATTTCCCATGCAAAAGCTGTCAAGGTTGTCAAATATTCGATCAATGACCATGATGATTGAGACACGATTGCAATATCAGACTCGAGCCCCAGTTGGTACACACGGCTATACATCAAGCTATTCATTTACGGGTTACGCTGACCTCGCATTGTACGGAAATCCTAGACAATGCGAGATCAGATTATTATACTGGAAATGGATAGCTTGATGTGTAGCCGTGTGTACAGTACATGTTAATTCTAAAACTAGCAGACGTCACGCGGTTTCACCCGCGTAGTCCCGTTCCCGTGGGAATACGGGGATAAAAAGTAGCCTATGTCACCCGGGGATAGTGTAGCTTCCCAACTGTGAAAGAATTTTACAAATCGGTCCAGTAGGTTCAGAGCCTATTCGATGCAAACAAACGAAGAATCAAAATTTCCTCTTTATAATAATAGTATAGATGACCAAATTTTATAAGCGCACAGGAAATACTTCTATCTATCCTCTTAATACATAATAAACATCCATAGGAAAAATAAATAATAATCTATAAATAAATACGTGATACATAAATTCACAGCTTTTCCCTGTCCAACAATAAACTAGGTATACCAAATTTCACACTTCTACGTGAGCGCAATATTATAAAAATTGCAAAATAAAAACTTTTTTACAAAAAAAAATACAACCGATTTCTTAAAAAAAAAACACTAACAGGTGGCATAGTCAGAGAGGCGGAATTAAAACTGACACAGCAGGTCTAGCCATATTACAAATTCTAATTCTATTCTATTTCTATTATAGAAAGAAAATGGCGTATATGGAATCAGCTGTTTGTCAACTGTCAAGTGTATTTTCACTTTCAGCCATATTACAAATTCTACTCGTTAACACTTGACAGTTGACAAACAGCTGATTCCATATACGCCATTTTCTTTCTTTTGTCGCCTTATCGATTACGATAATAGAAATAGAATTTGTAATATGGCTAGGCCTGCAGGTTTGCTACTAACACGATATGAAGAATACGTATATAGTAGTTTAAAGCAAAATAAAAGTACAATACAATGTAGTTTTTGTTACCAAATATTAATACATACATTCAATATTTACTTACACAAGTATCGGATGAGCCTAGTTTAGTACGCTCCGCTGCCGCTCCAATATTGCTATATTATTCTAGATGGCGTTACTGAGACATGGGATCAGTTTTACTATGTCATTTCTTCGCAAGTCTCCTCTATATCGTCTTAAATCTCTTTGATCGTTTCAAATTTATTTTGTGAAAAACAATACAATATCAGTTGTTATCTCGAGACACAAAGTTGTGATAAACATTGCTGATGATTTAGTGCTCAAAAGCTGACCATCACGTCTAGGTAACGTTTCATCGTAATTATTATGTTTGTATAGATATTAAAAACATACCTACGTCAATTCTAAGATATAATTCTATTTTCGTATTAAAACGATAGATATTTATTTAGTCGATTGATATGATTGCAAGAGTAGCGACATCTATCTCGCCACATACGAACTACATACAGATATCCTACATCGCGATGTTAAAGTTATCCGCGCGATTAAACGTTCAAGATAAACCCCTCTCTCTCTATCCTACTTTGCTGTGTTCTCACGGGGTCCATATTTATGTACCTAGCTTTAAGCCCTTTGTAACATCTTTTATACAATATGGAATGCAAAATAAATGAATATGAATATGAATATATGAAGATCCCGACAACAACCGTCGGGCAGTAGAGTAAGTAGCCCATCAGACACAACACCCGCCTGCGAGGAGGAGCCGAGCTTCTCTATGGGAGATGCGGAACTTTACACAGTTTACACCCTGTTCCTCATACCTTTAACCTTCCAATCGTGTCAATTAGAGACACAATAACAGCGCGGACACCGTTGTCCTCTTGGGTTTTAATGAATTAAACCAGCACTAATTATAATGACTGCCTCGTTGTTCTAGTGGTCGCAAGCGCTACTGCTGAGCATGAGGTCCCGGGTTCGATTCCCGGGTCGGGCAAAGTGTTATTGGGTTTTTCCATCTGGGATTTCTCAGTAGCAGCCCGGAGTATGGATTTGTGCCCGATTGATGGCAATAGGCTCGCCCCCTATTACATGGGACTTAAACATAACTGGCGAAATGTGGGTGTACTACCAGGTACACCTCTGCCTAGCCCTTCGGGGATTACAGGCGTGACGTTATGTTGTTGTTGTTGTTGTAATTATAATAATACCAGCCTGTTACTGTCCCACAGCAGGGTAAAGGCCTCTTCTCATACTGAGAATGCACGAGCAACTACCACGCATCATTTTTCATTCATAATTGCCAAACTTTTCTCTTTATAATACAACAAAAAAAATCATTTTCTTCAAAATTCTTTGTTTTATTTTGTTTTAGAAAACAAAGTTCTTGTTGAAAAACCCTGTATAATCAAAAACTAAACTATATTGCATAACATTTTTATTCTCTATTCGTTTGACCGGGCATCGCCCACCCGCTTAACAGACGGAATGTTTGGAAACAGACTATTTATAAACAAACAAATCTACTTGTTGCGAAATGTATTGCATAAATATTATGTAGCATTGGGATGTAACACTTTGTTACTATTTTAATAGTGTATGTGTTTTATAACCTCACTATGAAGCTAAAATTACACTTGAACATTAAACTAGTTCACAACACACACACGGCAATAGTTATGTTTTCCAATAAAAAGTCCATTCCAATACTTAATGTCATACTTACACATTGTGTGTTTTGTAGACGTTCGAGTTGTTGTCGTAGTATTTGACGTCACTTTTCGTTATAACCAATGGTGATGCGTTTCACAAATTTGAATTTCCCGCGCTTAATTCGCACTTTTATTTTTAATTTTAAATAATTATGACGCTATTAAAAAGTAAAATAATGATTAAGTTCATATTTTCTGCTATTAAAGATTCGGAAAAAAATATTCAAACCATATTTAAATTACATGCATATTCCCTATTGCGATAGTCAAACTAGTAACACTTCGTTACTAGTTTAATTGGGTTATGTTATGACTTTTGACAGCTTTGCGGTCTGTTAGGAGTTAGGAGTTAGGACCGATTCTTATACCTATTGTACTGATCTCATAATGAAAAAATATCTACTGTCTTCATTATCTCTATCTATTTATCAATGTTGTGTAAACTAAATTTATTTTATTTATTTCTAACATAACAGACAGACGTGTTGCTGGGGAGTTTGTTTTACCGCTCTTTCCCGGTAAAAGAAGTAAGAAGCGGTGAGGGGTTAAACGTTAAAAATCTAGTCGCAATATCACTATGTCAAAAATGTCAGTAAATTAAATGTATTTTTGACAGTTCAAGACACGGTCCTCTTAATGAGGGTTTTCGATGTTTTTTGTGTCACCAGGCGGCGCTTCGTATGCGTCAGGTCCAAACAGCTGTCAGATAGCACAGATTCCCACCGAAACTATATTTTTTTTAGAGAAATTCTACGTATTAGGAAGTGTTATTGATTTTACTATGGATTACGTCCAGATAAAGGTTTCCGAACTGAAGATTGAGTTGAAAAACTGAGGCCCGAAAGTCACTGGTGTCTTTGTCAGTTATCCCTCCTGTATTATTTGCACACATAGGTGCACTGCACAACACTGTGGCATTTTAGAAAACAATATTCGTTTTGTAATGTTTTTTAGGAACAAATAAACCAAAAAAATGACGAAAAAGGGAATTGCTCAGTTTGTTAGGGCCATTTGGCTTAAAGTGAACATTTAATATAATATTTAATGACTGTGGTTTTTAATAGTTTATACCTCAAAGAAATTAATTGTAGTAATAAAGTTGCAGGAGAGTGTAAAAATAGTTCATATTTAGCATATCTACTAATGTTAGAAAACAACCAAAATAAATCATAATTATTATACCTATTAAACTGATATTCTCTAACTTTTAATGCAGTAGTAACATATCCTGAGGTCATCTAGGTAAATGAAAAAATAAAACTCATCAAACGAATCATAAAATAATAAAATGTTTTCTAAAAACTGGGCAGGCGGCACTTTCGTGCCTTGCCCAGCTTACTATATTATGGTTATAACGTGAGCACAGAAACTCACCGTTCTTCGCCCTACAAGGCAATTGCAACAATATTGAGTAATTGCCTAGGTTGACATGCCAGTTCAACATTTATTTTAACAAAATAGCACCAGGATCATTGTCATGAGTAGATTTGGTGTCCATGGGTAAAGCCGGGTCTTCAATTAAAGCGGTATTGGAGTTCATCATAAAAAAAAACAAAAAACTTCGCGAAAGTAATCGAAACAACATTCACAATACACAGAGGCAAAACATTAGTTTCATAACATATTTTCATTATTAAACTCTTTGATTTCATAGTATGCATTTGTCATTATTGACAGCTGGTGTTGTCAGAAAATTAAAAAAAATCGATTTAAAAATCGATTCGACAACAAACGAATCAATATTAAAATCGGATATAAAAATGATTTGAAGGCCAAAAACGATGAGTGTTTTGTTTGTTTTCAATATGATTATACGAAAATAAATATATCACCGTTTGAAAATCACTTGATTACTGATTTTCAAGAAAATGTAGTCATATTATTACTTATATTTTAGAAATCGATTATTATCTTTACCGTAAGAATAATCACAACTGTTATTAATGTGGCAACACAGAATCAGTTTCCAACTATAAAATGGCGACGATTTTGAAGTCAATCAGCTTCAATACTTATTAAACGAGATATTTTTACATTTACTTTCCGGCGACGACAACTAAAAAAATATTAATTTTAGATTTAATTATATTTTCTCATAAGAATACTTTTTACAGATCAGCTTGTCCACGTTTCAGCCAAGAATGAGCAATTCCCTTTGACAGGTGGTTGGACCTGAAGCAACAGTGCTGCCATCGCACGTAGAACATTTCAGAAAACCCTCATTAAGTACACAACCACTACACGGACCACAAGACGTACAGTACGGCGCTGCGCCACCGGTACATGGTAGACATCCCACCCATACGTACTAAACGTTTTGGCAACACAGTCATTGTGCGTACAGCTAGGGAGTGGAATTCCCTGCCGGAGTCAGTGTTTCCTGATAGCTACAACCTAGGGGCCTTTAAGTCAAGAGTGAATAGGTGACTTCCAGACAAGCGTGGTTAATCTCGACCACATCATCGCTTACCATCAGGTGAGATAGTGATCAAACGCGTGCCTATCAAAAATAAAAAAAAAAACTTTTCTATTTTCTTTACGAAGATAGCAACACTTAAAAAAAGCAACTGCTACTATTCATAGCCAAGTCAAACAAATACGTAAGTATACCTAATCTAAAACAGTACGCGGGTAGGCGTCAGAAAAACATCTGAATTTCGATAATGGATTGTTTTCATTCAAATTCGCGAGTCAATGAACTTGTGTTTAAAAATCGAACGATTGCGAACGAAGACCGTTAAGTTTTCTAGAAACACGTTATTTTGATGTGACTTTGAATCCGAGTTGTTTATAGTTTAGGCTTGTGCTGAAAATATTATGACATTAACGTCATTGGGAAAGGTTAACAGTTTCGAAAAAATACTGATGTTTTTTTTAAATTTAACTTTATTTCTAATTTCCAGGAACAAAACGGTACTGCACGCGTAGCATGACCACCGGAGAAACAGATTTGGTGTAGAGAAAAATCGACAGATTGTAGTAACATTTCTTTTGTTTGGGGGCACGATATTGTCAGGAATGAAGAGAAGAAAATGTCACTCAATGCATGGACATAATGAGGACATAGAAACTGAGAAACTGTGATCTGTGATCACTACCGTGCGTCCGTGCCCCCGCCAAGACGAGCCAAGCGAAGCGCAAGGGCACTACCCTTTCTCGAAGTGTTTCGTCGTTTTTTTGAACCCTCATAAATTATTCAAATTCAAATATTTATTGCTCAACACAGTACATAGTCATATATTTCCAGATGTCAATTGTATGTGAAGTCAACATCGTTGTACCAAGTTAGGCATGCAAAAATTATACAATTTAATAATGTGATTTTAATATAACAAATATTTTTTAATCCTTATAATTAACCTTCCAATTGAAAAATGAAAAAAAAAAAATGAAAAATGAAAATGTTTTATTTGTTTTACAAGTAAACTTAACAACTAGCGATTGGAGCCTCCTTTTAAGCAAAAAGCCTGTGTTAGGAGACTCCGCTCTTCCAAAACTTAAAATATTAACGTGAAATTGAAGACACAATAGAAAGACAATTAAAGACACAATAGAAAGACAATGACAGGCGGACACCGGTGTCCTTCCGGAGTTTAACAAATTAAAAACACAATTTACAGAGAGATAAATGCATGGCTTGGTTGTTTCGTTACTTATTCTAGAAACTGAATATTCGCATCACCTCCGCGACGGTAGCGAAACAGCGAAGCCATACATTTTTACTGATATGTAGAATTTGTGAAGTTAGGGTCGTTAGGCAAGGCCGTGTAGATTCAGAAGCTTGGCTCCACATGAGATCCGATATCTTTTACACAGGCCAAACCTTATGTGGTCGTCTTGGCAACATTTTACATGAAATGTTTTTGGTGGGATAATATTATTCTAGGATAATAGAACAATATTTGAGCGGCAGCGTAGCGCAGTAAACTAGACTCATAGACTTACGTCCATTAGGACACAAAGTATCGGAAGGATATCTTATTCGTGATGTTCCGTATAAAGCCAAAGACATTGAATGCTTACATTCAATGTCTTTGGCTAATCATTAACTGTTGATCTACGAGTTATTTACGACATTTTCGAACGGTTCTCCAAATAAGGAGCCAAATTTTCCACATACCTATAGGCAATAAATTGCCATACACAAGATGAAAAAAAAACAACAATAAAGCAATGTCTCGCAGTTTTCCCCTTTACAACGTTACTGCGAAACAGCTCAGGCGCGACTTTCACTCGCACTGGACGTGGACTTGCTTGGAGCATAGGGTTGCCAGACTTGAAATAATATTAGGCTACTTGCCCACGTCCGATGTAATCGGTGACCGATTTTTTTTGCAGGAGTAAAATAGAATACGTACTGATTTATGGCAATTAGCGCAACGCAAACGTCCTACAAGAAATCTGTAGGAAATAAGATCCGGTTAAAGGTGCTATAAAATGTGGGCGCGAAGCCTAATCTGGTTAAATCAAAGACATTCAATACTTACAGCTATAGACGCGTATACTTGTGTCCTAGACTCCTAGTGGACACAAGTTGATTAGTCTAGTTTAGTACACTGCGTTGCCGCTTCAATATTCCTATGTTGTACTAGATGGCGTTACTGAGACATGCAGGGATCACAGTTTTTCAAAACATTCCTTTGCATGTTTATTCTATAGTATCTTAAATCTCTTTGGGTTAAATACACAAAGCAAATCAAATGTTTCCTTTTGATAATATTAATTTACATAAAAAATTGTGCCCGGATTTTAATTTTACGATCTGGCAACCCTGCAACAACTATCATTGTCAGCCAATTGTTACGGAGAAATTTAACTTATACACACACGGTAAATGCGTGGAAAAAAAAACATGATTGTCAATAACTGTATGCCATTGAAGGTGGGAACTTGAGTTTACAGCGAAAAGACGTAATTTTATCTTTGAAGTAAAAACTATTTATTTTCAATTTTCTTTCCGGTCGAATCTTGTGAATCCTCCTTTAGTGTTTTTCTTTTGTAAAGTCGGTTGCATTTTTAGTCTAAATTTATTTTAACAACTTATAATGCGACATGTTTTTCTACTAGCACTAAGAACTTACTTATGTATGAAGTCTTTGGGCCGATAAACTTATTACATAGAATTAAAACTCCCTTCTAGCATCATTAGTATGAAGTTTCGGGGCGTATAAAAAGCCTAGTTACGTTTTTAACCGACTTCAAAAAAAGGAGGAGGTTCTCAATTCGGTTGTATATTTTTTTTTTTTTTTTTAGGGTTTGTTACCTCTGTACTCCGTCATTTATGGACCGATTTTCAAAATTCTTTTTTTGTTTGATAGAGTATACTAACAGATTCGTCCCATTTGTATCAAAACTCATACCTGATGAGGGATCTTTGAGGAATTGAGGGAACTCCTCAAAAAATATAGGCACACATGCACCGATTTCAACATTTTTAGTAACAAATCAAGCATTTTCATTTAGAAAGTATCATTTGGTAAAGAAAAACTGATGAAGAAGACAGGCAACGGAACTCTTTAACGCATAACAGCAAATTATTCGCGATTGCTATAGTCAGATGTATATGCTGAGCTTTTGTATTTCCACAACATAACATTACGCCATTCTATTTTAAAAGGGGCCGGCAGAGATGTACATATTAATGTTTAGAGATAGAACTTCTTTAGCAATTGTTATCCATTTTCAATGATTCTTTCAAGTTTTGAAAGACTTTCTTTACATACAAAGAAACTAAAAAAAACAAAATAAAAACTTTTTTACAAAAAAAAACAACCGACTTCTTAAAAAAAAACTAACAGGTGAAAAATAACTCCAGTTTCGGAAGTCGGTGGCCAATAATGAACAAAACAAAACCACCAAAGCCACAGACTTCTAAAACTGGAGTTATTTTTCACCTGTTAGTTTTTTTTTAAGAAGTCGGTTGTTTTTTTTATTTACGCATAAAGGTAGAATGATCATGATCACGTAACTAAGTTTTATACCTAAATAGTTTGCTATAATAAGCATTTAAAATAACGTCATATTGTACATGTTGAAGACACTATTATTTGTAATTTTCCCGGAAAACTAATGAGGATTACGTATTTAGTATTAAACGAATTACCGCACCAAATATCTACTCAACAATTTAGTCTGAATTATCCTTTTCAAAAATTATTAATTAGTAGATCGGGAATACCATGGTTGTCGTGAAAATCAACTAAAACTGTAATTAACACAATTCCCAATGAAAAAAAAATACATACATAAACTCACGCCTTCTTCCCACTTAGGCAGAAATTACAGAGCGCCTATCTGCTACGATTCTGAAATATTTGTTTTGTGTCGTTTACATTCATACATGTTGTCAAACACACACGCCGATTGCGAGTGCTACGCACCTGACCTTTCTGAAGAACCTCACCAATAAGATCTATGTATGTCTTACTAGGGCGTTCCCCCCGGCGCTTTTCCTTACATCAAGAAATAATATTCATAACATAATATTACGCCTGTGACCCCTGAAGAGACAGCCTGTTGTTGTACACCCCTCAGACATGTCGCCAGCAATGTTTCAAGTCCCATTTTAGAGGAATCTATCAACGGCTTATTCCCAAGAGCTCCAAATCTATTGTTCTCCAAACAATTTCTCTCCATACATTGATTCCCAACAGCTCCATAATTTTATTAGTTAAATAATAAAATACTAATTTTTTTCCCAGCGGCTCCAAACCAAATTGCGTAAGGTCAACAAAACACAGATTGCTTCCATCAATAATATAATTTAGAGGTAAGTAGTTTCAGTACATAGGCAGTCGCAACAATCTTATCTTAGCTAAGTATGTGCAATCTGTACTTGAAAATTTTTGGAGCTCATGGGAAAGATTTTAATTATTACTATTATATTGCTTTTTTAATTTGGAGCCGTCGGGAATAAAATTATGGAGCGCCTGGGAATAAGCCCTATCAACATCTATCTCGCCACATCACTTGCTAACGACTGACATCCTATATACATTGCGATGTTAAAAGTTATCCGCGCGATGGAACGTATACAAGATCCCGACAACAACCGTCGGGCAGTAGTAGCCCACCAGACACAACACCCGTCTGCGAGGAGGAAACGAGCTTCTCTATGAAGGATGAAGAACCTTACACCCTGTTCCTCATGCCTTTCAAAGGCATCATTTTAAAAATTTAATTAAAACAAAACAATATGTCGTTTCAAAACATTTTGGAAAGCCACCGTCCTTATTCGCACGCATATTAAGTTGGTAAGTTAATTACACAACTATGACGTCACCGACACCCGTTTACGGTGAAGATGACACTTTACGTAAGCGTCCACGCATTTACCTACATCAAACTACAAGCCCTACAAGCTCGCTGTTGGATTTTCTACGCTCAAACACAGCCTTGAGAGTTGAAAATCGAACAGTGCAATTTGTAGATACAGTTGGTCTCAGTTCCAGTGATACTTTTAAGGCCATAATCGCTTGCATACAGTGTCCGAACTCAGGAGTTTGAGCGCTCTTACGCGTGCTGGGTAGTTCAGTTCAGCTCTTAGCGTTTTGATAACTAAATGATTCACAGCAAGTGAGACCGATGCAGCGATGCGAAAATCCCTTGACAGAGAGAAGTGGAAAGAAAGTAGGGAGGCCTTTGCCCTGCAGTGGGAAAATATAGGCTAGTTATAAAAACATTGAACCTATTTTAACAGTCGCCTCCGTGGCGGATTAAAATTTCGAACTGGAAACCATTTTGTTTTCTTTTTTGAAAAAGGAATTTAAGTTAATGTCTATTTCGTTTTCACTTTCACCTTCCAATGTAAATGAAAACAGAAATTAACATATTGTTTTGACACAATTCCATATTAAATAATCCGAATTGTTTGAAAAAAAAGCCAATTTACATTCTTAAATAGTTATTTGGTGGCAAAGATATTTAAAATGCTATAGAGAGGACATGCGAAGAAATCGATAAGGCGACAATAGAAAGAAAATGGCGTACCTATATGGCATCAGCTGTTTGTCAACTGTCAAGTGTCAACGAGTAGAATTTGTAATATGGCCGAAAATGATAATCTTCCTAGTTACATAGAAACCTAAACTACGGTTCTTTAAAAAAAAAAAAGAAAATTACCATACAGTGCTACTATGTCAACAATTAACCGTTACAAGATGGCCGCCGTAATAGACAACAGAACGTTCCAAATTCAAACTGTACGTTGTCTATTTCGGGAGCATAATGTTTCGGCGCGAAATTGGGCCGGTACTGTTATGAAGAATTGTTCCGTTGGTCTTTAAAGTTATGGTTTGCATGTGTTTTGTTGGTCTGAAACATGTTGTTTTGTGTCTATTTCAAGCGTTGATCTCCCACTAAGGCTGTCTGCAGACGATCAACGCAGAACGGCCAGAACGGGTACGTCGACGACATTTGGTATAAAACATTTCTGCCGGTTATATAGGGTGACTGGTAATTAGTGACCGATACTTAAGCACGTAATTGATTCATGATTTCAATAAACTTTCCTTAAGAAACTTTATTTATACACAATAACTTAAAACAATAAAATAACAAAAACGCTGTTTGAAATTTCCCGCGCGCGCGCCTATGATCGATCACAGTAGGCACGATTGCACGAATCGGCAGAATCTATCAGCTGATAGCCTGACCTCGGGATGGGCAAAATCCCTACTAGTAGTAGCGTCACACGCTCCCCCGCCACTCCCTCCACTCCCGTTGAGCAGTACTGACGTAATTGAATTAATTGAAACTTTCAATTAATTCAATTACGTCAGTAGTGAGTTTGAAAAAAGTTTCTTTGGGAAAGTTATTCGTATTCATGAGCACAATCACGTGTTTAAGTATCGGTCACTAATTACCAGTCACCCTATAGAAGAAATATTACATGAATACATGATATTGCAGACTATTTTTCACTGAAGAATCTACACATTTCTTCTATTCAATCTTGACACTGTCGTGCTCAAAACAAAAAAAAAACGTTTTTACAATCTGTCATTTAATCATTTTGACGATTCTTCTGCAGAGAAAATCCGTTTTCTATGGTGGTCAAGCTAAACAACGAAAACAAGTTGATAATAATATTGTTTTGAATTTTTAAAGTCGCGCGATATGACATTTGGCTTTTGGAGAACCGGTAGCGAATTGATAATAATTATTTTGTTATGTTTTTGATCGAACAAACATCACACACACCTTGGTACAAAGAAACTACATAGTTTGAAAAGGAAATATTTATAACGAGCAGACGTACCGCGGTTTCACCCGCGTAGTTCCCGTTCCCATGGGAATACAGGGATAAAAAGTAGCCTATGTGTTAATCCTGGGTGTCAGCTAACTCCATACCAAATTTTATTAAAATCCATTCAGTAGTTTTTACGTGAAAGAGTAACAAACATCCATCCATTCTTCCATCCTCACAAACTTTCGCGTTTATAATATTAGTAGCTTAACAGACGAACGAGTAAATCGAAGGTTAAGCTACGTTTGACGAGGTAGGCCTGTGGACCTTTTTAATAGAAAAAACATGCGAAGAAAATAATGCCATAGAAGAACTGTGACCCCATGTCTCAGTAAGGCCATCTAGAATAATATAACAATACTGGAGCTGCAGCGGAGCGTACCAGACAGATGATGGCAACTCAATTCCCGTAAAAAAAAACATGAGAGTTCATCTACAAATCCACCAAACAGTACTTTAGATACCGGAACACAATCTTCAAGAATAAAGATAAGACTATTCTGATTCGGGTAAAAATATACTTCGATGACATCATACTACTAAGTTGTAACGATAAAGCTATTTACTATACACGGGCTAAACAAATTATACGTTTTGTAAAAGACAACAAATGTATGGTATAGGACATTCCTCATAGAAGAGCTCGGAGTCCTCCTCGCAGACGTGGGCTACTACTGCCCGACGCGCAACGGTAGTTCTCGAGATCCTGTATACGTTCAATCGCGCGGATAACTTTATCATCGCGATGTAGGACATGTCAGTTTGCATGTGGTGGGATAGATGTCGCTAGAGTTTTTTCTTCGGAGTAGTCAACTAGGAAACATCAACCGCATCAATACCCCCCATAGGAAATAAGATTGGACATTTAAATAAACCTTTTTACACAGTCCGTACAACCGATTTTGGAATGACAAATAGCAGCTGCAGTAGACAATTGGTATTGTATGCGCCGCAATTGCGCACGATTGGTATTGTGGCATCTTTCTAACTACCGAGGAGAATTTAAAATCGACTGATCAGACTATAAAATGGTTTGTTTAAATTTCTAAATAATCTTATTGCTAATGGACTATTAATACTAATTTATACAAGTGTTTTTGTAACAACTTCTTTGCGGTAAGAATAAACATGATCAAGCAATATACACGTAAAATTTTCTAAACAACATTTTAACACCACCACAGTAGAAAACTGTCGAGACATTTTGTAAGCTCAAACCACGATAAGATTTTGATGACGTTAAATATTTGGCACAAAACAGAGAATCGTTACTTTTAACGGGTCAGTATTTTTAGAAGCAGGTAATCGCAAGCGAAGGGGCCGCACGAACGGACGTGCCCAAGTTCAAGAGGGGCACGCAGAAATAACTGGTACCTTGGCTTGGCCCGAATTTGAAAATTGGTTCCATTTTTAAAGGAATGCTGCGAGGTGACGTCATAAGGCATGAAGAAACGGTTGGTATAAATGACAGAACTGATTTGAAAGAGGTTGATGTCATGATAATCCTTCTTCTTTTATCCTAAGGCGAAGTATAGAGGTGAATTGGATGAGTTTACTATACAACCAGAGCAAATTATAGTCCCGACTCACAAAGGTATAATTAGTAGCATTGGTAGTGTTAGCCTAGGGGTGTGACGGTTGTTTCGAGTTTGAACCCAAGGCTTCACGTACCTCTGATTTGCTAGAAACCGGCATGGCTGAGAGATATTTCTCGAAGGCATGTGATGATATGAAGCCAAGTAGAAGAACAGGCCCATGGGTGGGATAAAAACTCTTGACACCAGGTTGGTCACAAAACATACGAAAAAGAACGAGTATCTATTGCTTGCGAATATGTTCTAGAAACTAGTAGATTACGATAGATAGTCGCAAATGTCTATGTCCATAGCGAGACGATGGCAATATGCTTAACTTCTGTTCGGCAAAACTAAGCTACAAGTTTGGTTACATCTAGAGCCCAAGAAATGAAACAAACGCTGTGAATGCGATCCTTCTGCAGGGCATATTCCGTTGACAGTTGCTTCATAGTACAACGATTAACTGTGAAAAATCTAGCTCTGTATTGGCTATCAACAGTGTGCATCTAGGACGACGTTATGCGACGAAGCTCACCGTAACCCCGTCTGATAGTCATCGTAACTTGAAGTCCACTTATAGTGCAATACCAATTTTAAGTAAATTCTCAGTTGCCATCAAATATCGGTATGAAACTGAACGCCAGTTAGTTACTGGCAATAAAAGCCCTGCAGATATAGACTTCTAATCCAATTCAACCGTATGTTCATGACACAAATCCTTCGGCCCTAGTTGACCCATTAATCCACGTCTAATCAAAATGGGGGAGCAGTGATCGTACTGTCAGGAGACAGATGAATGCAGTCAAGTTAACTGAGGCCGTTCAGAAATAACCGAGCACCTTGGCCCGCATGTGTGCATGTTAAATGTTGTCAATGAAACTGGTCAAGGGACTTACATGTCAACAAAAATATTCAAGGAATGGGTTTGTTTTTGTGGAACACTTGTTGAGTGCTAGCCGAAACGGATTTAGAAGATTATTTATAGAACAAGCGGTTTTGGTTGTCAAGGTGAAGGCTGCCTGTCCACAAACGCGGAGCGGAATAACGGAGGAATGTTAACTAATAGGATAGTCCACTACAGCCGAGGATAAATTGTACGCAGTCCTAATCTAAACGATAATTGAAACTGTATTTTTCAAATGTAGCACCATCTTTCATGACATGACAGATGAAAACCGTCTTCCCAGTCCATTTTTACACAACTTATGTTGATTCTATCTAAAGGTAAGCGTCCACCTTTCCGCATCGGACGTATAACCGAACGCTGCAGCGGACAATTCATGATGTAATGATGGTTTATTTAGCGACTTAATGCTTTTATCTATGCCAATACACAATATTGTATAGACCGGTGTCGTCGGCAGACCGATTTCGTCAAAAACGTTGAATACTGCGAGCCGCTGCCGTGCTTTCCTCGTACAATGTGGAAAGGTGGACGCTTAGCTTAAGGTGGAACGAAGTTTGGCGGTTAGTGCCTGGCAGCTAGTGGTTTATATCTCCGTTTCTCCACTCCGCAGCCTCGCTCCGCTTCAGTGGACATGCAGCCTTATAGGGGAACTCAAATTGTATGATAAGCTAGTCTACTTAATATTATGTATTATTATATTAGACAGCTACGATTACAAAGTGCCCATAAGGTGGCGACAGTGGTCGACTAACTGGTTGAAATAAGAGGCCGTTTTAGCTTTTTGCACTTCATTCCGATATACCTTAACCTAACTCCACACTTATCCTCGCGCTCAACATCCTTCAAAACGGATTCAAATAACAAACTCTCCTAAAACCTCTCTCGAAAGACCATAATAAATTCACAAGGTCAGTCTCCTTTAAAGTCCAGACATTATCTTGTTCAAATCATGTAAGAACCATGCAGATTAGTGTCAGAAATGTCTTTTGAAGAAAGAATTACACAGACATGAGTGGATCAGTCTATAATCTTGAAATCGAGATCTACCTACGATGCTTTCAAGGATAAGTTTTAACTAACAAATTAATAATAAGTTGCGTGGTCGGCTTCTTGCCGGAAGGAAACTAAGAAGCACTTCAAGTTGTTGTTGGTTAAAGGTCATCTTATGTTTGATCGTATGGATCTCAAATATATTCGCCATTCTATGACCTTACTTACTACACAGCTATTACTTATTCAATAGGAAACGTAATCCACGGCCGCGTCCAAGGTACTGCGTAGAGATTTTATAATGTAAGTTAAACTGGCAAACTTCATTCAGCCTTAGAGTCAATTAATGTTATGTTACTTTCTTAGTTTTAGCTTAAGACTTGTCAAATATTAAATTGTCACCTGCTAATGCACTGGGAGGACATTTTGACAACTGTCGTGTCATCCAAGATGGAGCTGCATTTATTTTTTTTATAAATAAAACGCGAATTTTCTTTAGTTTTTAGTGGAAAAAAGATAGCTCATGTCGGTCTCCAGGATATGATTTATATCTTTGCCTAAATTTATTACGATCCGTTTAGCCGGTGATTCGTGAAAATTCGATAAAAAAAATAAACAAACTGAGCTTTCTCATTTACTATATTAGTATGGTTGCAGAAATAACCGACGGGATTGAGACATGCCCATTCAGCAAGCGTTGGTTAGGTCGTGTGTTTGTATCCCTCATCATCTGCCTAGCCTTTTCCCAACTATGTTGGGGTCGGCTTCCAGTTTAACCGGATGCAGCTGAATACCAGTGTTTTACATGGAGCGACTGCCTGTCTGACCTCCACAACCCAGTAACTGGGTAACATGATACCCCTTGGTTAAACTGGTTGTCAGACTTTCGGGCTTCTGACTACAAGTAACGACTGTCAAAGATCTACAAATGACAGCAGGGACCAACGGCTTAACGTGCTTTCCGAGGCACGGAGGAGTCTTGGTATGTAATAAATGGTCACCCATCCACGGACCGACCTCGTCAAGCGTAGCTTAACCTTCGATCGACCCATGCGGCTGTTATAATTTAGCCACAAGCTCCTCCGTGTGTTTGTATCCCTCATGAAACGTAATAGCACAGTCTAAAAACATTCAGTCGTCCGGAGAAGCTGTCTAGACACGGCAATCGTGCGGGGTGTGAGGGGCGAGACGCGGGAAAGCCGCTCCCGCACTGCGAACAAACCGATGTTCCTAGTGCGGGAGGCATTATTCAAGTCTAACGCGTGTAGAAGTTGTCGGCATTTTTCCAGAGATCAAAGGCATCGTCCTACTGTATTAATATTTATACTGTGGTAATAGTTAGGAAGACAGTTTTCAATGAAGATATAGTAAAGCCAAGTCAAACGATCATGGGCGGTATAAAAACTGTTATCAGTTTAACCACACGTTATAATGTTAAAATTTTCACAAATTGTTAAAACAAGAACCAATAATTAAAAGTAAAAGGGGTATGTCCCATACAAGAAATGTTCAATGTTTGATCTTTTTAACCGACTTCACAAAAAGAAGGAGGTTCTCAATTCGACGGTGTTTTTTTTTTGTGTGTTTGTTACGCGATTTCTCCCCCATTTGTGGACCGATTCTCAAAATTCTTTTTTTATTTGAAAGAGTATACTCCCGAGGTGGTCCCATTTTAATTTGGTGAAGATCTGGTGCTGTTCTTCGGAGATGTACAATGGAACTCTTCAAAAATAGACGGCAAATATGTCGTGATTGCTGGAATCGCTTGGACATTTATTGTTTATACAGCATCATGACGGATCATCACGCCTGTATGCTCTGAGGGGCACGCAGGAGGTTACAATATACCTAGATTTCGTCAGTTATGTATGTTAATTTTAATTTATTAGGGATTAGTGGAAAACCCTATTATGATGACATGTATTGTTAACAATTAACAATATAAAATAAATTAATGGCAAATATTTTTATGGTAACAACTAAAAATGGAAAAATAAAAAACTTTTATGCAAAAAATAAAACCGACTTCAAAAAAAACACTAAACGGTGTAAAATAACTCTAAATTCGGAAGTCGGTGGCCCATCATGAGTAAGACAAACCCACCAAAGCCACAGACTTCCGAATTTAGAGTTATTTTACACCGTTTAGTGTTTTTTTTGAAGTCGGTTTTATTTTTTGCATAAAAGTTTTTTATTTCAGTAAATTTGTTCTTAGCAACACTTCACTTTTATATTAATATGCTAGTGTAATACGGTCTAATTTCGACTAAAGGGCGATCACTAGTTTTTAGTTACTAAGCTAAGTAACTCGTCTTGTGGTAGTGAAACTTGTTTGAACAACACTGAGCGAACTAATACGGTATGCCATTTGCAATATTTGAGTCCAACAAACAGTTGGTTTGCGTGTGGCATAATAATTAGGTAAAATGGGTTAACGAGTAATGCAGGTCTAGTTCTAATACAGAAGGCAAGCGCGCGATGTGTACTTTAATGTTTTTCAAAAAGGGTGCGTAATGTACCTAGGTGGCTGGTATGTAGCAAAAAATCACGTTTGTTGTAATGTGAGCCCCATTTAAAAAAATATTTTATTCTGTTATTATAGCGGCAACAGAAATCCTACTGATATTATAAACGCGAAAGTTTGTGAAGATGGATGGATGTTTGTGACTCTTTCACGTAAAAACTACTGAATGGATTTTAATAAAATTTGGTAAGGAGTTAGCTGACACCCTGAATTAACTAAAGGCTACTTTTTATCCCCGTATTCCCACGGGAACGGGACCTACGCGGGTGACACATCGGGACGTCTGCTAGTTTATTATAATTATGTGAAAATTTCAACATCATATCACGGTTTTCGAAAACATGAGATACCTACCACCACTCATAACATTTTTTTAATTGAACAAAAAAACTCATCCAATTGTTTTAACAACAAATATGTCTGTTACCAAGACATATTTGTTGTTAAAACAGTTGGATGAGTTTTTTTGTTCAATTAAAAAAATGTTATGTGTGGGTAAGTAAATAAATTAACTACCCATAGCTACATTTATGGAATGTACATGTATGTATTGTTATAACTACGAGCATGTTAGTTATTAACTATGCCATTATGAAGAACATTGCCCAAAAGACAACATCCTACTTGTATGTTAAAAAAAATCTCTTACGAAAAAAAAGAACAACCGACTTCATAGTTAAACCACAGTATAAATATTAATACAGTAGGACGACGCCTTTGATCTCTGGAAAAATGCCGACAACTTCTACACGCGTTAGACTTGAATAATACCTCCCGCACTACGAACATCGGTTTGTTCGCAGTGCGGGAGCGGCTTTTCCGCGTCTCGCCCCTCACACCCCGCAAGATTGCCTTGTCTAGACAACTTCGTCGGACGACTGTATGTTTTTAGACTGTGGTAATAGGGTCCCATTTTTACACTTAGTATACAGAACCCTAAAAACGTATACTTAACCCTAAACAAACCATCTTAGGCAAGAGATTTTATTATGTACACACAATATCAACAAAAAAAAACCTTGTAAAAGTGGAAAGCCAAAGAAAACATTTTTGTTTTTACAACACGTAATATCTTCATGTTGTAATAGTAATGTTGGTAAGGCGTTGTACTGTTTCAAAGCCATGGACGTTTGCCCAAGTTTTTTTTCTTCAGTAACACTTTCAAGGTAAGTCGCTTATTTATGATCTCATAGCCGTGAAAAGATCTGTTCATAAGTGTGTGTGTGGGTGTTTATAGTTATTCTCGTGTAAGTAAATAAATTACGTCGTCAAAGTCGTATGTTGTCGGTAGATTTTATTTAATACTCAGCAGACGTCACGCGTTTACCCCCACTTAGTTGCCATTCCCGTGGGAATACAAAGTTAAAAAGTAGCCTATGTCACCCAGGGATAGTGTCGCTTCCAAACGGTGAAAGAATTTTGAAATCATACCAGAGGTTTCGGAACCTACTCAATGCAAACCAACAAACAATCAGGGGCTCGAGTCTGCTATTGCAATCGTGTCTCAATGACCGGTCAATGATCGATTTTTGACGTATAACGTCAAACTTATGACACATTTCCCATACAAAAACTGTCAAAGTTGTCAAATATTCGATCAATGACCGGTCATTGAGACACGATTGCAATAGCAGACTCGACCCCCAGATCTTTCCTCTGTATTAGCACAGTATAAATATTAATACAGTAGGACGACGCCTTTGATCTCTGAAAAAATGCCGACAACTTCTACACGCGTTAGACTTGAATAATACCTCCCGCACTACGAACATCGTTTTGTTTGCAGTGCGGGAGCGGCTTTCCCGCGTCTCGCCCCTCACACCCCGCACGATTGCCCTGTCTAGACGGCTTCGTCGGACGACTGTATGTTTTAGACTGTGGTATTAGTAAAGATTCGCCAATGGTTTTGCAATCGCTTTAATTCATTAAACCCCAAGCGGACACTCCGCACTGTCATTGTCTTTCTATTGTGTCTCTAAATGTCACGATTGAAAAGATAAGCAGCTTGTGGTACTAGAGAAAGGCTAAAGTATATAATTTGTCTAATTTTTGTATACATAAGGTTAAAAATAATGTTATTTTTAAGAGGTGTCGGAAAACATAAGCCGTCTTTTGACAGTTTGGGGTAGGCAGATGTGCTGGCGTCTGTACATAAGCCAATTATTACCTAAAGGTGACATTTTCATTTACACAGGTATAACGTGACGCTCGCTATTGTGTGAACATGTTTTTGTTAATACATCCGAAATTGATAATTGTGTGATAATGAACGATAAAGATTGTAATGAACTTAGAACGCAATTTGCTACGGTCGAAAATAGATGTTTATCTTTCACAGCCGAAGAGATTTAAAATACTATAGAGCGGGCATTTCAAGGAAATGTCATAGAAAAACTTTGATCTCATGTCTCAGTAACGCCATCTAGAATAATATAGGAATATTGAAGCGGCAGCGGAGCGTACTAAAAAAACTCATAGACTTGTGCCCAAGCAGGACTCAAGTTTTGGACGAAAATTTTGATCGTGATGTCCGGTCTATAGGTATTTAATGTCTTTGTTCACAGCTGTTCAATGTGCAAAGATATTCAATACTAACTATACAGGGTTTAGATTCTCGCAGGATTAGATTACTAACATCATAAACAACTATGACTTTTTCGAAAACAGACAAAAAAATCAACCTTCCATACAAAACTCGATCAACTGTTCGGATTATGTAGGTAGGTATGAAGACTTGATTTTTTTTTGTCCGTTTTCGAAAAGTCGTAGAACAAATGTTGTTGTTTATGATGAGTAATCTACTCCTGTGAGGTTGTTGGTGTTTTACAAATAACCCTGTATGTAATTTATATCTTTGCAAATTGAAAAAAAAAACTTAAATTTCGTGTCCCAGAGTATGGCACATAAAATCCGCCATTGGATGCATTCAATGACCGGTCCTTTACACGCACAGTTTATTTGTGGATTGAAAAATTCGTAACTTAGAAACATTGAAGATGGCGCGAGGACCTGGACAAGTTTAACGACTAATGGCCCACTTTAGCCGTGGATCGGAAAACTGGACGTCATGGGGAGAAGCCCTTTCCCAGCAGGCTAACAGTATCAGTATCAGAAACATTCTTAACTTTAGGAAGGAATAATCATGAAAAGTATCGCACTCATTGTAAATTAACTATAGTGGCACTGTTCACAATTCTAGTCCAACGCGTAATTAGGTTCAATAAAAAGCGCACGCAATATTTATTCACAAAACAACAGTCTCGAACAAACTACTAATTTGTGCGTATAATTAAATGAATACAATTTATTACAGTCGATATAAAAAACTACTACATATACAAGGCCAGTGGTATGTGTACGCTATCAAATGGATTGTAGAAGGGGTATATAAATAGGTCACATGTATGTAGGAGTTTACTTTATGTCCTTTTGAGGAAACATGAGCAGTTACGAATGTGCCCGCCAAGACGAGCCAAGCGAAGCGCAAGGCCACTAACTACCTATCTTTTCTCGAAGTGTTTCGACGTTATTTTGAACCCTCATAGAGTTGGTTTCCGATGTACCAGAGAGTTCATATTCTCAGAATATGATGTCAATAATAGACTAATTAAACATACAAAGTCTCAATTGAATAGTTCTAATACTTCAGATTTTATTGATATCTAAAATACGCCGATTTCGTCACTGACACACTGATGATCAGCAAAATGTTAGGTTACTTCCTGAAGTGCTAGAAAACTGAAATTTGGTATGTAATCTAAGTTAAGTATACAACCAACAAAAAAAATCTTTAAACTTCCGTCCCCATCCTCTAAAATGGGGAGGTGGAAGTCTGTATGAATGAGATAATATAATCGCCTATGAGCGAAATATCGCCCTGATTTATCGCTTATGGTAATCAGTAAACCTTCAAAGAAAACATTTACATTTTTACTGATGTAGAATTTGCGAAGTTAGGGTCGGTAGGGTTAGGCCGTGTAGATTCAGAAACTTGGCTCTACGTGAGATCTGATATCTTTTTCACAGGGTAAACCTTATGTGGTCGTCTTGGCAAGTAAAGTATTTAAGTTTTTTTCGCAAGTATTTATAATATATGGCAAGCTCAGTTAGAGGATATTGCACATTATACACAGCACGATCTGAGCACACGCTCAATTTTATAGCGTACAGTAAGTCAATAATATAATAGTACAGGCAGGTGTGGACGACCAATTGTTGTGCTATGAACGATACGCTATTGTTATAGCATAGTCTTAAAAGAGCTTCAAAGGAGTGTTTTTTTACAGCTCTATGAGCGACAGAGAAGGCAATAATACCATTAGCATTATAAAAACAACACTTTTGGACAACAAGGTTGTCTGGTTTTTTTATTGTTTACGTACTTAAACACCAGAGAAAAATTGTTACTACCCGTTGAATGAATTTTGTATGAGGACGACGTACTATAACGTAGTACTCGTAGGAATTACTACGTTACGTCAGAAGGTAATTTTGTATGTATACAGCTAACTCTAAGTTATTATGTAATTGGTGTTGTAGGTAATAAGCTTTTGCCGCGGCTTCGTCCGATTTCAAGTTTCGCGTCTTAAAAGCTAAAAAAAGTGGAACCCTAAAACATCAATCTCTTATCCTTGTGTCAGCACCGATTTTCTCAGGAACGGGTGGGCCTAGCAGGTTAAAATTTAAAGTCTATAGATCAAGCGCACAGAATAATCGTAATCCTAACTTTTTTATTATAAATGCAAATGTTAAGTTTGTTTGTTACCTTTTCACGCCGAAGCCATTGAACGGATCATCATGAAAATACGTTATCAGGAGTACAGTAACGGACATATATCTTTCATCCCGATAAAAATTACTATTTCCTAGTAAAACAACAATAACCTCCTTACGACAATAGATGGCGAGTTGGCGACACATGTCTTTCTTGGCTGTAACCCGAGGTGATTGCCAAATTCAAATAATTAACGCGAGCGTAGACGCGCGAAAATGCCTGTTCCATAATTTAAAAAAAAACCAGCTCTCGGACGCGACACGCGTTATCAACATCGAACTGGTCGTTTTTTATCGTAACTTTTTTTATCAATCTACCTACATGGGAGACCAATCACAAGGTCTTTCCTATTTAGAGCGACAACCTCCTTTACCGACACATGTAACCTACATAGGTTATCAATTAATTATTATGGCGGGTCGCCAACTGGCTGGAATTAAAAAAAAAATAACCGTCATTCTTCATTGATGGCGTTCTTCAACAATTTTGAATTGAATTCTGGAATTTGTGGTTTAAAATTTAAGTATTTAAAACTGTATTTGGATGTGGTCCTGTGGGGTCTATAATGCGAAGGCTTTAAAAAAAATACTCATCCAAGGTTCAGTGTTGAGCCCACTAACACTTTCAAATGGAAATCGTGATCTTGCGGATTCACAAACGCATAGCTAATGTTTGAAGGTAAACACGATTAGTTTTAAAAACAAATAATTCATTGACTAAATTATAAATTAAAACATGTGTATTTAATTATATTGCTTTCTGATTAACATAATTTCATTGAGATCTTTCTCCAAATATGTCTGTTTGGAAGGTAGTTCGTTTATCTTGTTGGTGTCGCCATTTTGATATTATTGTCTGGACTTAAAAAAGAGACGATGAACCCTGAGTTTGTTTGAGCTTTTCTTTTCAGAGGTAGTTAGTTAAGAAATGCTGACTTCAGCAAGTTTAGAAGAAAAAAAAAAACGACGTATGAAAGTGATTTCCATATCCTACTTACTTAAATAATAAAATATTTCATTTCATTTCTTCTTCCCAGAAAAAACACTAGGATGTAGAGAAGGGCGGGTGTTCTGAAGGACGGTCTTGTGTAAATTTTAGACGTTCATAAAGTTCTGTTCCTCTAAGAAACTTTCCGTGTATTGGCAAAATTTTAGTGGCCTAAGGATGGAGTATACAACCTATTAATGTAATCCTTACAACAATAACGAAAAGAAGCCGCGTCTAGTAAGTACAAAACACGGGCGAAATCCACTTTATGTTTAGTGAGCCGGCTCGCCGAGCAATGAAAACCGCTATGGTTCAGTTATAGTTTACCTCACTTAGGTTTCTATGAAAAAAAAAGGAAAAGAAAATACTTTTTCTTATTCTAAGATTTGATCATTACTTTCTAGTTTTTTTTAAATATATTTTGTGTCTGGAAGGGTCGTCTTACGTCTAGAATTACCTTCTAAACCACTTAAACATTACAAATGCATTTTGCCAAATACTACGCCACAATCACTCACATGAAGGTCCTTTTAATATTAATACCGATTATTATTATTGGGACATCGATTTCAAGGCGAATTCGTTGTGCATAAAATACGCGATATTTAATTCGGCAGCAGCTGATCAAACAAGTTATGCGCATTTACAATAAGAAAATGTGGTTCCAATAGCGATAATATAGGTATATACGTCATATTACTGAATGATATGCGCAGTAATAGTAAATGGGATAATATGAGGCCATAGATGGATCTTGAAACTCAATAATAACAACCGCCTGGATATCGAAGGTAAAGCTACTCTCGACGAGGTCGGCCCGTAGTTGGATGACTCTTCATTACGTATATCAAGATTTTTCCGTGCCTCGGAAAGTCGTTGGTTCCAACTGTCGTTTGCAGATCTTTGAAAGTCGTCACGGGCAGAACTGTAAATCCATACTAATATTTGTATGTTACAAGTAAACTTATAAACTACTGGACCGATTTGAAAAACTCTTTCACCGTTGGGAAGCTACACTATCCCCGGATGACATAAGATACATTTTATCCCTGTATTCCCACGGAAACGGGAACTACAGGGAAATTGCGTGACGTCCGTTAGCCAAAGATAAATCTCATACTTATTATAGGGAAAGGTCATTCATCGCCTCTTAAGGCTCACATAAGCAATGGCCGCATTTACATTAAGGCCAGTATAGTGCCTTTAAGAGCTTCTCTTAGAGACGCGCCGTACCTGTTTGGTGACTACGTGACCTCAAGCATATAGCTTCGCATAGTACATATTTGTAGCAAAATGTCTTTTTGCGTGGTTAGTTACAAAAATGGTGACTTTTTGAGATGGGCTGACTTTTTAATGGTCAAATAACTCATAATAACTGAAGAATAAAAATTTCGGTTTGACAACCGCTATGATATTTTTTCTTGAAATAAAAGGTATTGACTATTGAAAATTCAGCCCATAGTCGTTTACCAGTTGCCATAGACACCTTTATCCACACATAACCTTTTTAAAGTGACGTTCACAGTATTGCCAGTGAACATAAATTTTTGTTTAACGCTCGTGTTTTAAACCGATAAGCAGAATTTAGGGCAGATAACGTTGCGTTGAAACTACACCGACTTACTGCGCATCTACCAAATACACGTCAGACGCGGCGAGAAGATTATTGAAAAAACCGACTTCAAAAAAAGCACTAAACGGTGAAAAATAACTCTAAATTAGGAAGTCTGTGGCTTTGGTGGTTTTGTCTTATTCATGATGGGCCACCGACTTCCTAATTTAGAGTTATTTTTCACCGTTTAGTGCTTTTTTTGAAGTCGGTTTTATTTTTTGCAAAAAAGTTTTTTATTTTTCTATTTTTAGTTGTTCCCATACAAATATTTGGTGAATGAATTGATTAAAACATGAATTTATTTTATACTTATTGTTAACATTACATGTCATGATAAATAGGGTTATCCACTTATCCCTAACAAATGAAAATTAACATACCTAACTGTCGAAATCTAGGTATATTGTACACATCTGCGTACCCCATCAGAGCATACAGGCGTGATAATACGTCATGATGTTGTATAAACAACAAACATCCAAGCGATTCCAGCAATCACGACAGATTTGCCGTCTATTTTTGAAGAGTTCCGTTGTATATCTCCGAAGATCAGCACCAGATCTTCACCAAATTAAAATGGGACCACCTCGGGAGTCTACTCTTTCAAACAAAAAAAGAATTTCGAGAATCGGTCCACAAATGGCGGAGAAATCAGGTAACATACATAAAAAAAAAAAAAAAAAAATACATACACACGAACATATAACCTCCTCCTTTTTTGAAAGTCGGTTAAAAACCAATCCGATCGTGTTGTGAAACGTGAGAAATGGCGATTAAGACGATTTAAGCAATCGTGTTTGGATGTTTACTTGTTATATCTATACATCTATACATATAATAAAACAGTAACGACAGAAAAACTGTACATTGAGAATTTTCAAGGAAAAATAAGTGGGTTTTGTTAGAAAAACGTAACTGGTGACAAAAAGTGACTTTTTAGAATTTTTGTCTGTTTGTCTGTATGTATGGGCGGGGTGAACTCAAAAAGTACTGCATGGATTTACTTCAAATTTTGCATGAATATTACTAAGAGGTCGGGTCAACACATAGGCTATATATTATCACGCTATCACCTACGGGGGAGGAGCAGTGAATCTTTATTCTTCTTACTCATTCTGTGGAAGCGTGTAATCAAAGGACGCATATTTAAATGTTGGTTTTGTGTAAGCTATGCTATTATCTAGCTTTACACTATAAAAACTTCGCCATTTAAGTAACTTTGGCAGAGAAACATAGTTTAATGAATGTTAGTAGTATAAAGACAATTTGGAATCAGCGCCATCTATGAGAATGTATAAAAATCAAATCAAGTAACACATGAACACTTTTTGAAAATTAATTTAAATTTTGATCGTGTTGGTGAGGTTAGTAGTTAGTTATTCTTTAAATTCATAGATGGCATTGTGCATTTTTTTCATCTACATATAATAAAACAGTAACGAAAGAAAAACAGTACATTGAGAATTTTCAAGAAAAAATAAGTGGGTTTTGTTAGAAAAACGTAACTGGTGACAAAAAGTGACTTTTTGGAATTTTGGTCTGTTTGTCTGTTTGCTATCACCTACGGGGGAGGAGCAGTGAATCTTTATTCTTGTATCTCATTCTGTGGAAGCGTGTAATCAAAGGACGCATATTTAAATGTTGGTTTTAAGTAAGCTATGCTATTATCTAGCTTTACACTATAAAAACTACGCCATTTAAGTAACTTTGGCAGAGAAACAAAGTTTAATGAATGTTTGTAGCATAAAGACAATTTGGAATCAGCGCCATCTATGAGAATGTATAAAAATTAAATCAAGTAACACATAAACACTTTTTGAAAATTAATTTCAATTTTGATCGTGTTGATGAGGTCAGTAGTTAGTTATTCTTAAAATTCATAGATGGCATTGTGCATTTTTTTCATAAAAGTTGTATCGTATAATTCGTTTTGACAAATTGAAGTTCCAACAAAACCCTCAAAATCTTGAGCAGAGTTCGGATCGTATCACATGGGATCGTATCAGTGTACGATTTTCAAAAGGAAGGCAGTTGAGGCCGTGGACAGAACCCTGCAGGGCATCTGCAGGAATGAACATTTGATGGGTAGTGTCACAGTTCTGCTCAGTGGCGATTTCAGGCAAACGCTTCCCGAGTTGACGCGGGGATCGAGGGCTGACGAGATGAATGCTTCGGTGAAACGATCTTCGTTGTGGTCACAAGTTCGTACGCTGCGCTTGACCATTAATATAAGAGCTCGGCTCGGCGGCATTGCACGCGCTCAAGAATTCTCCGATGTCCTTCTAAGTCTTGGCAAAGGCACTCTACCAGAAGAGAGAAGTGGACAGGCGGTGCTTTCAGAGTCTCTCGGTAGAGTGGTATCCAGCTTCGAAGAACTCATTCGCTGTGTGAACGTGGACATCAGTCGTATAACGCACCTGCAGAATTCGTGTGAGAGGGCCATTTTGAATGATCATGCTGCAGCAATTAACGAATGCATTCTCTCGGACATTAAGGGGAATGAAGTGGTCTATACGTCGATAAGCACTGTCGTCGAGCAAGATGACGCCACACATTATCCCGTGGAATTTTTGAACTTCCTGTCAGCAAGTTGACTTCCAGCGCATACCATCAAGCTGAATGAAGGTCGGCGTCCCGATTATGCTTTTTAGGAACAAATCTCCTCCAAAGTTGTGTATCGGGTGGTGTCTTAAAGTCATCTCTCTCCACAGACACCATTCAGGTGGAAATTATTACGGGTTGTGGCGTCGGCAAGGCAGTATTTATACAACGCATTCACCTTATACTTCAGCTTCCCGATCCAGTTCGAGCGTGTACAGTTCCCCGTGAGTGTTTGCTTAGTGATGACAATCAATAAATCGCAGGAGCCGATACTCAGAGCAGCGGGTGTAGATCTCAGGACGAGTTGATTCTCACACGGGCACCTGTACGTCGCTTGCTCCCGTGCCACCAGTCCTGACTATCTTTACATTTTGGCTCCTGGCAGTATAATTATCAACGTAGTTTATAGGGAAGTGTTATAAGGTATATACCTTTGAACGTATTTTTAACCGACTTAAAAAAAAAGAGGAGGTTCTCAATTCGACGGTGTTTTTTTATGTGTGTTTGTTACGCGATTACTCCGCCATTTATGGACCGATTTTCAAAAATCTTTTTTTTATTTGATAGGGTATACTACCAGGTTGGTCCCATTAGTATTAAACCTCAGATCTGATGAGGGATCCTCGAGGAAATGAGGGAACTCCTCAAATAATATAGGAAAACATGTACCAATTTTTACATTTTTTTTTTGGTGACGAATCAAGCATTTACATTTAGCAAGTATCATTTTGTGAAGAAAAACTGATGAAGAAGACAGGCGATGGAACTCTTCAACGCATAACAACAAATTACTCGCAAAACATTACGCCTGTCTATTTTAAAAGGTTTAGAAAGAACTTCTTTTGCAATTGTTAACCGATTTCAATGATTCTTTCAAGTTTTGAAAGACTTTCTTTACATACAAAGAAACTAAAAATTGCAAAATAAAAAAAAAATTACAAAAAAACTCTCTTCATGTAACTTATATTTTAATGCTATTTTAAAAGTTGTTAACTTATAATGCTATAGCGACACTGGAATCTTAGGTAGGTATATTTGGTGCTGTAGAACCTTCACGCAGACGACGTCGCGGGCAGAAGCTAGTTAATAATATATTGGCTTCTTTGAAAGGATGAATGAAAGGCGACTAACAAAATATATTTATAAGGGAGAAACGCCGAGAGGGCCGCGCTAAAAAGATGTGATAAAGCAACATAGTGCTTTAAAGAAGATGTAAGTAGTTTCTTTTACCCTCATTTACAATTACCCCCTTACGTCATTTTGTTAAGCAATTCTGATCCGAGGAAGCCGAATCAAGCCTTAAAAAATCGTTAAAAAAAGTAATCGAGCAGCTGATATTCGAAACGAAACATCTGTCGTTAGCCATGTGCAATGTGCATGTGACAGTTTATTGCATACGCACTTTGATGGCCAAAATGTATGAATCATGACCACCTTTTGTTTTAGTCAAATTATTGGCCTAACTGGTAATATTACTTTTAGAGTTTAATGGCGTTGGTAAACAAAAAACGATTTTACAGAATTGTCCCTATTTAATTAACTTCTATGACAGACGTACAGAAAAACGTCGTGCGCAAAAACGTGCTTACACAATCGCAAAACGAGTTTCTTTAATCATTATAATTAAACAGCCGAAAAAAAAATTGCATGTAGGGTTCCGCAGTTGGTACAAGCGGCTACACATTAAGCGATACAGGGTGATATTGAATAGATGCAATCAATTTAAATATACAATACTGTTTGTTGTCAAGAAACTAGCAGTCACGCGATTTCACCCGCGTAGTTTCTGTTCCCGTGGGATTACTTACAGGGATAAAAAGTAGCCTATGTCATCCGGGAATAGTGTAGCTTTCCACCAGTGCAATAATTTTTAAAATTGGATCGTTCTTTCCTAAGATTATCCCCTACATACAAACTTACAAACAAATTTGACCTCATTATAATATTGTTGAAATCTTCTTGGTACAATCACTGGCTTGAGTGTTTTATATTTTATAGAGTTGTTGTTCTATGGTTTTTATGTTTAAATATAGAATTTGATACATTCGTCAATGTGTCGCCTGATGGCTGTATTGTGTATATTTTTTCATATGTATTTTATCTAACATTAAAACTACTATTTACAATCTCTATCTTTGGATTCACGACCTGCTGGCTACAAGAGTAGTCAACATAGTCAACAAATATTAGTATAGATATCAAATGTAAATGATTTGATGAATGAATGATTTGAATGATGAATTAATGAACTTTTAACAGTGTAACGTATTTATTCAAAGTCACCCTGTATATTTCCAGTTAACGCTGATTTCGCATAATATAACAATAAGGTGTTTAACAGATTATGAACATCAAAATATAATTAGTTCATCAGTTAGATTATAAAAAAATATTAATCAAGTTTTTTTTTTCTTTTTCAAATTGATAGAAAACTGCGTGTTAAAGTTTTGACCACTTCCTCTTTGAATTCCTTTGTTTTGACCACGTGACTTATCACCTTTCGCTAAGTCACGTGGTCAAAACAAAGGGATTTGAGGCGTTCTCGATTGTAGAAAGAGAACAGATACCAATCGTTTGTAACTTGGCTAGGGGGGCAGGACTGGCCTGTTGGTCTAGCTCTAGTAGTTAATGACCCTGACTGCTATGCCGGAGGTCGTGGATTCGATTCCCACCCAGGACAAATGTTTGTGTGATGAGCACGATCATTTGTTCTGTGTCTGGGTTTAATTTATCTATACTATGTATGTATTTAGAAGTGTATATGTATGTGTTTATCAGCTGTTTAGTACCCATAACACAAGCTCTTAGCTTAGCTTGGGACTAAATGGCGTTGTGTGAAAAGTTGTGGAATATTTGTATTTATTTTCTATTTTATTTTATTTAATCTAGTATAAACTGCACTGGCCAGTGACGTCATGCGACATTTTGACTCGATGTATCGCCATTATTTTTTGATTAGGTACGTGAAAAAAGAAAAAGTATGTGTCGAATTTTTTCTTGTAATCTAGATGAGGGACTACAAACTAAAATTTTGACAAGTTGACCATTCTGTTAATTTTCATCGATATAGCCAGTCTCCGAGTATAACCGTGACATGCCGATGCGTATAAGGTTTTTGCAATTTCACAAAGGAACCCTAGAAACAAGCGTTCACATGTACGACATGTGAAAATCATTTAATCTTTATTACGTTACTGATATTGTTTCAGTCGGTACATTTATTTAGATTATGACGTCATTTTGTTCAGGGCGTGCTTGAAGAACAATGGTAGACGATAGGTGCTATTAAAAAATATAACGTCTTTCTTTAGAGTAGGATAAAAGGAATTAGACCATAATACCACTGTTTTGTTTAAGTTTCAGTCGGTTTTAGCTTGTCTGTATAAAAAAACTCTTGAGAGATCAGAGCAGCAAGGATATTGTCTATATTTTCATTAGATTAGAATACTACATTAATTAGAATACTCGTAATGTATGTAATGTAGGTACACAGTACACAAACACACATTAATTGGGATTTTGAAAATAGCTTCTATGTCGATCGATATTGTCGAGATCTCGAACGAGATTAAGAAAACGAGATTGCTTATTTTCGAGATTGAATATCGAAAAAATGGACGAGATCTCGTGTTTTTGAGATCGAGATTGCATTCCCTACCAGTGATTGAGTAACACGATTCCCTTTAGTTAAACTGGTCGTCAGACAAATGACAGCAGGGACGAACAGCTTAACGTGCTTTCGGAGGCAAGGAGGGGTCTTGATGCAAAAGAAAACATTGTAATCTACATACAATAAAAAATAAGACCACTATTATTGAAAATTACTGCAAAAAACATTTAAATTACAACCCTATCTACCTACTTTCGTATGATAATACAAAGGTATTGAACGATAAAAGACGATATAAAACTAGTCAAATTTATTTACTGAATTTCAATAACTCATGCTGTGGCAGCATTTAAAGGTCGTCATTATGTTTTTTGTTTTGAAGCATGATCGTCATTCTTTTGCCGATAGCGAAATAGCGTATTGTAAGAACGAAGAGTTGTAAGTCTAAGCGAACTGGAGCTCGTCTAATTCCGAGTTAAGCTCACGATTACTGACAAATGCCTGCACTGCGTGATCAGGTCCCCTCATATCTGTGTGGTCCTTTCCTCGAAAGATTTCAGACATTAATCTGCACGGTTCTTACACGATCTGACCAAAACAATGTCTGGACATTAAAAGAGACTATGACCTCTGAGTTTCTTTCGATGTTTCTTCTCAGAGTAGTCAGATAGTGAAACACAGACCTCAATTTCTAGTTAAATAATTACGAGTAGTGTTTGTATTAATCTATTAAGCGACTTCGCTTACTGCCACTTGGCAGTTGTATATCCATACTAATATTTGTATGTTACAAGTAAACTTATTAACTACTGGACCGATTTGAAAAACTCGTTCACCGTTGGGAAGCTACAAGCTACACTATCCTCGGGTGAAATATGCTACTTTTTATCCCTGTATTCCCACGGAAACGAGAACTACGCGGGTAAAACGGCGTGACGTCCGTTAGTAAATAAATAAACTCACATCTTTTTCCCATTGGGGTAGGCAGAAACTAAAGTTTAATCTTTCTTTCTTCATTGTTACAAATTTGGAGTATTCCCGTTTGAGCACCTATGCATTTAGCACCAAAGGTATTCCCATTTCCCATAGGTTAATGCATAGGTGCTCAATAAAAAGGTGCTCAAACGGGAATACTCCACAAATTTCACATTCCGTGCTAGCAATACATAAAAAAGGATCAGTTTTCGTTTAGCGTATTCATATTTCCATTATCGCGTATCGGAGTAAAACTTCAACTGAAAATATTGTCGTGTTATTGATAATGTAAATTGGCGTAAACCTACGCATTATGAATTTAAATAGCCATTGTTTATTGTGACGTCATGACTAACAGGTTTTTATAGCACTGTGTGTTGCTACAGTTATTTGTTATACAGAATAGGGTATTAAACTGTATTGAAAATATAGAAAGGAGGTTTTTATTACTCTAAGGTGCAAAATAATGTCCTGATTTTCTTCTAAATCAGAAAAAGATATAATGCTCTGGTTTTTTATGCTCAAACAATTCGTGTTTCGAATCTCAATTTATGGCTTGTTCATTACAATATGAGAAAAAAAGAAGTGACATCATGGAAAAAATACATACAAAAGGTAGTGCATTTTAAACATCCTATGCCATTTAATTTTTGACCGATTGAAGGCAAAGATTCACTCCCTATTAAGAGTTAACATAATTTATCAAATATAGTAACACACATTTAATCAGTTATGTTTAATAAATACACCTCTGCCAGGCTGCAGGTTTAGGCTAAAGGTAATTTGAAATGGTTTTCTAATAGGTACAGTGTAATAATTAAAACATTTTTTTTTACAAGCAAGTTTGTTGAACGCATTATGTTGGTTAGAGTGTGTCCTCCAGTGAGTGCATCTCCTCATTGTCTATCCTTTATCTTATAATTTTGTTCCGCTTGAGGCGCTTTATGTAGCTACGTATCGTACGCTGTGTTGCCAATATATTGAGGTGTTTCCACTAGCTTCTCCCGATATTTTAATGAGACTTTTTTAATTAAAACAAATGCCAATTTGTAGTGACACAGACGCAGATATAGGTACAACACAACTTAGATATTATTAATCTAGCATCCATAGATTATAATTTATTACGGAGAGCAATTAAATCATATTTGGATAATGATAACATTTTGACTAATATGAGGCAATGGATTGAATTCAGATTTATATTATTGTGTGGATTTCTAAATACTTTCAGCATTCAATGATTGCTGCTGTACCTAATATAATAAAAAAAATATAATGGTAAGTAGATCCATTTAAATAAATGTATGGAGTTTCTTGGCCTATCTTTCTCATACAAAACTACATTTTAATAAGGCATTGAAGTGTACATTTTCAATGATCTAATCAAGTTAATGACTTAACTTGAACTTCAAAACTATAATTTATACACCAAGCTAATGTGACAAAATTATCGGAACTAAAATAATAAGATATATGATGAATCATTCTGAATTAGCATGTTTTGTGACTCATTGGAGAATCAAGAGAGCCTTTTTAATAAAGTATTGACATTAAGGTTATTTTAAGTCCTTATAAATTAATATCAAAATACAATGCTATAGTACAGACGCATTACATCAAGTTACTTCAATGTGTGAAATTTTTCCAATTGAATATGATCCTTATTCTGTTTAACATAAAGTTGATAAATGAGCAAAGAAATTTGACACATTGGGGTAACTTGATGTGCTGGCGTCTGTACATTACGCACATTCATACGAAAAGTACGAAGGTTGCCTGGGGTTTGAAATTGGGGCCTTAGGTATACTTGTCTTTAATTCATTAAACCCCGAGAGGACACCGGTGTCCGCCTGTCATTGTCTTTCTATTGTGTCTCTAATTACCTCAGTTGAAAGATTAAATAGCAATAAGCACTTTTATTGCTATTAGCTTGCTTTTTAAAACCAATGGTTTAATTTAAATTGATTATACAATGTAAGTAAGGTTGTAATTTAATAGATGGAATTTGAATTCTAATATCTGTGTTTGTTACAAGGTTATAATTTACTTTGACTTTGAATTCTCGTATCAATGTTTGTTACAAAATACCTGTAAAGCAACTTGACTGATTTCTATGAGATTTTGTGTGTTTATTCTGAGAATATGTTGTAGACTAATTATTAATAAAAAAGACAGTTTATAGTTAGCCGGGGTAGCTAGTAAAAATGTACTAAATAGTGAAGATGTAGTGTTGAAAATGAAAACAGTGGAATCTTGATCAATAAGTGACCACCGGTAATGGATAAAAAGTGTAGTTTTCTTATATAAATTCGACCTAAAGAATTTCAAATGAGGCCTCTCTTAGTTTGTTACAGACAAACAAACTTTTATGACTAAAACGACTGCTGGAAAACAGTATACAGGTGCAATTTGACTAAAAATAATGTTAACAATAAAATTTTGACATCACACATTGCAACACACTTTAAAATTAAAGATTATTCATGGCTAGATAAATGATTATGCAATGGCTACAGGTTTCAACATGTGGGTTTAAATTTAGACTTAGTTTAAATACACCAAAATTTTTTTTTAGGTACTTGTAGTAGCTGCTAAAGTCTCTAGAAACTTCTAGAACAGTGCTTAACGTACCAAAGAGTATTTAAGGACTATTCATTTACGTTTTTTGGAGGTAGATAGATAAATTTGTTAATTGCAAAACTTTTTGAAATAAATTGTCACGTAAGTTTTTTTTTATTAAAAGTATAAAATAGCTGTAAATCCGATACTATGACGTTATCAAGGTTATTTACTACAAGATTTCGAGTTCAACTTTCTAGTTAAAACTTTTAGAAACCAATAAAAGCCGTCGATTTCTCTCCCACGAACGCCTAAACACATCATTTATGCAAATAAAACACATGCAAATACGGAATTTCGCCATAAAAGACACTGGTTGACCTAAAAACTGGCTTAGCAACTATGTGAGGTTATGTTTAACAAAGAAAATTTCACACAAAGTGGAAGTGTAATGGCCTCAGTTTTCAATGAAATAAAGTATTTAAAGACTCACCCGGATGCTTCCGTGGTGGGTTTTTGTAAAAAAACCACCCTAAGAGATGATTTATTTTGTTTCACACCCTTCACGAACTAAATCAAGAATGCCAGACAGATGACTGATGGTACCAAGATGGCCGACTACAAACGACGAATTACGTCATTCCGCGGGAAAATTGAAACGACCGTTACACTTCCTTTTTATGTTGTTTTAGCATAAAATAGCCACGAAATGTATGAATATAAAACACTTACCTCATAAAATGTAGAAAGATGTGTGATAATAAATAATATCCAATTGGGTTTCGCTAATACATCAGTAAATTATTCACTCCGATTCCTCGCGCTGTTGCCAGATTGCGATTGCGTCAGATAGTGTATAACGTTCAGAGATACACATTTCAATACACTGAAGCATTACTTTATAAATTCACGCACGAAATTATCACAGGTTTAACTTATGATGCTAATATTTAACGTAGAATGTCCTCTGGGTTAGATTTCTCTTAAAAGAAAAGTAGGTGAGAAGGACGGCAACGTCGCTTTACAACACTCTTGGAACAAAGGCTTCCTTATTTTAAAACAAATTTACTAAATCACGTCGCAATATAAAACAAAATCTAATGCAGTAATATTGAGCTTACGATGTTAAAAATGTATAAGTTACAAAATGGCGAAAATTTTAGACGCGTATCGGGACAAGGTATAAAAATAACTGACTCGCTTTGAACTTGTTTTTGTTTCGTTTCGTTTGTTCTGGCGTTGTAAACAATGGGGGTCAGTGTTGCCAATCCAATAAATAATATATTCTACCATTTCAACAGTTGTTACTTCCTTGAAATAATTTAAGAATATTGTGAAATCTATTGGCATTCTTTTTAATTTACCATTTGTGATATGTATTTAAAGTCACATGCATGAAAAAAGTAATTTAAAAACTAAAAAACCCCGACTACGGTAAAAATTAATAAAACTGAAAGGCTAAAAACAAGCCCACTTTTTTAATTAAAACCGGGAAGTAGACGGGACCCATTCCATTTTTTCGTGATTTCAAACTCAAATGGGTCCTTAAGTTTTTTTACCGCAGTCGAGTGTTTTTCTTTTAATTACTTTTTTAAGTCCAGTTTCCGGTTGTCTGTAAGAGATCGTTTTTTAGCGATAAGGCCGCCCATTGTTACACCCTATATAGCCCTTAAAGTTTTAATTTCTAAATTTTTAGGGTGTACAATAGAGTATTCTATTTTTTTTATTTTATTGTACGTGTTTTTTTTTTACTATTTGTGGCTTCAAATTACTGTTAACCACGTGTTGTTTATATTTTTACTGTCACCAGTAGACAGCTGCCCCCTTTCCAAGGGCCAAACCATTATGGCAATTAAGGTGAAACATACTATGCGTTTCAAATGAGAATAGGAACGTCAATGACCTCTATCTGTCAGATATCACTTCAAAAGTACGGTCTGCAACGAAACCTTATTCGCGTAATCAATTATTTTTAGTTTTTTGTTTTACCGAGTCGCACTTATTCAAAATGAAATAACGTCTTAAATAAATTAGCCTTGTGGACCGTACTTTTCAAGTGACATCTGACAGATAGAGGTCATTGACGTTCCTATTCTCATTTGAAACGCATCTGTCGCCCATTTCCCACCAGATTGCGCTGAAGTAAACATTTTTAGTTTGTTTTGTTTTATGTGTAATTGGCATATTAGTAAGTCCTAGGAGTATTTTATGCGGTTATCGGACATAAAACTTGAATGAATTTGGTCATAACATCGCCTAAAAATCCATCCAATTCAACACTAACTTTGTCCATACCATAGAGTCTGTGTGTATAAACGACCTGTAAAATACTAATCCTGTATGCATTTTGACAGGTGGTTGGACCTAATGCCACAGTGATGCACCAGTATAAATTGACCTCTCAGTGTACAAAAATCCTGAAACATGAAGTTCAGCATGTACTGGATATGTATCGGTTGATGTGTAGCCGTGTGTACATTCGTCTATTCAATGAAATGAGAAGACTGTTTTACTATTTGTGCGGTTAGCTCCACTACCAATACCGGCACCGGCCTTACCACCATCGAGGCGGTCCGGCCGGTGCTGGAGCGCTGGCTCGGGAGGAGGTCGTTTCGGGTGACACAGGTGCTTACCGGGCGCGGTTGCTTCGGGAAGTACCTGTGTCACATAAACAGGGACCGGACGCCCGGTGTTTTTTTTTTCTCTACATCACACATTGTAATTTGATTTATTATTTTATTTTTATTTTAAGTATTAAATTATCTTCATGATTATTACTTTTTTTTTTAATAATCAACTTTGGATTAAATATTATGTAAATATGTGAGCACCATGTATCTTTCAATACGCTCATACAATTACCAGCCGCGTTGCTTATTTTATATCACCTATCTCAGGATAGCTGTTTTTTTTTTCCTCATGATACATCGTCCTCACATATAATCTGATTATGTATACAAATATTGTAAAATCTATTTTAAAAGAGTAAGTATGGAGTTTCTTGCACATTCTTCTCCATACAAAACTACCTTTTGGAATGTGCAACTAGAATCATATTAATTTAATTTATTTGTAAATATAACGTTCAAAAGTGCCTGTTTTCAGGCCTAATTGAAATAAATGATTTGAATTTGACTTTGGTGTCACCACTGCGTCGACTGTCGGGAGGACACGGCGCGGCATACGCTGGCAGAGTGTGCCGCTTGGGAGGAGCCGCGCCGTGCCCTCGTCTCTGGAGTAGGCAGTGACTTGTCTCTGCCGGCCGTGGTCGAGAGGATGGTCGGCAGCGTTGAGCCCTGGGACGCGGTGATGTCCTTCTGCAAAACGGTCGTCTCGCAGGAGGCTACGGAAAGGCACGGCACGTCACCCGGCACGCAGCAGGCGCACCGGGCGCAGGCGGAAGGCGGACAACGCCCTCTTCCAGCCCCCCTGAGTGGGTCCAGGGGCGACGGACACGGGAACGTCCACCGCCCCCAACGTACATGGACCCGAGGTGGCGGCGCGTCGTGTTCACGCGCGCCCCTCTTAGACGTCGCGAGGGGAGTCTAACACCTCACTCCCCTCGCTGACTTGGCGAGGCCCTCGGGGCCGGCACCAGTCGGGATGTATCTTCTGTTCCAGTGACTCCTGACGCAAGTGTGAGAAGGAACACGGGGTGGTTTTTAGTCAGTAAGAGTCTGACAGACCCGTCCGCTCTCCCTGGGGCGGGGGACATCCATGACATTTACCACCATTCAAAAAAAAAAGGTGACGGTACTGAGATATGTTATCACAGTTTTTCTATGATATTTCTTCGCATGTCCTCTCTGAAGTAAATCTCTTTGATTTTCTCCCATTTAATAAATTAAGCATTAGGGCAGTTGGGTATAAATAAAAAAAAACATCAAATAACATTCCTTAAAATGTATTACTACTAAACTTATTTTCCAAAGTTACATCTAAACATAATAAATGTAAATAACTAAATCGTTATTCCGAAGAAAAACTTAATTTATCCTTATCAATAAAAAATGTCGAAAACACAATTGGTTTTAAAAATTATACAAATTGTTGTCCGGGTAAGCGTTCTATGGTAAATATGTATAACAAGAATATAAAATGATGATGGTAAGAAATTATCAAAAAGAATCTTCGACCCTGTATATAAATAGGATATTAAATAACACTAATAGACAAACATTTTATTACATCTCATCGTTTACATATTGTAATAGTTAATACTTGAGATCGAATTAGTTGGCAGTAAAAAAAAAAAACAATCCAAAACATGCATTTCACAAAAAAACTACCATTTTAGTAGAATTTGTAGCAGCGAACACTGCCTAAGAGACACCCATAGACTGATGAGTTTCGCCTTGACCGATTTATTTATTTTACAAAATTAATATGACAAAATAATTTTATACCTGAATCAACATTATAAAATTAGGTAAATAAAATCTTATTACTCAAATCGGAATGAGTAATAGGGCAAGCAAAGATCTAAGATGAGGTTTCTAATAACATTGTGATGGTAAATACGATAAAAAGTTATAACAATAAACATTTTATAAAAATATTACTTATGTAGTCATCATCGCACTACGACAAGGCACAAATGGTATAAACTACTGCTTCTAGTATTGATTAGCATCCTATGCGACACTTTTTCCGTGCCCCAACCGCTCGTGACGTATTTCTGCAACGCGTGATTTTTTCGTTTTATTTTCAAAATACTGACTGTGTGGTACAACTAAAACCATTATCGAATTGAGATATTATTTATGTAACAAAAACTTAAAATCGATACAACAATAAAATTGTTTCTCCGTATTTACTGTAGGTATTATTTTATTGATTTGTAGCAATTTTGGCCCGGCGCTAGAGGCACGGCAGCTAATATTTAGCCAAGCCAACAATGGGGGGCCGTAGAGAGGGAACTAGCCAAATACATTCAATACTGTACTGTACTGAAGACAAACGGACACAATTTTCATCCTATACTTTGGTCACAAGGCTATGAGTTAATATTAGTACGCTCCGCTGCCGCTCCAATATTGCTAGATTATTCTAGATGGCGTTACTGAGACATGGGATCACAGTTGTTCTATGACATTTATTTGCTCCTCTCTACAAAGGCCTCATTTCCTAATAGGCAATAGAAAGTAACCTCAATTAACTCAAAGGTGAAGACAGATAAAAACAAATTGACAACATTTCAAAATTGACATGACCCTAAAACAAAAATACCGTTTCTTCATTTTTGTATGCTGAGTACAAATATATATATATTTTTTTATTGCTTAATTTCTGAGAAAAAAAATAAAAACCAAAGAACATGCGATGACGTCACTTATACGGTGGAATGAGGTGGTTACCTTTGCGTAGGAAAGCTAATTTTTAAGATGAAAACCATCCTGTCAAACAAGACATACCTAATGTCAAACAAGACATATTTAATGTCAATGTACGACATTGACTTCATCTAAGTAACAGTTTTTTATTGACGTATCACAGTAAAGCAAAGGATGTATCGCTATTCCACCGTATGAATGACGTCAATTGAACGCTTAACTGTCACAACAGCTAGTTTTTTATTGGCTAGCTACGGTGTGTATCTAGGATGACGTCATGCGCACTGATGTTTTTTAGAATGTATGAATGCAGTTTTTCTTCTTATTAAAATCGATGACATGGTTCCTCAGAACAGATCTTCGTATGCCTTATAGTTTCAGACTTTCCCATACTGACCGATTTGAATGAGACACCCTGTAGAGCGGGAGTCAAGGAAATGTCATAGAAAAACTTTGATCCCATGTCTCAGTAACGCCATCTAGAATAATATATGAATATTGGAGCGGCAGCGGAGCATACTACAAAAAACTCATAGACTTGTATCCAGCAGGACACACATTTTCGGACGAAAATTTTGTTCGTGATGTCCGGTCTATAGGTATTGAATGTCTTTGTTTTAGGCAAATGATGACTTATAAAAGTGGCTTATCAATCTTTACTAGGAGTCTGCACTTTAAAAAACTTTTGAATTGAAGTCTGTATCAAATTGTCCGGAGTTTTTTCTTGCTTTTTCAACTTTTTCCTTTTTATCGGACTCATATTGTTGCCCGGCTTGATACTGGACTGATTCTCGGGCGAATATTCTAGAACATACTGTTTATATTTCAAAGATTTTTTCTTTTTCTTTTTGGAGTCGGTTATTTTCAACTTGAACTGCTCCTTTCTCCATTTGATCTTCACTTGTATATTCTTATTCTTGATCGATATATTTTTTTTATTCTTTTTCCGCTTCTTCGACTCGTATTTCAATATGACCTTGTCATCAGCGAGTTTTCGCTTCCGGCTTCGTTTTGAGGTTTTTCTTTCAGTTACTTCATCCTCTATATTAACTTTTTTGACCCTCTGTAAACCGACCTCATTGAGATATTGGTCTTTGAAACTCTCAACGTCAATATCAATATTCTCCCTATCTAAAACCTCCTTGTTATATGGACTGAATTTGAAAGAGCATTTTTTACTTTTCTCCGGAGATTTGAGTTCCAATTGCTTTAAAAACTCATCGTTCTTACTGTTCTCTATTTTTATTACATCGATGTTGATAACTTCGTCTTTAGCTGATATTTCCAAACTGGAGTCTTTTAATATATCAACGGTTTTGAGTTTCTTCGGTGAATTGAATATAGGATATATGTTATCTGGCTCAGTTTTGAATTTGAAGCGTACATCAGTTGTTGGACGCCTCTTAGGAGTCGTGATGTACTCTGATTCTGTATTTGCCTTAACTGGAGTTTTCGTATTTTCTTTGTTATAATTTGACGGTGGTGAGTCCTGTAATAGAGTAGATGTTTTTGTTAGAATATGGGACACTTGATTATACAATAAAATACAATCGGCTTCATGGAAAATAACTTTAGTTTCGGAAGTCTGTGGCTTTGGTGGTTTTGTCTCATTCATCATTGGACACCGACTTTATTATGAAGCCGGTTGATTTTATTTTTCAATTTAATTGGCTAACTGCGCGAAAATTAGTGCGCTGTTATGCACGGGAGGGCTCGAGAGATTGTCTCCAATGTAGAAAAATACTTTGAAAACGAGAAAATACCTCGTTTTGCTGACCATTTATTTTATTTCACAATCAATAAACATTGTGTAGAATACTTATAAGGTACAAAATCATTTCAGAATGAAATTGTCACCCAATCTTACCCAATGGGCCATTTGGGAAAATTTTAGTTTTAAGTCCCTCATCTAGATTACAAGAAAATATTCGAAACATACTTTTTTCTTTTTCAAATTGACGGGAAACTGCTTAGATAAAGCGCATTAAATTTGAGGAGGGGGCTTGTAACGTCATCATCTAGTATAAACTGTACTGGCTAGTGACGTCATGCGACATTTTTACTCGATGTATCACTGTTAATTTTTGATTACGTGACTAATAACCACACAGATCCAGCCATTCCTTGCTGTCCTCTCCCAGCGACGCCCTAAGCCGAGGCTCGTACCCCGCAGGGGGTGCCTTAGCGTAGTCGCTTAGTTTTTAAGTTTTTTTATACTCTGGCTGGAGGTCTTAACTTTTTGCTTAAGATATCTCTACAGAGACGCCCGGTTAAGCTTTACACGTCCTCTTCAAGGACACGATATGCGATACGCCCCTCAAATAAATAAATTACGTGACTAAAAAATAAAAAAATATGTGTTGAATATTTTCTTGTGATCTAGATGAGGGACTAAAAGCTACAATTTTGGTCAAATAGCCCATTGATTCGAATTGACAGTTATGACGTCAAAACATGGCGCCAAGTCGATCCTATTCTCATTTGAAACTCGATAGTATCTAGATAGTGTATGGTGTGTAATAATAATTATATTTTTGTAAATATATTAAGTATGTAATACTATTAATGTATATTTAAAAAAAAAAAGTTAACTAACAAAAATAATTTTCTTGTCTTTCCAGCCACTAACACTGCCGTCAATACGTGACGCCGCGCCGGCAGTATAATCGACATCGGCTCAGTTGCCAAAGAAAAAAAAAAAAAAAAAAAACTTGAGAGGTGTCAAGGGACGGATGGAACGAAGTTCCCTTCGATTGATTAGTGAACTATTCAATCTTCTCTCTCTCCCCCTCCCCCTCCATCTTCCTCCTCCCGTCCCTCTCCCTCTCCCTGCGAACATGCGACGCCGCACAGCTTACAATAGCTTACTATAGCAAAAAGTGTCGTGACAACTTTTCGTAAGATTTTTTTCCGTCTAGCCCCCTTTCACAACTCGCGATAAGGAACTTCGTTCCAAAAACTCGCAAACACTTACATCTAATATCTCGATGACTTCTTGGTTTATATCACACTTCTTAGGAGACAGCCATTGTTTGATCGGATCCTTTTGTTTTGGCTCTTTTAGTAAACTGTCGAACACGCCATTTAAGATGTCACTGTAAAAAAAAACACAATACATTATTTTTTTATCGGATTCTAGCAGACGTCACGTGGTTTTACGCGCGTATTTCCCGTTCCCATGGGAATACAGAGGTAAAAAGTAGCCTATGTCACCAGGGGATAGTGCAGCTTTCCAACGGTGAAAGAATTTTTCTAATCGGTCTAGTAGTTTGGGAACCTATTTATGAATCTTTACTCTTTATAATGTTATGGGTACTAAACAGCTGATAAACATACTTATATAGGGTGACTGGTAATTAGTGACCGATACTTAAACACGTGATTGTATTCATGATTTCAATAAACTTTCCCAAAGAAACTTTTTTTTATACACAATTATTTATAACAAGAAGAATTGGCAAGGAGAATTGGCATTGCTAAGAGCGCCATGTCCCAGCTTGATAAAATCTGGAGGAGTCGCAACATCTCCATAAAGACCAAAACCAAACTGGTACGGACCCTGGTCTTCTCGATCTTCTCATATGGTGCTGAGACTTGGACGCTGAAAACTGCAGACCGCAGAGGTATTGACGCTTTTGAGATGTGGTGCTGGAGAAGGATGCTCCGAATCCCTTGGACAGCATTTCGCACCAACGTATCCATATTGCGAGAACTCAAGATCTCCTCGCGGTTGTCGTCCGAGTGCCTACGTAAGATCCTTCAATACTTCGGTCACATAGCAAGGAAAGACGGTGGTAATCTCGTGACCGGCAAAGTGAATAGGAAAAGGCCTCGTGGACGCAGCCCAATACGTTGGTCCGACCAGATCCGCACCACTCTTGACTCTTCGGTATACGATGCCCTTCACACCGCCAGAGACAGAAGCAGATGGAGGAACATAGTGAAGAGAAAGGTGATGAAGCAGGGAGGTCACGACCCTCAGCATTGAGGAGTACGACGCAAGGAGGAGGATTTATAACAATAAAATAACAAAAACGCTTTTTGAGATTCCCGCGCGGGCGCCTCACAGTAGGCACGAATCGGCACGATCGATCAGCTGATAGTCTGACCTCGGGAAGGGCAAGGGTGATCTACTACTAGTAGTAGTAGCGTCACACGCTCCCCCGCCACCCTCACCGCTACCGTTGTGCAGTACTGACGTAATAAATTAATTGAATTGGAAAAGTTATTCGTATCCACGAGTAAAACCACGTGTTTAAGTATCGGTCACTAATTACCAGTCACCCTATATATTTGTAAATACATACATATTATAGATAAATTACAACCAGACACAGAAAAAATGATTGTGCTCATCACACATAGACTGTATTATTACACTTACTTCACAATCTTCCTCTTTTCACTCAATGGTTTAGGCTTCTTAAACCTCAGTCTCAAGTTTTCAACCATCCTTTTATCTAAGACGACATCATTGCCTCCCATCCGGTTCTTCAAGCTTTCCTCCAACATTTTTGTGGGAGAAATATATTTTGAATCCAAATTTTTACCCGGTGATTGAATCTTAAAGTCGTTAGAGACTTTCGGAGTCGATTTGGTGTTCCTTTTTATCGGTGTAGACTTTCTTCTGGAGTCGATCTCTTGGAGTTTTTTAGGTGATTTTAGGTTTAGGTCCTGGCGGCTTGATGAAGTGTTTGTTGTGGGGTCTGAAAAATAAAATTGAATTGAATATAATGACGGCTACATACGTAGCGGTATACCGGAACTGAAGGCTTGTGCAAGTATACCTAACGTTCATAGTGACCACACACGATTCAAGTAAGTAATAATCAAAGAGATTTAAAATACTATAGAGCGGGCATGTCAAGGAAATGTCATAGAAAAACTTTGATCCCATGTCTCAGTAACGCCATCTAGAATAATGTATGAATATTGGAGCGACACCGGAGCGTACTACAAAAAACTCATAGACTTGTATCCAGCAGGACACACTTTTTCGGACGAAAGCTTGTTCGTGATGTCCGGTCTATAGGTATTAAATGTCTTTGGTAATAATCAACTTTGGTTTAAATATTATGTAAATATGTGACCACCATGTATCTTTAAATACACTCATACAATTACCAGCCGCGTTGCTTATTTTATATCACCTTGTACCTATCTCAGGATAGCTGTTTTATTTTATTTTTTTCTCATGGTACATCGTCCTCACATATAATCTGATTATGTATACAAATATTGTAAAATCTATTTTAAAAGAGTAAGTATGGAGTTTCTTGCACATTCTTCTCCATACGAAACTACCTTTTGGAATGTGCAACTAGAATCATATTAGTTTAATTTATTTGTAAGTCTAACGTTCAAAAGTGCCTGTTATCAGACCTAATTGAAATAAATGATTTGACTTTGACTTTGAAGTATGCCTATGCAGTCTCAGTTCTGCGCCTGTGACAAACCGAAGAAGTCGTGTTGTGCAATAAGTAGACAGAAGAACAATGACGCGGATAAAATGCAATTTATCGTAGTACCATAGACTCGGCACGTGTACATCGTTGATGCCTACCCCTGATTTCTTCGAATTTTCGACTTTTTTCTGTTCTTTTCGGTAATTTGTCCTGTAGGTATTAATTTTTCTAATCACTAATAATAATAATAATATATTTATTTGCTCTAAAACACGGTATAAAGGGATCTTACAATAAAATATGGCACACATGTTTTGCCTAAAATAAAGCATGCAAAATATTAATCACAATATAAATTAATTCTTATGATCTAGAAAATCTTTAATGCTATAAAAATTACATTTATGAAGCCATTCAAAAAGTTTTATTTTAAATTGTCTCGTATTCAGACATTGGAGATCACTGGGAATTTTATTAAAAATACGAATACTCATAGACCCGCATTGATTCCCATCCGGCTCTATTTCTTTCGAAACATCTACCAATTGTTGGTATGCAGCGTTATTTTTGTCGCGAATATAGTGACGTCCTGTATAAATCTACATATAAACTCTTCTAATTTATCTCAACTACTGTGGCGTGAATAGACAGCCATTTTGGCGTGAAAATAAACACACAAACCGACCGAAATACTGGCGCACGTGCGACTGAAGCGTTCCGAGTCCGACACACACGCTCATGCATACTTGCACAAACTAGTTTGCACAGGTATACAGATCGTAGTTTTGATCTGCCTACCAGACTTGTGCAAGTCAGGAAACTTGTGCAAGTTTTGTCACACACACGCTCCGGTATATTTGCACAAGCCTTCAGTTCCGGTATAACAATAATTCAATACAAATTTTAACATTGTGTCGAATATTGAAAACAGATACAAAACTTAAAAAATACAAAAAGAACAAAAAATCATGCCACTTACTTACCTACTTTATGAGAAAAAAAATATCATAATAAACAAATGTCATATAAGTAACTAGAATAATGCCACAAATTAACACATTATTTTTGTTATTTGATTATTATTATCTTATTATAATGATCTTATTAAAATACAACTCACCCTCTGAATTAACTTCAGTTTTGATTGCCGGTACTCCTGAAGACGAACACGAGGGTCTGAAAATAGGGGAAAAGAAATCTAATATTAAATATAATAATATAAAATTCCACAACTTTTTCAAACAACGCCGTCTAGTCCCAAGCTAAGCTTGAGAGCTTGTGTTATGGGTACTAAACAGCTGATAAACATACTTATATATTTCTAAATACATACATATTATAGATAAATTACACCCAGACACAGAACAAATGATCGTGCTGATCACACAAACATTTGTCCTGGGTGGGAATCGAACCCACGACCTCCGGCATAGCAGTCAGGGTCACTAACTACTAGACCAACAGGCCCGTCATCTCGTCAGAAGATCTTGTTGAATTTAATTTAATTAACCGACTTTCAAAAAAAGAGGAGGTTCTATGTTCGTGTGTATGTATTTTTTTTTTTTTTTTTTTTTTTTATGTATGTTACCTGATTTCTCCGCCATTTGTGGACCGATTCTCAAAATTCTTTTTTTATTTAAAAGAGTATACTTCTGAGGTGGTCCCATTTTAATTTAGTGAAGATCTGGTGCTGATCTTCGGAGATATACGACGGAACTCTTCAAAAATAAACAGCAAATCTGTCGTGATTGCTGGAATCGCTTGGATGTTTATTGTTTATACAACATAATGACGTATCATCACGCCTGTATGCTCTGAGGGGTACGCAGGTGGGTACAATATACCTAGATTTCGTTAGTTAGGTATGTTAATTTTAATTTATTAGGGATTAGTGGAAAACCCTAATATGATGACATGTATTGTTAACAATTAACAATATAAAATAAATTAATGGCAAACATTTTTATGGTAACAACTAAAAATGGAAAAATAAAAAACTTTTTTGCAAAAAATAAAACCGACTTCAAAAAAAACACTAAAAGGTGTAAAATAACTCTAAATTCGGAAGTCGGTGGCCCATTATGAGTAAGACAAACCCACCAAAGCCACAGACTTCCGAATTTAGAGTTATTTTACACCTTTTAGTGTTTTTTTTGAAGTCGGTTTTATTTTTTGCAAAAAAGTTTTTTTATAGTATATACTTACAAGTTTTGATTGTAATTATGTCGCTTGGTACGTCGCAACGACATCCGGGACGGCATGACGGGTCCGTGACGAACCCGCGACGAAGACTGCTGTTGCTCCCGAGTGATCACTGAAATAAATACACAACTCAACTCAACTCATGTTCTTTTGATGTGTAAATAAATAGTAATGAGATCTTTCCTTTTGGTGGCTGGAAAAGGGAGGGAAATGTGTAACACGACATAGCGCTGATTGGTCAAATCAAATAGCGCGCGCTATTTGATTTGACCAATCAGCGCGTTGTGGCGGTGAGATGGCGCCATTTTGCGTGAGTTTGGTACCACGTCGTACTGTCATTCATGTGCTACCTACTGCCGCACACGTGCACAACTTGATGCAGCACGACCTGGGGTTATAGTATATGTCCTCACCAGCCTCTATACAGCTCGCTAGCTGCTCGATGTGGTGCGGCGCGGCGGGCGCGCAGGTGCCGCACACGTGCACGCGCGCGCCTGCCTCGCACGCCGCGTGCGCGCCGCTACTGCCGCACAGGAGGCACAACTTGATGCACCACGACCTAACATTAAAGATAATTAAATGTTCTACAACTTTAATACAACGCCATCTAGTCCCAAGCTAAGCAGAGCTTGTGTTATGGGTACTAAACAGCTGATAAACATACTTATATATTCCTAAATACAAACATATCTATTTATATAAAAAGACAAGTTGAATGACTGACTGACATATCAACGCAGGGCCTAAACTATAAGGGTTAGAAACTTGAAATTTTGTAACTTTTTATGACGAGGATTCTTGAGGATTTTTGAAAATTCACCCCCTAAGGTATCCCCTTAGCGGATGAATTTTCAAAAATCCAAATACGGAGGTGCAAATTTAGTATGAAACTTTTCCGTTTTTGAAGTTGTACAAATGAAATTCAGTATGAAGGTTTTTCATTGAAAGTCGTGAAATACGTAACAAATATTTTTTCGTAAATCGTCATCCGTAAAAAGGGGTTAAAAGGAGGGCGCAAAGCTAGTATGACAGTTCTTTGATTTTCAAAGCTATTTTAATAAAATGAATTATTTAGGTGTTTAAGTTTTTTGTGAATCCAATTCCTAAGGGGGACAAAGAGGGGTACACATTTATGTATGTATACATTTTTATGTAATATTATGTATACATTTAACATAACCTAACTACCTAACGTAACGACCATACTGCAATGCATTGATTTTGAAAGATACAAAACACATACAAAACTATACGCCATATATGGGGTTAGCCGGTGTTGCAACATAATTGATTGATGATAGTTATGTGTTATACAAGAGTGCAAAGTTGCTTTTTAACCGCGTGTTCAATTTTGATGACCGAGCAAGCGAAGGATTCTAAAAAAACTCTTTTGCACAAAATAAAACTTACTTTCCCAAAGAAACTTTTTAATACTCATTAACTTTCAATTAATTCAATTACGACAGTACTGCACAACGGGAGCGGTGGGGGTGGCGGGAAAGCTTCTACTACTAGTAGATTTTGCCCTTCCCGAGGTCGGACTATCAGCTGATAGATCGTGCCGATTCGAGCCTACTGTGATCGTTCACAGGCGCGCGCTTTTGAATTTCAAACAGCGTTTTTGTTATTTTATTGTGTTAAAAGCTATTGCAGTGTTTAAAAAAAAGTTTCTTTGGGAGAGTTTATTGAAATCATGAATACAATCACGAGTTTAAGTATCGGTCACTAATTACCAGTCACCCTCTAGAAGTATCGTCTGCAAAGGATGTAATCTTAGCATTAGGGATATTTATATTGCATAGGTCATTCGTGAAGTGAAAACTAGAAATAATGTCGGACCCAATATGTTTCCCAGTGGAACGCCATAGTAGATAGGGAGCTCGTTGCTGCTGTGACGATCAATCTTGACCATTTGAGAGCGATTTGTGAGATAGCTTTGAAATAGTTCAAGTTGCAATCCCCTGACACCCATGTTTTCAAGTTTGTGTAAGAAAGAACAGACAAGGACGGTGTCTAAGGCCTTCGCAAGGTCTAAAAATATCGTTAGAAACTTTTTTATAAGCGTTCAGATTTTGTATGACATAGTTGAAAAGCGTCACATGTTGATAGTGTCCGACCGAAGGTGCAATTCTGGCCGAAGCCGAAGCCGAAGCCGATTAATCGGTATTCACCAAAACCTTCGACCGAAGCCGAAGCCGAAGCTGAAGGTGTCATTGACCTTAAGAAATACGATAGTTACTTTGATCTCAGAATATACTAGATACATATTGTGAGAGCTTTAGAGATTTAGCCCAATAACGAGCCGAGTGACCAACATAATACAAGTAGGTAATAAAATATTGTCTAAAATAAAAGTTTCAAATATACAATGTTAATTAAATATTTATTTACTTAAAGTAATTTTAACAAAAATAATCAAATAATCAGTCAATTTTTTTAATTATCAGATGAACCCAAAATATTTCTATAAAATAATTGAGCAAAGTTTAACGCTTTTCAATCTCTATTTTTTACATATATTTTTTTGGAATTTTTGAGAAAATTAAATACTTAGTAATTTCATAGGATAATTAAGTTAAACATTTTTGGTAACAATTGGAGAAAATAAAAACTTAACAAGTTTTGGTAACAATTTGAGGCACCTTATTAATAAAAAATAAACTCACTTTTTTCGACTAGTCTTAATTAATGACTCGTTTAGTTTACTAACTGCGATTCGTTTGGTCCGGTGCGGCGGCGCGGCGAAACTCTGCTGCTCTGCACACTCTTCGTCTCGCTCTAGCATCGTTCAGTAAATTTCAAATTTTGACAACTAGCAAACCTTCGGCTTCGGCCAAACCTTCGGCAAAATTTTGGCCGAAGCCGAAGATTTGGCCGAAGGTGCTTTTTTGGCCGAAGGTGGCCGAAGCCGAAGCTTCGGTCGGACACTACATGTTGACTTATTGTTCGACCGCGAGCTTCCCCACTGAGCTCGATAGATGGCGTTGCTCTGATGACGCGTTTTTGTACATCGCGGTGTTAAGAGTCTCCGCCAATAATATGTAAGGTTTTGGTTTTCAAATTCTTTTTGGTACTTGCTTGGCTTGGAAAAGTTTGTTTTATTTAAAAACTGAAGTATACCTTCGGCAGTTGATTAGTGCCTAACACTTATTTATACGGAAACCAAACTCTTATGGTGATATTAATTTATGATGTTCTAACTAGGTAGTTGACAAGCCATTATTGATAAGACGTTCGAGTAGCTATTACGTGTTTCATGTCTGTTAAAGTAAATTCACTACATATGTATTAAAATAAACATTTTTACACCAGTTTAAATCGATTCCGAATTAGTTTACTCTTTTTAGTAACATTTAACAATAAAAAACTTGCAACACTATTAATATTATTTATGGCTAGCAACTTTTCTTGATTTTTTTTGTTCTCTCTGGTTTTTTTTCTCAAACGGACCGGCAAGTCTATTGTTCTGTAAAATACTGTGAATTGCAATAAATTCAGTATTCCATTCATCACGCATGTTTTATTTGTACAATGATTTTAGTGAAGAACTTTCATACTGAATTCCTTCGTATTTCCAGGTGTAGCTACCATCAGTCGGAGGTCGCGGAAGTATCTTCTGTTCCCGTGACCCCCGGCACAGGTGTGAGAAGGAACACAGGGTGGTATTTAGTCAGTAAGAGTCTGACAGACCCTTCCGCAGTTTTAAGCTATTGCATAGCTTCTATCGCGGGCCTTGAGCGCGGGGACCGAATCCAGAAATTCCGTAACGAAAAAACCTCACGCTCCCCACTCCGACGGGCAAGGAGGTGTGGCTTGAAGGCCGTGCATCGTCTAACGTCGTTTCAGTTCGGCAGTCTTCGACACGGCGTTGTGTGCGATTAGACGTATTGTATAGACGTATTGGATAGTGGGGAGGGGAAAGGGGAGGGGAGGGGGAGGGGAGATTGTGAGAGAGGGAAGAGAGTATTGTGAGAGGGGACGGAGAGGCAGGGGAGGGATGTGGAGGGGGGTGGAGGGAAGAGGCAGGGGACGGGAGGGGAAAGTGAGTGAGGGGTGAGAGGAGGGGCGGGGAGGTGTGGGGGAGAGGGAGGGAGGGGGAGGGGAGGAATGGGGAGGGGGAGAGGAGAGTTGATAAAAATGCTATGCAATAGCTTTACCGCGGCAGTCTCCGAGTGCCACACGTTATTTTTTTTTTGTCGGCTTCCCTATTTAGAAAATTGACGCCTTGCTGACTGACATTCTTACCCCTGGTCAGCATCATGACTTCGGCCCATAGGACACTGGCAGTCTGCAGCTGAACACGCTATATCTCTGTCGTAAATCTCAGCGAAGGCGTTCTGTTCCAATTCCCACGCCGCGTCTCTGAAATCATAAATATAATGTTTTTAACAATAATTTATTATTATGACAATTTTCTAATATTAATCTTTCTTCGTTTTTTGGGTTGTGTGTAGGGTTTGCACTATTCGTTTAATTTTACTATTCGAATAAAATGAATACATTTAGAGCTAAATATTCGAATATTCGGATATTCGAATATTTTTTAATATTTATTGAAAAGAATACAATATCAGTTCAACAAAAACACGAGCAGCAATACGGGGGTTTAATTTGATTGCCGCATAATTCTATTCAAATAAAATCAAGTAGTAAAATTTTATTAGTTTTATTAACGTTTTTTAATAAAAAAAAATTCACATTTACTATCGTTTCACAGAGTAACCATAGGTAAGTCTTAGCTTAGGGATATGATGACATGACACTGATGAGTGATGACGCTTAAGAGAAAACGACCCTCTAAAGCTGCCAACATGGAGATCATGCCTTCGGAGCTATATTCAGATTTGAAATAATCTGTGAGTCGCGCTATATAATGCGCCTAAACCACCTTTTCTTCTCCTGTACTTCATTAGAATTTTCTTTGCTTCCACTTGCAGTTACTGTAACCTCATGAGAATTATTGATCTGTCCTTTTACAAAATATGGAATGCTTCTTTTGCAGAGATCATGTATGTCCACAGGAGTCGTTGGCATAGAGTTTGACAATACTACTTTGCAAATTGGCATTTTGCTTGCGAACCACCTCCAGCACGTAAAAAGTGTTGCCACACAGATTTTTTGTCTTTAGATCGTTTGGTGAACTCTTTGAATTCAACTTTGTCAACACTTCCACTCGCCATCACTAAGTTTATTTGTTCTTAGACAGACAGGACAGCTTTCAATGCAGGAACTTAAATTAGAACAATTTTAAATTAGATAAGATTATTAAAACATAATACCTACTGTATGTAAATTTAAGTAGTTTAAAATGTCACACACAACAATCTAATATTTTTAAAATCGTAACTGATCACGTCATGCACCGGCTCGCGTAACCAACTAAATCAGTAAGTAGCATAAATAGGTATTTGAAACGTAGGTACGCTACGTCAGAGAAATGCAGAACACTGTTGCAAAGTAAAACACCTAAGGGTGAGATAAATAAACGCTACTAAGCACTTGCTTTGGCTTAGGATCGGTTGTCACTGTCGCGGGCAAACTACAGGTGCTAGATAGAGACGAATGGTTAAGCCAAAGTAAATAAATTAAATAATTAATTAAAAAAATAATGCTACTACATTATTTTTTTAATTATGTAGAAACAGGAATTTAGCCTCACTAACCTAACCTATAGCAAAAAAGACAGTAAGTACTCGGTTTATCCTTTTAATAGTGCTTTTTCGTAGTAATGGCCTCGACTTTCAAGTTTTAAGTCGGTATGCTTATCTACTATTGAGCCAAAATTTCTGTTTCTACACTACTTAATAACAGTTTGTGGAATTAATTTAGTTTGTCTGAAATACTTACGTGAATGTCGCCACGCGCAGGTAATAATAGTAACACAACACAACTCTTAAATAATTATGCGTTCGCGCATGCATACTGTACTTATCCTTATCTATGCACACTGTCCTTGGCGGTGGACAAAGGCTTAGAATCAAAGAAATATTAGGGCCTTTATCACTTTATTAACTATTCGAATATTCAAATAATTTTAATGAATTATTCGAATTTGAAATAGTACCGGATATTCGAATAAAATGAATATTCGAATTGCAAACCCTAGTTGTGTGTGGATCCGATTATAAGCTTCTAGTTGCGACGGCAAACTCCGTTCTGCCTTAGGTGCAGCGCAGACGACAGACTATCCGTAACGCACTTTTTAGTCTGTGAAAATAGAACCTATGCAATTATATGCAGTAACGCACATGACGCGCAAAAAGTCCGGCGCAAAAAAAATCCGTATAATTCGGGCAGACCGCACCGCGCCGCGCTGCTCTGCACAAAAAGTGTGTGAAAAAAATTTAACGTTTGCTTCAACGCGCGCTAACTCGGCAATCTGCATTTGCTAGGGGTGGACGTAACGCACGCGATCTATTATCATGGCGCCAGAAGTCGATTATTCATTGTTGTTTCTGAATGATTCAAAGCAGGTCTTAAATTAAATAGCAACTCATCAGATGTAGTAACAGACATTTTATATTTAAATTTTTACCGGATGTTGTTTCAGAATATTGAATGTTTAATATGGAACTGTCCCTTCAGTATTCTTTCCGAAAGTATAGGATGTACCCAAAATTCTCTATTTCTTCTTCTTTTTCTGGACTTCATGTACAAAATAATACTCCGCGATCTCTGCACGATTTCGATAGCGTCTACGTCCCTACAGCTCTGCCGACAGAATGATCGAAGATGCGTCATGTGCGTTGAGTCTATGAAAAATCCGCGACCGACTTTTTGCGCGCCATGCAGACTTTTTGTGCGCCGCAGACTCGATCGCACAAAAAGTGTGCCGTTTGCGCTGCACCTTAGAATCAATTTAAGTCGTGCACAAAATGGACCGGGAAGACATTTGTCACCTGTCTTGTCATCAAGGATGGCGCTGCATTTTAAATTGCCGTTAGTTTTCTTAAATATTCTAAGGTCTGACAGTAATATAATACATGATATACGCGTAACTTGAACGGTTAGTGCATCACACGCCAGAATAGCTGGAAGACGGCAGAATTTTTACCTTCTTACTTGAAACTTATCGTAATATTCTGAAAGATAACACAATATTTTTAAATTATAGCCTATGTGCTATCCTGATGTATAAGCTTTGTTATTATAAAGTTTCATTAAAATCCATTCAGTAGTTTTTGCGTGTAAGAGTAACAAACATCCAAAACAACATTCGCGTTTATATTATTAGTAAGGTTCATACCTGTCGGGAACATAGTACCCTTGGGAGACGACCGCTTGGTAGAAATTATCTTTATCATTGCATAGTGGGCACTTGAGATAGTGCATGCCTGCACTGAGGGCCATGCGCTGAGAACAAAAAAAAAATGAACAATCAGACTAGTATACAGGGTGTTATAGACCCTGAACGTAAACGAAAACTACATATTCTACCCATCACTGGGATAGTTTATTTCTTCTAGAGCATACCTGGGAATTCACTGGTTTTGGAGATATTGAAGGTCAAAGTACAATATTTTTTTTCGTTTTTTTTTTTCAAAATTGTATTCCAAGTATCATTAGTAAACTTTCATCCAAACAAACATTATCGATATTATCGATTTTCCAAAACAAATTACGCATTTGAAGTTACAAAAATGCAATGGATACTAAACAAGCGGGCCGGTCGGGTCAACGACGCTATACGCTCAGCTGATCGAAAGTTGCGTTGCGTTGTCGCGATATGCAATGCGCGCAATAAAAAGCATCACATTTTAAAGATGAAAAAAAAAAAGATTTTCCCAGCATTCTTTTTTGGTTAAAGTTACTTAATTATATGTACAGGATGTGTGGTTATCGGCTATGTGATCGGTCTTTTTACAACCTGTATAATCACGCCTGTGTCCACAGAAGGGGTTAGGCAGAGAAACTGGCAAACAAAGGACCTGTACGCGAAGCAAGATCAGATAGAAATGGTTATATCGACGGAAGAATCAAACAAAACAAAATTATAGATGATTCAAGAAAAGTGTGATGATGATTGAAATGATTCAAGATTTAGTTATTGTTTGATCATTTAAAAAAAAATATACACCACTTATTTTTAATTCGTACTAATACTTAAAGGGCTTATTCTAGACGGTCTTCTCATTATATTTGTAAAGTATCAATAAATAATATTCATAATCAGCAAAGCTATTAGCGTTTGTTCATATCCCAAAACGTCACCCAATGTATGGAAATATTGTACCAAGGCTATTCATAATAATAATAAAAATTTATTACCTCCAAATTGAACAAAAACACTTAGATCTAAACAATTGGCAGTGTTACAACTATAAAGACAAAAGTGTTTACGATGAGCTCTGGCACCCAATGTAAGATTTAACTTGTGTTTAGGGTGCCAGCGTCCTCGCCTGTGACTTGAACATATCAGTAGTTGTTCTTACATCATTGTTGTTCATTCGTCATGACATAGTAGTATTCATTAATCGTCATCTCTCGCTAACGTTCGCGTGATCTCGCTCAAGCATGCCCCGCCTCCAACAGCTGTTTTCGTTATTTAAGTTTAACTAAACAGTGGCTTGTTTAAAAATTTAATTTCGTTTTTTGATTACGCAAATATGATCAGTAACAGGTACGGATACAGCCAATTTTTTTTGTACTAATTAAAAAATAGTGGTGTATAATGGGTTTACTCTTGAACTCAATTTTGTTTGAATCCGAGGTCAAAGATGAGGTCGACGATGGAACGAGTTTACCCAAAAGAAGCCTATTGACTCGCGACTTAAACAAATTGGGAGTTATATGAACTTGGGAACACCGATGCAGGTAGGGAATTCCACTCTATGGCTGCGTAAGTTACTTATAATTATCAGCTTATTATGATGACATTTTGTATTTTAATTACCTGTAAGCAAGTTCTGTGAAACCAAGCGTCGCGTGCGCAGCATGGCGGCCAGAAAGTGTTGATCGTTGGGTATCCGTCCACTGCTTCATAGCAGATCACGCATACTGATTGACTGTCCGTTGGAGAGGCTAGAGGATAAAAAAATAAATATCTATACTAAAAATAAAAACCAATTAAAGTAGAAGGAAAGTCCATTGAATATGTTGATGATTATGTCTACTTAGGCAAACTGATTTCTTTCGAAATGAACAGCAATGAAAAAGAAATAGACAGAAGAATCGGCATTGCGTGGAAAAAATATTAGGCTTAAAAAGAAATCCTTAAAGGAAACTACAGCCTAAGAATGAAGTCTAACATACGCAGGCCAAACATGAGTGTATACTGAAAAAGTAAAAAACAAAATTTTGTCTTGCCAACATGCCATGGAGAGAAGCATCCTCAAACTAAGGAGAATACAAAAAACAAGAAACATAGATATCCGAAAGAAAACGAAACTAACGGATATTTGCATAATGCATACAGGGAAAATCTGCGATTGGTGCCTCATTTTTTTGTAAACGACAAAGGGCCTCTGCGAGTTAGCTTCGGCCCCTCGTACGCCTTCCAAAGGTCCGGAACCCAAGGGTTCCGAGAAATATAACCACATAAAAATAATAATAATTATACCAGCCTGTTACTGTCCCACTGCAGGGCAAAGGCCTCTTCTCGTACAGAGAAGGCTCGAGCATTGATCACCACGCTTGCTCAAGGCGGATTGGCGATTTCAAACTTATATTAACTACTAGCAGACGTTCCGCGGTTTCACCCGCGTAGTTCCCGTTCCCGTGGGAATACGGGGATAAAAAGTAGCCTATGTCATCCGGGAATAGTATAGCTTTCCACCAGTGCAATACTTTTTAAAATTGGATGATTAGTTCCGAAGATTACCCCCTACATACAAACTTACAAACATACAAACTTACAAATTTTACCTCTTTATAATATTAGTATGATAAGTCCAGGTTTCCTCACGATGTTTTCCTTCACCGATGTCAATGATGTCTAAGATAAACTTAGAAAGTACATATGAATTGTAAAGTCACATTAGTACTTGCCCGGATTTGAACCACAACCTCGTGCATGAGAGGTAAGCGCCTTAACCTCTGGGCCATCATGACTTCGATAATAATACGACGACGACGACGGTTTGATAATAATAATAATATTTTTTTTTATTTAACTTTTGATAAGTATTTTTTTTATGTTCAAAGTCCAAAATGAAATCCAATGTCCAATGGAGGGATGAGGAACAGGGTGTAAAGTTCCTCATCCACCATTGAAAAGGGAGGATCCTCCGACCAGACGGGTGTTGTGTCTGGTGGGCTAACTACTGCCCGACGGTTGTTGTCGGGAACTTGTATACGTTCAAATTGCGCGGATAACTCTGATACCACGATGTAGGATATGTCATTAGTTCGTATGTGTTCGTATTACCTGAGCACTATAGCGGACAGGTGGGACAGCCCCATACTGGGCCATTGGGTACGCCTACATGCCACTGTGGCGTTTAATAACTTCAATTTGTAATATTATATATTTTATGATTGTATGTTGTGCCTACTAACAAAGTTTATAAGTTCCAATTGTTACTAACCATAATGGATCATTGCTGTCTGAAATAGGGAATATGCATGTAATTTAAATGTGGTTCTCATATTTTTTTTCCGAATCTTTAATGGCAGAAAATATGAACTAAATCATTATTTTACTTTTTAATAGCGTCATAATTATTTAAAATTTAAAATAAAAGTGCGAATTAAGCGCGGGAAATTCAAATTTGTGAAACGCATCGCCATTGGTTATAACGAAAATTGACGTCAAATACTACGACAACAAGACAAGTTACGCCTACAAAACAGTATTGGAATGGAATTTTTATTGGAAAACGTAATTATTGCCGTGTGTGTTGTGAACTAATTTAATGTTCAAGTGTAATTTTAGCTTCATAGTGAGGTTATTTAACATTTAAGAAAAATGACTGAAAGTGGTTTTGTAAAAGCACAATCTGATAATGTTTATTCCATTCGGGTACAAGCAATACCGGTAAACTGGTTTTTGAGCTTTTTTCATGGTGAAATGGTTAAAAGAACGAAAACACCCTAAGTAATAGTAATAGGATCATAGTAAATGACGTAATTTTATTGAAATGGCGCGCGAAAATGGCGGCGTTTAAACAGCTCAAATTTATTTTGTATTTTAAATATTTTTTTAAGCTTCATTACTGCATTTTTGAATAAGTTTATATTTTTTTACTATGTTAAAACGTTGTAAACAGTGAAATAAAAATATAAAAAAAATACATGCATATACCCTATTAAATAAATTATTATTATTATTATTACTCACCATCGTCGCCAGCACAGCTGATAGACAGCTCCTTCAAATCTCTCAAGTTAGAATTCGTTCTAAGTGATTTATTGTCTGTTGCCTTTCTCTGTTGCGCTTTTAACATTATAGCAGATGTAATGTTCTGTTTGGGCGCGTGGGATTGACAGAACGACCTGGAAAAGGCATAAAACTAATTAAAATCATCATCATCATCATTTCAGCCATAGGAAGTCCACTGCTGGACATAGGCCTCCCCTATAGATCTCCAATAAGACCGGTTGGAAGCGGCTCGCATCCAGCGCGTTCCCGCGGCCTTAATGAGGTCGTCGAACCTGTTATTAATTACCACTATTTTAATTATCGAGCTATGGAGAGGGCTTTGCTCGGAGTCTCTCTGCGAGATCGAATCAGAAATGAGACATACATAGACCCATTGGTGAGGTTCTTCAGAAAGGTCAGGTGCGTAGTACTTGCAACCGGCGGCGTGTGTGAATGACAACATGTAACAATGTAAACGAAGCAAAAGAAGTATGTAAGAATCGAAGCATATGGCACTCTGTAGTTTCTGCCTACCCCCATGGGAAAAAGGCGTGAGTTTATGTATGTATGTATATTGCAAATCTCTCTATGTACAAACATAATAATATTCTTAAGCTAGGGTATACCTGTAAGTAGGTACCGGTAGGGTTTAACTGTATCTTAACAAACACCTTTTAATATACGTGAATATTCAAGTTTTGTTTCTCATTTTACCAGCCTGCGTAGCATGAACACATTGAACACCGAAGAAACGGCCTTTGTCTACAGACGAATCGGCAAAGTGACAGATTATATAGACAGGAACCTCAATCTGTCAAATTTCTTTCAATAAACCTGCCTGCGTAGCATGAACACTTAATTTCTTTTCTTCCGAGACACGACAAAGACCGTTTCTTCGGTGTTCATGCTACGCAGGCAGTTCTTTACTAAACTGATACTCACTTATAATTTCCGTAGAACAGAGACATAGCATTGCGTTCTCTCCCGCATGGCAGGTGGAATTGCTTCCTGCATTGCGACACCGAGCAGCCCAGATTAGCCCCACCGCGACTGCAGTATGAACATTTCTGAAAATGATATATTATTAAATATTATTTTTATTTATTATTACTGTGTTGCTTGCTATGGGATTTTATAACTTGAATTAAAGATTTTTATTATTATTTTTGTTATTACATTGTTTGTTCTCCGGCTTACCGGGTATTCCTGATTGCACGGGCCTAAGCCAAGTGTTCATCAGTTGGGCCAAAAGCAGAATTGTAAAGGCCTTATTGATTTGCGCCTGTGTGCACACTAATTATTGGAAGGGGTTGTATTTGATCTAGTTTATTGTATTATTATAGAAGTGTCAAATGCAACATTTTTTTTTTAATATCCCTTCGGACAATCAAGTGACATTATGAATTATCTTTCAATTAAGGTTATAATTAAAAAAAAAAATGTTTTACAGGAGACCAGGGAAGCGCGTTATTTGATTTCACCAATCAGCGCGTGGTGGCGGAAAGGTGGCTGTGACGTGCACGTCGTATTGTCATTATATTATTAAAGTCATTTTTAACCGACTTCAAAAAAAGGATTGGAGGTTGCAATACAGTTCTAAATATTTTTACAGTTGTATATTTTTTTTTGTTTGTTACCTCAGTACTCCGTCATTTATGGACCGATTTTCAAAATTATTTTTTTATTTGCTAACAGATTGGTCCCATTTGTATCAAAACTCTTAACTGATGAGGGATCTTCGAGGAATTGAGGGAACTCCTCAAAAAATATAGGCACACATACACCGATTATGACATTTTTAGTAGACAAATCAAGCATTTTCATTTAGAAAGTATCATTTGGTGAAGAAAAACTGATGAAGAAGACAGGCGACGGAACTCTACAACGCATAACAGCAAATTATTCACGATTGCTGTAGTCAGATGACTTTGCTGAGCTTTTGTATTTTCACATCATAACATTACGCCATTATATATTTTTTTTTTTTTTTTTTTTCTTGTATAATCTGCGATCAGTCCTCGGACTTTAAGCTGATGGGTTCTAGGTGGTTTTCTTTCGGAGTGTGCTCTCCATTAAGTGCACTACTCTTGTTTTAGTTAGTTACACTCTCTCATGCAACTTCAAAATGTCATGCCTCTTGAGGCGCTTAGGGTAATCCTGGTTGTTTAATTGCAGTGCCAACTCATTTGGATGCACCGCAAGTCTTTGCTGGTAGTTTTCAGAATTCAATCTTATGACTTCCTTGACTGTGTTCATTTTCAGATTTTCATGAATTTCAGTATTGGTGACAAACCAAGGGACATCAGATATAGTGCGTAAGATGATATTTTGCATTCTTTGGATGGTGTTGATATTGGAGTTGCTGGCACTACCCCAGAGCTGTAAACCGTACGTCCATATAGACATTCTATTTTAAAAGGGGCCCGGCGTAGATATTTGTTAAACAAATAAAATACTCACATGTTTCTTTGCTCTCTCAATTTCAGTGAGTATATCTTGATAGGTAAAACCAAAGAGTCCATCTTCATCTCTAGCTTTTTGTATCAGACATGAAGACAGTAGCTGAAATATTAAAAGATATTTATTTATAAACTGATCATTACTATCTATCTTTAATTCATTAAACCCCGAGAGGACACCGGTGTCCACCTGTCATTGTCTTTCTATTGTGTCTATAATTACCTCAACAGAAAGGTTAATAGTGACAATGTTGTGCTATACATATAACACATACATATTTCTTTTCATAAATTAATCAGAAAGTGCTATTTTTAGTTTTTAAAATAATCTATCACATAACATATTAAGTTAGAAATAAATTGCTTATTAATCTTTTAAGGCTAGATCGTAGTTAATTATTAAGAATGTTGTTCATTCTCATATAGTAAAAAAAAAAAAAAAAACTATCATTACAGCAATTTTGTAATTCCTCTTTTTTTAGTTAGCCGTTGGTCCCGGCTATCATTTGTAGATCTATGACAGTTGTTACAGATAGTCAGAAGGTCTAAAATCGGACAACCGGTTTAACCTATGAATAACATCCAGTATTAACGGCTTAACATGATTTCCAAGGCATCCACATGCTCCGTTCACCCCACTTGTTACATCCGTTGATGGAGTCTTCGCTCCACAAATGTCTATGATCGTGAAACATCTTGGAGCTGCAATCGCTGACTGGTCCTTTAGCGTGGTGATGGGTTGGTTAAGATCAAGAATCGACGGGCCTGTTGGTCTAGTATTTAGTGACCCTGACTGCTAAGCCGGAGGTCGTGGGTTCGATTCCCACCCAGGGCAAATGTTTGTGTGAAGAGCACGATCATTTGTTCTGTGTCTGGGTGGAATTTATCTATAATATGTATGTATTTAGAAATATATAAGTATGTTTATCAGTTGTTTAGTACCCATAACACAAGCTCTTAGCTTAGCTTGGGACTAGATGGCGTTGTGTGAAAAAGTCGTGGAATATTTATATTTATTTATTTTATTATCTCAATAATCCGTGCCACTAGCATGAGCATTGTGGCACAAGACATAAATTTAAACCATTAACCAAGTTATTTGGCTTCGATGATGGAGCAGCCCTACCTAGACATGACCAATGTAGATGCGGCCAACAAACTATGAAGATGTCGAAAAAATTATTAAATGGGTAGCATATTTTATGTGTGTTTTAGATGCTAACAGAATTGAATATAATATATTTTATGGATTTTTAAGGCATCAACTAATATAGTTCTGTGGCCCTAGTGAAAAGGGGTATAAGTCCAATTTTGTCGAAAATGAGTTAAGTATACCAAAGTGATCAGAAAAAATGCTCTATCGTTTGGTGAAGACAGATCTAAGCTATCTCTAAAAATAAGAAAGTTACTTTGTGTAAAAGGGTCCAACTGACACCAAAAAAAACTGTAAAAGTCGGTTTTCTGATCACTTAGGTACACTTAACTCATTTTCGACAAAATTGGACTTATACCCCTTTTCACTAGGGCCACAGAGTTAAATGTGATGTATTATGATACCAGTAACATTACTCCAACAGATAAATATAATACAAGACTGCAAATGGGCCTACATACAAAAACATGTAAATAGAACAACAAATTATGTAAATATTTTGACAAGCAATAGGAAAGAAGCCTTCATATATAAACCGGATTGGAGATGAACGTTTTGTTAACTTATTTAATATTATTATTTAATTATTGGACTGCTGAAGAATTTGTGTTGGTACGTTACGTTACATCAGAAAGGTTATAAAAATTACGTCTTGACGGCTATAACTTTAACAAAGTGGTATTTACACTACACTTGTAATGTGTGACACTCATAGCGTAGGAGTAGATAAGTATATTCTTCGTAAAAAGTAAATTAACAAGTATTGTTGTATGTCCTATAAAAATTAAGTGAAAAGTAAAGTAGAAACTTACAGCGCAAAAGTAATGACATTGTATGTCTCCAATGGCGTACAATTTTCCGTAAGTTAACTCGTCGTCGACTTCGCGTTGGCAAAAACTACATGGCACTTTTTTTCCAGTCACTAATTTGGCCACTATCTTAGTTTTACCAATACTTTTACGAGGTGCCATCATGGAATTAGCATGCACCAGTTACCTCAAATTTCTCTAGATAAAGAAAATATAATAACAAGGAACCGCCATCAAAACGTTGATTTAGAACCAAGTTTGAGGTGAAATTCTCGTACAACCGAAGAAAGTAATTATAATTGGAAATCTTACGAATGATGTGTTATCAACAAACATCATCAATCATGGCGTTTGATATAATTTGGCGGGAATTTGTTTTTATTTCTAACTTTCGTTCGGAAATCTAGGCAAAAACAGATCTTTGTGTTTGTACCAGTACGAACGTGGATTTATTCAAGAATATTCTAATAGATTTTATCTTACAAATAACTTGAATTTGTTGAATTAAAATATTCTAAACTATACTTGGAACACAACAAAAATTGAATCTAAGACGTGCTAAGATTCAATTTCCAAATATAGTTTCTGAACGAAAATCATAATGCTTTCGACTACTTTTCTTCCAATGTTGCCCTCCACAAAACTCTATTTTCTCCACCCTCATGATCTCATTGTTCCAAATAAAAATAAGGTTGTCTATGGCAAAACATATATTAAAATTATGTGCAATTAATCAAACAAGCAGCAACACTATATTAAAAACGTCAAGAAATCTAAAAAAAAAAGCCGGAAGGCAACTTAGTTTTTATTTTTATTGTTATTTGTTTAATTATTGTTAAATTACTGTGTTAATAGTAACAACCATAATTTTATCTAGTCTTAGAGCTTATTTCATGTCCAGTGTAATTTAATTGCAAATATCTGTGCTTGTGACGGGTTTATAGAGCCATAAAATTGTTGATGTAAGATCCTTTGTTTGGGAAACAGCTATTTCTTCGTGTTTTCTCTTGAATTGGGTGTGGAAAACGCGTTTGGGTGACTTGCGAGGTGTGTTTTCAATGTTCTTTGTTAGAAACAAGTGTGAAAAGTGGTCAGACTAGCTTATTTGAGCTTGGTTTCTAGGCGGCATTAGTTGACCATTTCGACATAAAACATTTTACGTTTCTCGTCACAAATATGGCTGTGCTGTTCAATTCTCGTTGCGAAAACCGTCTAAAAGGAATAAGGAACAAGAAATCTCCACTAATTATCCAATAAGAATCTTGTTAGTTGCATAAAACTAACAAAATGTCTGCTCTGGGGGACAGCAAAGATATTTGGTCCGTGCCTGGCGAACGGTTGGATTCCAAGTATGAAAAATGTCGTAATATAACAGAGGAGATATATAAACGTATAAATATAACGTTTCAAATTAAGAAACTGGAGACGGAAGCTCAGAGTGAAGTGTCTGATCACAGGTAAGATTTAAATCTTTAATCTACCACATTTTTATGTTTAAAATCACAAATCCACCACCTATTTAGTATTTATTTATGTGTATTATGTTCCTACACTGTCTCACACTATTGGGTAAGCTGATTTTAAATGAGTTGTGTCATGAAATCCATCCGTAATTCTCAAGGACGTTTCACAATTGGTTGTTGTGTCAACTTGGTAGCATATTATGCAAAATTTAATTAAATCGTTTTTTTTTCATTTGATGAATAGATTGGTTTTACGACCTCTGTGTAGAAAATTATGTTATTTTGTCAAATTTAGTACTAACAAACTTAATAATAATAATATTTCAAACAACTTCCACACAATTCCATCTAGTGCAAAACTAATTTAAACCTGCATGTTTTATTACATTATATAAAAGTAAATCCAAAACTGATTTGGTTAAAACCAATCTGCAGAGCCTTGAGCACAGGCGTAAGGTAGCTCGCCTTTCGGTATCCTATAGGATACAATTTGGAGAGTGTGCATGGGAATAACATGACTTGATTCCGCCATCACCCTTCTTCCATCGGACAACCCGGCGTGTGTCCACCATTACATCGTTGGCACCCCAACGATCCGGACAAAGCATTTCGCCTCGTCGTTTATAACGCGTACGTGGAAGGACTGGAACAACCTGCCTGCTACGGTTTTCCCGTCCGATTTTAATTTAGGTTTCTTCAAGGCTAGAGTGAATAAGCTCTTAATAAACTATTGCGATTCACCATCGCTAATTCCATCACTGCTCATCATCAGGTGGGATTGCAGTCAAGCACTCAAAGACATTCAATACCTATAGACCGGACATCACGAACAAAATTTTCGTCCGAAAAAGTGTGTCCTGCTGGATACAAGTCTATGAGTTTTTTGTAGTACGCTCCGCTGCCGCTCCAATATTCATATATTATTCAAGAGGGCGCTACTGAGACATGGGATCAAAGTTTTTCTATGACATTTCCTTGACATGCCCACTCTATAGTATTTTAAATCTTTTTGCAAGCACTAGTTTATAATATTTAAAAAAACCCAAATTCTGGCTCTATATTTCTTCAAAATTTCTTTCCAGCGACCAAATAGACAGTAACGACCTCAGTAACGAAACAGATCTGTTTGCTTGTGACAAGAGTGACTCAATATCTAGCAGTGAGGAGGCACAGAAACCCGCTGTCACATGCGACAAGTACATCAATATCAATAACAATGAAGAGACTAACATGAAGAAGGCTGGGGCGGTGTACAAGAGGCCTAGGAAACGGTAAGGCACATTTACCTGTCTTTTTCACACTCTACAGGGTTACGTGTGTAAGCAGTAATACCACAGTCTAAAAACATACAGTCGTCCGACGAAGCTGTCTAGACAGAAGCAATCGTGCGAGGTGTGAGGGGCGAAACGCGGGAAAGCCGCTCTCGCACTGCGAACAAAACGATGTTCGTAGTGCAGGAGGTATTATTCAAGTCTAACACGTGTAGAAGTTGTCGGCATTTTTTCAGAGATCAAAGGCGTTGTCCTACTGTATTAATATTTATACTGTGGTAATACTCTAGTGGTGAGATTTGCCAAATCACAGGTCTCGAGTTTGAACCCAAGGACAGATACTAGCTAAAAAAAAAAAAAAATATTCAGAATAATAGACGGGACTTCACGAACAAAATTTTCATCCGAAAATTGTGTCCGGTCGGACAGAAATCTTTGAGTTTAATTTAGTACGCTCTGCTGCCGCACCAATATTGCTATATTATTCTAGATGGCGTTACTGAGATGGGATCAAAGTTTCTCTCTAAGATGACATTTCCTTGACATGCCCGCTCTATAGTATTTTCAATCTTTTTGCGCCTGATTCTATATCAATGGCCGTGCTGTAGCGCCAAACTTATAAATCGCTGAAACATTTATTATGTTGCCTGAATTATGCCTATTTTTGGGTAGAATGTAAAGACGGACCAATACATGTAATTGGACAACGTGTTTTTTTTGTCGTATAAATTATACGACCCGTGTGAAGTGGACCCGAAATTAGTTATCGGATAAATCCGACTTAGGCGGTTGAGTAAAGAAAGAAAGAAAATAATTTATTTGGACGCAAAGGGACATACATTTAAAACGAAAATACAAGCTTTAAAAAACAAAAAGTGCGGGGCTAAAAAGGCCCCTAAGCATTAGTTGCGATATTTAAAGAAAATCAATTAAATAAATACAATAATATTATAAAATAAATACAAAACCAATAAAAAAAAGGGTGTGTGAACAGTTGTACATGCGTAGAAAGAACTTTATTTGGACCCACAGTACATAGAACAAAAGAAAAACAATACATATACTTAATAAAAAAAAAACAAGAAAATATTAAAAAACTAAATAAAAAAAAAAATAGAATAGAAAAAAAAATGTTGACTAAAGCTAACTTCAGGGTGTCGGTTTTTCGTGACGGTGTGCGCGAGCATCGGTAAAATTTTCTCTCATCCTTTTTTTCTAACGCCAAAAGAAGTGTAATAATAATAATAAAAGACAGAACTTCTTGATACGGCCCGCATCGTGAGGAGGTTCCTGCCTCTGGAGCCCTAACTACCGGTAGCTTGGACCCGCCATTGATGGTTCACTATTTTTTTAATATTTTTAAATGTTTTTATATTTTTTACATCAATATTTAAAAATGTAATTTATATGTAAGTATGTTAAAATAATAAATGGAAATAATAATAATAATTTAATGATGTAATAATGTAATGTTCTGTGTTGTGTTGTTCACACTAACTTTTTTTTCCAACCTGTTTTTTATAAGTGATGACTTTTAATTGGCTGTCAGTCAGTCTCACATGCTATTCTTTTATTCTGTTTGCATTAGCTGTAGGTCATCCATAGTTGATACATAAATAAATAAATAATAACTCTTTATTTCAGGCATCTATGGCCCATATAAACAAAACAACACTGTAATCTTATAAAATAATAAACTAATAAATAGTAAATAAAGCTAAAATTAAAATTAAAGTTAACGTTTGGTCGGCGACGTATTGCGCCGAGTCATTGTGTCATGTAGCCTTCCGCGGAAACGACGATACACTACACCCGATGGCCAAAATGCCTCTTTCATAAAAGTCTCGAGATGGTGGGTCGGAACCCACACCACAAAAGACTTCACCACTTTATAACTTTAAAAATGAACGCGTCACCCATGACCGACCACGACCATGACCTATGACCTGATGGGTCAAATATATGGATGCTGATATTTCCAGGTTCAGGAAGAGAGTGAAGAAACGTCAAACTAAGTGCACCAGGAGTGATTCTGAGGGTTCCAGTGATGAGGCACTGCCTCTGAGCCGCATCGTGGAAGTGGACAGCAAGACTGTAGCAGAGTCACCAGATAATGTGATGGGTGTGCCCAATATTGTTATATTGACCAGAGGTATGCAAAGCAGAATAAAAACTTTTTTACGGAAAAAAAATCTCAACTTTCACACAACGCCCAAACTAACAGTGCTTGTGTAAAAGTACTAAACAATCATCAGAGTACTAGACTATCAAACTTTTATATTTCTAAACACATCTATGTAGGGTGACTGGTAATTAGTGACCGATATTTAAACACGTGATTGTACTCATGAATACGAATAACTTTCCCAAAGAAACTTGTTGTATACTCATTAACTTTCAATTAATTCAATTACGTCAGTACTGCACAACGGGAGCGGTGGGGGTGGTGGGGGAGCGTGTGACGCTACTACTAGTAAATTTTGCCCTTCCCGAAGTCAGACTATCAGCTGATAGATCGATTCGTGCCTTCTGTGATCAATAAAAGGCGCGCGCTTGAATTTTAAAACAGCGTTTTTGTTATTTTATTGTGTTGTTTAAGTTATTGTGTATAAAAAAAAGTTCCTTTGGGAAAATTTATTGAAATCATGAATACAATCACGTGTATAAGTATCGGTCACTAATTACCAGTCACCCTATATATAATCTAACCTAACTCTCCATACATATCTACATATAGCGAACCTAACTAGCTAACCTAACTACCTTACTGAAGTGCATTGATTTTGTAAGATACTTATTACATAATTTCAAAGTGAACTACTGTGCTGCGTGTCTCTTTGGTGCTTAAAATACTAAAGTAGGTTGTAGTATTTGAAATAGTAGTAGTAGGAGGTAATAATTTAACCCTATTGTATATCATCAATGATATTATGAGTAAAAAGGTATAGATAGGTTACCTAAACAACATTCGATCTTATAAAACGGCACACATAACGGACGGAATTTGATGTGTTTGCGGATGAATGAAAGGTGATTTCGTCGGTATGTACTGGGAGGAGAATGTATGCCTGAGAAATTAGTTTTTAAGATTTATTTAATTTAATTTTACATTATTTTCCAATGTGTGTTTTGTTGTTTTACTGTCTATTTACTGTAATTGGTTTCTTTTTACCGTAGTAAATAAGTAAATAAATAACCTATCTAGACCTTTTACTTATAATGTCATTGCATATCTACCATACCATTTGTTTCAAATGACAATAGGATCGACTTTCCGCCATGTTTTTGTGACGTCATAGCTGTCAATTCGAATAAATTAGGTAAGATCAGCAAAACAACGTGTTTCGGTCGCTAATCATATCCTTCCGGCTCGTAATGTTGAATTTGCAAAATGTTGAATTCCCAAAATGTTGAATTCTCAAAATGTTGAATTCTCAAAATGTTGAATTCCAAAATGTTGAATTTGCAAAATGGTGAATTCTCAAAATGTTGAACAGTAAATTCCAAAATGTTGAATTTGCAGAATGGTGAATTCTCAAAATGTTGAACAGTAAATTCCAAAATGTTGAATTTGCAAAATGTTTTGTATATCAAGAAGTAGATTCGTTTATGCACTTGCTCGTAAGATTGTAGTTCATTTAAAGCCACCCAACCCGCACGGCCTCGCGTCAAAACCATATAATAAATTATCATAGTCCAAAAAAAATGTCGCAAATATGAAAATCCACGTGATATTGTGCGTGACCAATGCCATAAACTTATAAGATCTTGTTACAATTTATATTTATTTATTTATTATTATTAATTACAACGGTTACACACCAGTTACAGTAATTAATTAATTTCTTATGTATTATATAAACTTAAATTTCATCTGGATAGGTACAGCATTAATATACATTACATTATAAAATACATTTTGTTGGGTAACAAATCATTAAGACATACAAACGTACAATATCTTTCACAAAATCTCGAGAACAATAACATGATTTGGTTGAATCTGTCATTCAACACGTCACAATCGGGTAGGTCAAAAATAAGGGCGTTGATTGCGCTGCGCATGCGACACAGCGGGGAATGCGCACGGGACACTGTGTGGCTCTGCGCAGTCGCAAATAGTCTGTGCCAGCGGCTGGGCCGGTGGCGTAGGTAATTATCCGGGACATAAAATGTGCATAGTATGTTGTGCAATTCTGGGAAGTCAATTACGTTCCGTAAAATTTTCAGAGCAGTGATGATCTGCGTTTGAGACCGCCGCACAGCTAGGGAGTTATATCCCAGAGTACCTAGCAAAAAATCTGTGGGGTACATAAATGGATAGTACCCGTAGTTTCTCTTATATAGGTATCGTAGGAAACAAAGAATATAATCCGACATAGAATAAAACCCTATGGCTTTTTGGCGTTATATATTTAAGGTGTTTCAAAATTAACCTTACAAACTTTAAGGAGTGCTTTAGACCATCAAACTGAATAACTTTTACTATGGTACCAACTTTGAAATCGCGTTATAAAAGAAAACATCTGTCCCATACAGTTTTCAACAGTAGGTTTTAACTTTAGTATGGAATAGCTGTAATTTTTCGCGGTTTTCAAAGTTGGTCCCATAGTATAAGTTATTCAGTTTGATGGTCTAAAGAACTCCTTTTTGTAAAGTTAATTTAAGTTTGTAAGGTTATTTTTGAAACACCTTAGTATAAAAGACAAACGCCAAGGGAAATCTAGGTTTCCAATCAGTATGCAATTAGATGGGTCGGTTGCTGATACTGGACCCAAAATTTCGGATCTCTTTGCCCAACAATTTTCTACAGTGTATAGCGTGAATAACGTAGGGACAACTGATGTGTCCCATACTGTACAAAAAGTACTCCATAAAATAAGCCTTACAGAGAGAGAGAGAAGTTCACAACAAATTAAAGAAATTAGACTCTCTAAGGGCCTGGTCCTGATTCTATCCCACCTGTTACCTGTTCCTTTAAGTTATAAAGCGCTGCTGTAATGCACTGGCATTTCCGTTATGCACTATTTTTAATCGTTCATTGGCCGAGGGAATTTTTCATGATGTGTGGAAACAAGCAAAAGTTGTACCTATAAATAAAAAGGAGGATCCCGTGGATGTTAAAAACTACCGTCCGATTTCAATATTATCATATTTCTCGAAAGTATTTGAGTCCCAATTACTTGTCCAATAATCACGCATTTTATTTATATATTGCATTTTTATTGCTTGTTTTCGGAAAATGTTTTTTAATGATTCTTGGAATACGATTTTGAAAAATATAACGAAAACAAAAATTCACTTTGACCGTCAATATCTCCAGAACCAGTGAATTCCCAGGTATGTTCTAGAAGGAAAAAACTCTCTCAGTGATGGGTAGAATATAGATATAAATAAACCTTTTATTTATTTATTTATAATAGTTTTCGTTTACGTTAAGGGTCTTTTTACAGCCTGTATTTAATTCGGGATCATGGTCCCGGAATTCAATATTATGTGAATTCAACATTGTTGGATTAGTTTAAATGCAACATTTTGAGAATTCAACATTTAACAAATTCAATATTTTGCAAATTCAACATTTTGGAATTCAACATTTTGAGAATTCAACATTTTGGGAATTCAACATTTTGCAAATTCAACATTACGGGCCGGAAGGATTGTTCATGCAACCGCTTCGATCAATAATAACACTAGATACAAGATCAGGAACAAAACTACCTCGCAAAAGTGTCCACGTTTAGACACGCATAAACAATTGCATTTCTTACTACGAATATAGAATAATGTTTTATAATATTATCAAGTTCAGTTCATTATAAACCTTGACACTCAAGCATAAAGTTTAATTACAATTGCAAAATATTTATGCCTAAGTCCTTCTGTCGTCGGAGAAAAGTAAAAGGAATAAATTTGAAATGTGACTTAAAAATAAAAGCCATTTTTATAATAAGTACAAAAATATTTTTTCTAAAATGAAACTTAAGGCCTAAAAAATAAGGTTAAAAACGTTTTGTTCACAATTTCGTCTTTACTCTATTTTGGAACTAGACGTAGTTCTTGGTATGACATTTCAATGCTCAGAACACAGTAAGAATTGAGACGTAGAGTTGCAGAATAATCATTTATATTTCTTATGCGAGCGAAGGTTTGTTTCATTTTAAAAAAGTAGTAGGCCTAAATTAGTACAATAGTTATTTTATTAAGACATTATATATATATATTAATTCTCTGCGGGTTGGCTCATTATAATCAAATCAACCCACAAAAAAAAAATTCATGCGTCTACTTTTGCATGCGATTTAGAAGTTTTAACTTTAATATTATAAAGGCAAAAGTTTCTGAGTGTGAGTGTGAGAGTGTGTGTTTGTATGTTTGTTACTTCTTCACGCTCAAACGGCTGAACAGATTTGGATGAAATTTAGTATGTAAGTAGCTTATATCCTGGATTAACACATAGGCTAAGGCTACTTTTAACTACTCCTGGTTTACGCGATTTAAACCACGGGGAGCAGCTGGTTAAAAATCATTGAATGAAATCAAATTATTTTAACCGACTTCTAAAAAAAGGAGGAGGTTATCAATTCGGTTGTATTTATTTTTTTAAATTTTGTGACCTCAGTACTCCGTCATTTAAAGACGATTTTCAAAATTCTTTTTTTATTTGATAGGGTACCATATAAACAGATTGGTCCCATTTGTATAAAAACTCATATCCTATGAGGGGCCCTTGAGGAATTGGGGGAACTCTTCAAAAAATATAGGTACACACGTACCAATTTTTACATTTTTAGTAACAAATCAAGCATTTTCATTTTGAAAGTAACATTTTGTGAAAAAAAACTGATGAAAAAGAGAGGCGACGGAACTATTCAAGACATAACAGCAAATTGTTCGCGATTGCTACAGTGAAATGTCTATGCAGAGTTCTTATATTTGCATAACACAACATTACGCCTGTCTATTTTAAAAGGGGCCCGGCAGAGATGTACAGATTAATGTTTAGATAGAACTTCTTTAGCAATATTGTTAAGCGATTTCAATGATTCTTTGAAGTTTTGAAAGACTTTCTTGACACACGAAGAAACTAAAAATGGCGAAACAAAAACTTTTTTACAAAAAATTAAACTTCTTAAAAAAACACCGCCAGGTGAAAAATAACTCCAGTTTCGAAAGTCGGTGGCCAATAATGAACGAAACAAAACTAAAGTAGCATTAACCGAATTTAACCAACAAATTTTTAAATTATTAAAATGATTACAATACAAATCTACTCCATGCATCTGCTGTTCAGTTAAACAAAAGTTTGTGCAAATGTTGGCGAGCATTGGTCAAACATTTGTAGCGGTGGTTTAAAATCGGTAATTTTGTTAAAAAATTGATATTAAAAGTCATGTCCTTACTGAAAGTAAAATACTCCGGCCGAATAATTACGTTTTGGGGGATTATTTTTGCAACTGTTGAATACACACTGCGGCATTGTGGGACGTGTTTACATTGGCCGTGTTTCAAGCAAACAAAACAAAATACCAACCCCGGTTTCTATTGAGCTTATATTTACCGAGACGGATTTTTGATGCCGACCCGACATCTAGTGCTATTATTGATCGAAGTGCAACCGTCAGGTTTCACTAAACAGCAAAAAACATAATTTTCTTTCAACTATGCTTTAATTTTATCACAATCACACTGCAAACTCAGTACAAAGCGAGTCTTTAATGCTCTAGAGCAATAAAAATGTAAGAAATTTCATTATTGCACAGTTTATTTTTTAATCGCACCAAAAGGTGCCAATTTCAATGGATTAGCTCTATTCAGCCAGCCGATATCAATACTTTTTAGTTTACGTACGTATTATTCGTTTCTATCCTACTTGTTCCAAATTTAAGAAAATGATTGCTGCTAACTCTGATTTAAAAATGAAATAAATTTAAAAAAGTGATTTGGCGGGAACTTTGTTAATTTTGCTTGACAATATTTTTGGAAACGATAAAGTGTGATACTATCCGATTTTGAGTGCTTCGGCTTCGAATTAAAATGGAATCATCTAGCGACACATTAAAAGCCGACAGTGTTATAGAAACTTCTATTTTAACTGTTTGATATGAGTTTCTTTTATCTACTATTCCTATAGGTAATAGTTGAAAGGAAAGCAGATTATGCACCTCGCCTTAAGTAATTTATATTGCCCTCGTGTCTGTTAGATTAGAGCCCGAGCGTCAGCGAGGGCTCTAAATCAGGCACTCGGTGCAATAATAAATTACTTTGTGCTCGATGCAATAATCTACTATTAAATTTCGCGGGCTTTTCTGGCGCATCCGCCCCAACTACTGCTTGTATTATAATTATATTTACCTTTTACAGATCTCAAACCAAAAATCGCACCAGACAAGAAACTTGCACTTAAGACACTAACCGTTCAACTAACCAAGACAGAACTTGTCCCAATAAAGAAGGTGACGACTCTCCCTCCCACCTCCAAGAAGGAAACAGCAATTTCTTCTTCGTTAAAGAAGAAAGAGACGGTAGTAGAAGTAGCTGCGCCTGCGCCGGTGCGAGTGAAAGAAGATAAGGGGAAAAGTGAGTGGAAGAACTGTAGCATGTGCAGTTTGTCGTTTAGAGGGGAGAGAGGGCTCAGGTAAGACTGGTTACAGCTTTATTACCCGTCTACCGCGATTTATGTATGGATGTTCATCTGTATCATTTCAACTTGTAAACTGCTCTTTTTTACTATAGTACCTTTAACCTTTCGTTAAGTAACCCTTATATCATTTTTTCTGTGTCTGGGTGTAATTAATCTATGATATGTATGTAATCTACTTATAATAAATCTGTAGAAGTAAAATTTCTGTACATTGAAAATATCAAAAAAATAAATAGCAGGGGGTGTTACTAGACCGACAGCGAACCCAAAAATATGATTAAAAAAATTTTTGTCTGTCTGTCTGTCCGTCTGTCTGTCGGTCTGTCTGTCTGTATGTTCAGGTATCACGCAAAAACTACCGGTTCGATTACGATGAAACTTGGTATACTTATTCTTTAATATCCTGGGCACAACACTGGGTACTTTTTATCCCGGAAAAGTATATATACAATAAAAAACAAACTTAATTTTGCGGTTCGACCCCTAGACCCGATTACTGTACCAACCGCAAATAATAAGTTTGTCGTAGGTTACGTCACCCGCAGTGGAGTTCACCAAGGGGCGCTGCACACGGCTAAGATATTATAATATTTTATCTTAAGATACAATATCGCTCGCCATACAGTTCAATGGACTATCACACACTACGAAGATAATTATGTACATTTAATATATATTCAAAATTAATATTGGAGGATGATTGGTGATCGATACTGATGCCAAAAATGCAATCAGTAAATGTTTTGTCTGTGTGTCTGTCTGTATGTGCACGCATAGTTCAATAACTATTATAGGGATTGGGATTGACTTGGTACGGTTGTAAACAATACGCCTGGGTAGGTTGATCTTAATCTCAGTTGTTTTACACATGGTCAGTTGTACGGCGCTCTTTCCCGGGTCAGTAGTTCCAGAAATCTTTATGCATACATACTGGAAGGATCAACTTTGAAAGTAGTCTATCTGGAAGTATTATGCTAAAATTATTACGTTTATATATCAACGCACAGCCCAAACCGCTGGTATTAGAGACATGAAACTTGAAGGGGACTTCTTAGTTAAGAATAAGTATCCACTAAAACACGATTTTTGGAAATTCAACCCTTAATGGGAAAACATAGGAGGCGGAAGTTCGACATCCACGCGGGCGAAGCCGCGGGCAACAGCTAGTAAGAAATATATAAGTATGTTTATCAGCTGTTTAGTACCCATAACACAAGCTCTCAAGCTTAGCTTGGGATTAAATGGCATTGTGTGAAAATTTATGGAATATTTATTTATTTATGTATATAAATACACTGAAGCGCTGATTTGACCTCAACAATCTACAATGGTAAATTGCAACCATTTTTTTTTAGGCCAAATCTTGTACTGGCCTAGAGTATAATAATAAAACCAGCCTTTTACTGTCTCTCTGCCTCTTCTCGTACAGAGAAGGCATAAACATCACCACGCTTGTTCAAGGCAGATTGACGATAAAGAAAAAAAAACTATTTTTTGTTGAATGCAAACCAAAAAACAAAGAAAAACACACAGAAACATAATTAATAAAAAAAACATATAAGGGTGTGGTGTGTGTGTTGTGTTTTTTGGGGCTCGAGTTTGCTATTGCAATCGTGTCTCAATGACCGGTCATTGATCAAGTATTTAACAACTTTGACAGTTTTTGTATGGGAAATGTGTCATAAGTTTGACGTTATACGTCAAAAATCGATCATTGACCGGTCATTGAGACACGATTGCAATAGCAGACTCGACCCCCTGTTCGTTTGTTTGTTGGCTTTTCACCACGAAACGGCTGAACGGATCGTTATGAAATTTGGCAAGGTGTTAGTTAGGTACTCAAAGTATGATTTTGAAAAACCTGTTTTTTTTTCATTGCAGACGTCACGTGACAATGTCCCACATAATAAACCATGAAGATACAAAAAAGTCCAACAAACCGGAACAACGAGAAAAAACCGCTTTAGATGGGTAATACGCATAATGACCGGCCGCCATTTTTACGGAGAAAGTGTGTAACTATACAAACATGTATATTTCTACGCATTTTTCGATTCACGGTACTTTTTGATGTTTTTTTTTATTGCAAAAAAGTACCATATTTGAAAAAATAAATATGAAAAATGGCGACTTGTCAAAATTTTATTATATTATAATAATATTATAAATGTTTTTTAAAAATAGTTTACGGAAAGCTAGTTTTGAAGTTTTTTGGTAATTTTATTAAAATAATTGTAAAAAAAAGAGTGTTTCGGATGTATGGTGGGATAGCGTGCAATAGAAGTACCTTTCTCTAAAACGCTGAGTGCATAAATGATACAATTGTGGATTAAGTAAAATAAAAATTGTATTAGTCTTATCTTACTGGTCTCTTTTAACGTTATCGTTAATATGAACGATAGGTGCGCGATTCTAATTTTAATTATTTTAAATATAAAAGGCCTTTTTAAAAATTAAAACTTATTTTAAATAGTTAATCAAAAAAAAATAATCAATGACATCGCGATACTTGTGATTATAATGCAAGATAAAAATAATATACACTAAAAGTGTGAGTTACGATTGAAAATCCAAAATAAGTATTGTTTTAATCTAAATTTTAAAATGATTTTTACTATTTGGCACTGAAAGTGTAATCACAAAAAAAAACATGTCTTTATGCACTCGGCACTTTTTAAAATATGGTACTTCGTAAAATGTGTTAGTGCCAATGCTGTTATAACTATAATTCCGTATAAACGGTACTAAGCTCTCTAAGAGAAAATTGAATGACGTGTCTAAAAAGTTCTCATTGAAGAAAAATTGTGTGCCCAGCTCAGCTGTGGGAGACTTTGAAAAAAAAAAATTAAATCATTTAAAACTCTGTCGATAATGAACCAGTGTACCATTGTAAACAATAAGGCTGGCCTGTTTTACTTGAAACGTTATTAGTTGCATTGGATTTACACAAGGACAAGTATAGTTAAAAAAAACGGGTTTAACTTTACCCCGTTCGATGCTCATATTAAAAACCTTAGTGGATTAAATTCACAAAAAATTAAACCCACAATTTATCGACTTTAGTCAAAAACAATTGTACGGAAGCTCAATTTCAAGATGAAATTGCAGCGTATCGTTCAGAATAGATTTTTTAAAAGTGGTACTTTTCACAAAATTATGACAGCATTGGTACTTTAGTGGCAGGGTTGAAAATATCTGTGATCGATTGGCGCATTGTGATGTAGGTTAGAAAAATGAAAGACGGACACAGGTTTATTTTTTAAATTTTATTTTAAAGAAAAAATTAAAAAAAAAGTCTTTTATCGGATTGATCGACTAGTTTCGTACTCAACTGTAATCATGATCTGTTGTTTTATTCTGTAAAATCACTTCACAAAAAGTTGGTAAAGTTAGCACCATGTCTAAGATAAACTTAGACAAGTACATATGAATTGCAAAAGTCCACCAGACCATTCTTTACCGATACTTAAACATGTGATTGTATTCATGATTTCAATAAACTTTCCCAAAGAAACTTTTTTTTATACACAATAAAATAACAAAAACGCTGTTTGAAATTCCCGCGCGCGCCTGTGATCGATCACTTAGGCACGAATCGGCAAGATCTATCAGCTGATATTCTGACCTCGGGAAGGGCAAAATCTACTAGTAGTAGCGTCACAAGCTCCCCGCCAACCCCACCGCTCCCGTTGTGCAGTACTGTCGTAATTTAATTAATTGAAAGTTAATGAGTATAAAAAAGTTTCTTTAGGAAAGTTATTCGTATCCATGAGAACAATCACGTGTTGAAGTATCGGTCAATAATTACCAGTCACCCTATACAGGGTGTCTCATTCAAATGGGTCAGTATGGGAAAGTCTGAAACTATAAGACATACGAAGATCTGTTCTGAGGAACCATGTCATCGATTTTAATAACAAGAAAAACTGCATTCATACATTTTAAAAAAACATCTGTACTATTGTAGTAATATTGTAAACATGGTCACTTCGAGCACCTACTAAAATAAATTAAAGTATGTGGAAACAATGCATTTTATTCATTTTAGACATCATGTTTCATACAGACATTTACTGCTTAAGACCTACACAATCGATATCTAAATGGAAATAGTGTAGGTTTTTTTTTCAAAATAACCGGGTTCGATTCCCGAACGGAGTACAGATGTTTTTTAAAATGTATGAATGCAGTTTTTCTTGTTATTAAAATCGATGACATGGTTCCTCAGAACAGATCTTCGTATGTCTTATAGTTTCAGACTTTCCCATACTGACCGATTTGAATGAGACACCCTGTATACAAGACTCCTCCGTGCCTCGTAAAGCAGTTGGTCCCGGCTGTCATTTGTAAATCTATGACAGTAGTTACAGGTAGTCAAAAGCCGCCGTTGAACCAAGGGGTATCGTGTTATTTAGTACCTAATTAACAACATTTCAAAATTTTAACCTGCATGTTTTATTACGTTATATAAAAGTAAATCCAAAACTAGAGGACCCATAATTTTGGTTTTGCAAAATTATGTACTTTTCATTCATAATTTTAACTTTAAAATTCGGTGCATTCTAAAAAGACGTAAGCGCCAAACGACGTCATTCATACGGTGGAATGGCGATACATCCTTTACTTTAAGTGTGATACGTCAAAACGTGTGTCGTACTGTAGCGACATCTATCTCGCCACATACGAACTATCCTAAATCGCGGTATCAAAGTTATCCGCGCAATTTGAACGTATACAAGTTCCCGACAACAACCGTCGGGCCGTACTTAGCCCACCAGACACAACATCCGTCTGGTCGGAGGATCTTCCCTTTTCAATGGTGGATGAGGAACTTTACACCCTGTTTCTCATACCTCCAAAGTACTACTCATTCCACCGTATAAGTGACGTCATCGCATGTTTTTGGGTTTTCATTTTTTTTTCTCAGAAACTTAGCAATAAAAAAATAACTCAGCATACAAAAATGAAGGAACGTTTTGTTTTAGGGTCATGTGAATTTTGAAATGTTGTCAATTGGGTTGTGGAGCTTAGACAAGCAGTCACTTCATGTAAAACAGTGGCATTAAGATGCGTACGGTTTCTCTGGAAGCCGACTCCAACAAAGTGGGGAATTGGTTAGGCAGAAGATGATAATAGTAGCTCAATTCATTCTAACAGGGTGATTTTTACAGTATATAATTGCAGTTCAAGATTCAAAATGGAGTGGATCATAGTCTATTATGTAACAAAATTGATATCATCTTATTTTAAACACTTTGGCAAAGCCATTTGTTGCTTTTAAAAAAAGAAATAAACCTATGTCCATAAATTTTTTGAAAGAAAAAAAAAATGGTTCGGCATATACAAGTACAAAATTCTATTTAGAAAACAGGGGAGAGTCAGAGAAACGGTCATTTTTCTAAAAAGTGTAAAATTGAAAAAAAAATATCTTAGAGTCTAGCTTCTTCTATACATAGTCGTAAGAATTTAAAAAAAAAGAGAAAAAAATCAACCAACCGTTTTTTTCCGATCTGTCTAGCTGTGTTGCCAGTTAAGGTTTTAATATTAAGGGTGTTGCAATATGAAAAACAAAAAGAGTAATGTTTTTTTTTTTCGTAAACGCGGTGCTATTTTTTTTTTGTTTTTAGTCGGGATATTTAGCTAGTCAGTTTAAAATGTTTGCCACTTATTGTTCCTAGTGCATATGTATTTGTTTTTGGAATGGTAGTTTTTTTTTTGTTTTTACTGAAACAGTCAAAATCACTTATTTCGATTAGATCATTGTAAAGCACTTTTGATGCACGGGTCCCGGCTGTCATTTGTAGATCTTTGACAGTCGTCACTTGTAGTCAGAAGCCCGAAAGTCTGACAACCAGTTTAACCAAGGGGTATCATGATACTCAGTCAGTGATAAATGTGAACAATATTTAATGTATTATAATTATTATCAATATTACAAACTCGAGCGTGCAATTAACCGATATTTCTCAGAAATCAGTTTAAAACAATCCAAATACAATGCTCGATTACGATCTCTTGATTATTTAAATCGATACGTGTCAAGAATCGTATTTTATAGCACCCGATTTTTTTTCCCCGTCACTATATATATTTTTTTTTCTAACTGTCAAAATGCGCTTAGATTGCCACAACTTTAGTTGGTTAATTTAGGCATGTCTCCTAGTAGGTACGTAGTACTTAGGCCAAGCTTCTTCTACACAATTCTTTAGAAAAGACGGGCGTGATTGAATCCTTCTAAAAAGAAAAAGTTAAATTAATTACCCAACCTAGGTATCTAACCTAAAATCAACATGGACAATGATTTAGTTTCGGTAAATACAAAAAAAAACTACCATTTTCTCTTAAAGTGTATTGAAAATCTCGACATAAATTAGTAATTCTTAATTTTAAAAGTTTTTTCTTCGTATAGGAAATTGTTGAAAACTTTTCTTTTGATCCCAAAATGAACGGGTTGCAGAGGTTATTGCTATATACAGGGTCAAGGGACTTCGAACCACATTCGAGTACTATGAATTTTCTACATCCAGAATTTTCGGTACTGGTACTTTAGCAGATTACTGAAAATCGCTGAAATATTGCATTAAATACTTTCATTAACAAAGGGGAAGGTAAAGACGTGCGCGGCGGTTAAACGCTCGAAAATTTCACCCGCGTGCAGCCGGCGTTCATCGATGTAGGGTGCTTCTACACGGCGCAAGTAGCGTGCGCAGATTGAGGCACTTGCGCAGGGGGTCGAGTCTGCTATTGCAATCGTGTCTCAATGACCGGTCAATGATCGATTTTTGACGTATAACGTCAAACTTATGACACATTTCCCATACGAAAACTGTCCAAGTTGTCAAATATTCGATCAATGACCGGTCATTGAGACACGATTGCAATAGCAGACTCGAGCCCCAGGTTGTATGCATCGTAAACTTTACCGTTTAAAAACATGTGCGGGTCTAGCGACTCGCGCATTACTCTGTGGCGCTCGGGTCACTTGCGCATGTAGCTCTTGAACCACGAGCAAAAAACTTAAGCGATACTGCTTGCAAACGTAGCCCGGGTCTTTACTTGCTCCATTTATTTGCATAATGTACAAGTACAAACCAGTAACTTGAACAAGTAGCTTGCGCATATTACTCACCCGTGTAACCCGCATCTTTACTTGCTCCAGCTTCATGCACCGTGTAAAAGCACCCTTATTAGACATTGTCACGTCAAAAACAGACGAAAAATGTACGTATAGAATTCATAGTATCAGAATGTGCTATAATGTCTCATCTACCCTGTTTGTACAGACGTTGGCACGTCAAGCTACCCCGAATTGATAAATTTTCCCAATTTTTCCTGACATTTTTAAAACATGAACTTTCTTCTTCTTACCGTGATTAACCTGCAGGTAGCGTTGCCAGGCGTCCGGATAAAGCCGGACACAATTAGGCTTTTTGATTGATTGTTTGTCAAAATAAACAATGTTCAGTTTTTGTTAGGCTTTTTATGAAAACGTACCTTTTTTTGTCGTACCTATTAACCTTTTAAGCGCTTGGCTAAATGTTAGTTGCCGTGCCCCTAGCGCCGGGCCAAAATTGCTACAAATCAATCAAATACCTCCTACAGTAAATAAGGAGAAACAATTGTTGCAAGCGATTTTTAGTTTATGTTACATAAATAATATCTCAATTCGATAATGGTTTTAGTTGTACCACACAGTCAGTATTTTGAAAATAAAACGAAAAAATCACGCATGTTCTCTGTCGCAGAAATACGACACGAACGGTAAAGACACGAAAATATGTGTCGCATAAAACACAAGCGGTTAAAAGGTTAATACTGACACAGAATCCTCAGTGAAGTAGGGTGTCAGGCCTTTTTACATCTTTTTAGTCTGTCCGGCCATTAGGTTTAGCGACCTGGCAACCCTACCTGCAGGCGTAGCATAATCACCCTAGAAACGGGTTTGTCCCCGGAAGAATGAAAAAGGTGTCAAGAGAATCATTTCTGCCGATTATTGAAGAAAAAATGCCCGATATTGTAGACTTTTGTCGACTGAGGAATCAACACTTTTCTGTTCTTCATTCTTGATCATTGTCGTGCTCAAAACGAAAGTTTTTTATTCTACAATCTGTCGGGTTTTTTGTAGACCGTTGTATCCTGCAGTGGTCAGTTTTAATGCCGCCCATGGGCCACTAACTTGGCATCACATGCCATCGAGAAATATCTCTCGGGCATGCCGTTTTCCTAACGATGTTTTTCTTCGCCGTTTTGAACATGAACCTTGTTCTGTTTACAACAAAGTTGAAAATCTATGTAAGAAATTTTACACATTGTGGTAGCTTGATGTGCCTCTGTACCCAGCTACGCTTTGGTAGGAAAAATCTTCAAAATTTCAAGGTTTTCTCCACTTAGTTCCAAAATCTTCTTTTTATATAAATAATTATTGACTCAAATGATCTCCAGTACGTGTCATCGGATCTTTTTGGTGCAATCTATGGGTGTTGCCATACTATTAATTTAAAAAAATACTATTTTATTTTATTTTTCTCCTATAGTTACTTAAGAGTTCTATTATTATAAAAAATAGATGAAATATTTTTTTTCCATATTTTTAATTCTTGCTTATACTGCGAAACTTGATTTTTGTTCTGTTATTAATTGAATGAAAATGTTGATAAGGTATTTTGACAAATATACCTACTTATTATATTATTTGAAAATGATTGGTTTACGTTTGAAATGCGCAATTTTCTGTTACGTGAAATTCGTCAAAAAAAAAACAACTTATTAATTAAAATAAGAAATAATTGCGCATTTATAATTATTGTTCCTTAATTAAAATTGTTTTGTGTGTAAATATTATTGTTAAACACAGTGTTGAATTGAAATAAGGACTAGCATGACTTTATGGTGAATAAAATCTACAATTATAAATTAATTTATGGTCAAAGACATTCGATACTGACTATAGACGGCCTCTCTATTATAGTATCTTATTTTTTTTTGTAAATGGTGATCAATGATTGTAACTACTCTGCATGAGAAGATTTTACTACATTTAGAATGCTAGTTTTTATATCACTCAGCATTTTAAGTTAAAAAAAAACACATTTTGAATTATTTTATAGAATATTTTTATGTTTTTTCTTTTTTTTTTGTTATAGAATTGGTAATTTAAGTTTTCAACGTCTATATACCATGAACAAGGAGCAAGCTGTATCTGTGGTTTTAGATAGATAAAAGAATGAAGGAATTTTAGAATGTTTAGTAAGAAGGAATACTAAAATTCTGTGGTATATAGATGAATAGGTATATTTTTTTAATTAAGTGAAGTTTGGGGGCTTTATTATAGATAGTGTTTTGGATAACTATAACGAATACTGTTATTACGGAAAAAATATATGCCAGTAGGTACATTTATGTAACTTGAGACAATGCAATGTTTTGACCTTGAAGAAAGCAACTAACCAATAATAATGCTGAATCATTGGTACCGCTAATGATTCACAAACAGCTAAAAATTTAAGCGAAAAAAGACCGCAAGTCTTGAGGAAAATGTTAGTGTCAAAAACTACCATTTAATTAAGCTGTCACCAAGATCCAAACCCAAAAACTACCATTTTTTTACTATTTTTAGTTAGTGAAAAAATGGTAGCTTTTGGGTCCACAAGACAAGATTAAAGACAAGGGTGTCGACTCAGAAATGAGCTTACCCAAAATAAGGCTATTAACTCGCGACTTAAGCTGATTGGAGTCATAATAATATGAATTCCGATGTAGGCAGGGAATTCCACTCCTTGGCTGTACGCATATACAAATTTATTTTAGCGCTCCCAAACTTCTATATTGGTGATTTTTATAAGTATAAATCTAGTCTAAAATCTGTTCATTTCGGTTAGGCGTTAAACGGTGTGGATATATTTCGATGTAATTCTTATTAAAATGGTTTTTGTTGAACCAATTTTGTCATTAAGTTTTAAATGTTAGTCGATTCGACTATTAGGCTTGGAATACACGTGCTTTTGACTTGCACAAATATGTGAAAGAAACTTGCAAGGGATTGTTATATACCTATGGTATAAGTCAAGAGTAGGCGTGTAAAAATTGAGTTGTTTTTGCGATATGAACATTGTAGCTGGATGAATCATTACAATAATGATTCATTAGATTGTCCGCTCGCGCTCTCGTTCACTCGGCTCGCAGGCGATGTGTTGTGCAGAAAGAGCAAAGCAAACTAACGCTAGTAGCGTGTGTTTTGACGACGAACCGTTTTAAAAGATCGTTTAAGTTCTATTTTACTTGATGGTAGTTTCGGCTTGTAAGCCGTCTTCGAACCAGTTGTCAGTGCAATTGATAATTATATTTTTTAATCACTTCAGTAATTCGGATCGGTCCGTTCATAGAAGTAACACACGCCTATTCAAGAGCTAAACATAATGCAAGTCAATGGCAAGTGTGTTCCTAGCTTTATCGACTATTTAGTCGATTTTTAATGCCATTTCTAGTGGTCATATATGTCAGTCAACAGCTTGTAGAATATTATGGTTAATTTGCAATCGATGTTAACAATAGTTGCTTGTTGAATCGACTCACTTCGATAGTCGAGTTTTAGAATGATGTTGTAGTTTACTAAATACACTAGTCGATTTGTGGACACGTTTCTATTAGACTAAAGTGTTGGATGTTAATTTGAGATCATTATTGGGGACTATATCAAATATAATTAAAATAACAGGCATGTGTTTTAGCAAGGGTGTTTAACCTTTTAAGCGCTTGGCTAAATATTAGTTGCCGTGCCCCTAGCGCCGGGTCAAAATTGCTACAAATCAATAAAATAATACCTAAAGTAAATAAGGAGAAACAATTGTATCGATTTTTAGTTTTTGTTACATAAATAATATCTCAATTCGATAATGGTTTTAGTTGTACCACACAGTCAGTATTTTGAAAATAAAACAAAATAATCATGCATGTTCTCTGTCGCAGAAATACGACACAAGCGATAGGGACACGGAAATATGTGTCGCATATATGCGACACAAGCGGTTAAAAGGTTAATACCAATATTAGGCCAGTCAAGTCCCATACTGCCCAACATAGCGCAAAAACTATTTAAAAAAATATGCATCTAATAAACTACACCTATTAGCGGTATCTTTGTTAAAAGATGAAAAAACAATCGTAAGAAAGTAACTATCTTAGTTATACTTCACTAATACATAACTTTAATTATCTCGAAACCCGCTATCACTACCTTTGCACTTAGGCGATTATCACACTGCGCCGCATCACGCTGCTTGTTGCGTGTCTCTGAACTGAATTGAACGCGCGTGGATGCATTTTCTGTATGTTGGACTGTGCGTGTTTTCTTTACAAACGGAGATACTTACAAGCAACGTTAAAACACGCATTCACGCGCTACGCTGCGTGGTGCGTGGCAGTGTGTTAATCGCCTTATTTAGGCAGAATAGCGGCGAGCCTATTGGTCATATCCCGCGGAAATGATTTGCTACTGAGACAACCAGTACTGGCTAGATATGCGCAGCGGTCGAATACGATCACTAAAACTACCAAAAATAGTACATTTTTATATCTGGCAACATTATCTAATGTCACATAAGTGTCGCCATCATTTGCGGTCTCATAAAAAAGTGTCTGTAAATCGACCTTTTATTAAATTTTTAAGCGCAGATTCGCTCAATATTTCATAAGATAACTTTTATTGTCAAATTCTAATAGATAGGTGAATTTTGAAAAGAATCTAGGTAATCTTGCCACGTTGTAATTTTAATGTAAATTGTTGTCGTTCTGTGGAGTGAACAAACATTTGAAGACTAGTTTCTGCCCAAGACTTTGCTCGCTTGAAAGACACCTAGAATAAATAAAAATATAGTGTTGTCAATAAAACAAATATTCAGTCAGATTCACTACCAATGTTTGCATATTATCGCAGCTAAATTGCTCAAGTATAGCTAATACAATCGATATGGTGTGCGCGGGCGACTTCGAACAATCATTATAAATGAATCACATAAATTGGTCCATGTATCGCTGAGAAATCGATGACCACTTTTAATTGAAGTCTGTTAGTAAATGGCTACCTTTAACCATCCTATATAGAAGAGTTATGGTTGTAGGTAGAAACTTTAAAACGCCAACGCTATCGGATAAGACTCTTACATACTCTTAGAGCTTCGGTTTCTCTCATACACTCACCTAACTTTGCTAAACAACATCACCAATAAGGTCATTGTATGTCCTTTTCTAAGGCGTCCTTGCCCAGTGTTGCCACTTTACAAAATTCCTACCAAATTGGTATTATTCGTAACAAATGTTTGTTCGCTCACCAAAATACTTCGTTGATAAGTGAACCCATTCGGCCAAGCCTAGTTAAGTGGATGTACAACAGAACAGTTCGATTGTGATCCTTCAATAAAAACAAACTTTATCGATATTTCAAACGTTGTGTTTTATTTATATTCTTGAAAAGCATATAAGACCTTATAACAGGGTGGAAACATCACACAATACATATTTTATACGACCGACCGATTAGTGTAAAACCCAAGGTTTCTTGATCGTCAGTACAGTTAAAATTAAAGGAATATTTCCTTTAATATTGACTGTACCGACGACGATTGAAATATATATAATATTTTTGTGTTTAAATTCAGATACAAATTGTGAATACAGCTATGTTTTTGCATAAAGATCTTATAAAATAAACTATGTTACTCGCCATTTTGTAGTAGCGGCCATCTTGGATTAGAAATGTATCAGTATAATTATAGTATTTTACTAGTCAATCCCATTCATTGGATACCCATGTTGGGGAGCCCGGAAAAAAATGTAGGTAATCCGCCATTTTGTGACGGCGCCCATCTTGGACCAATTTTCATCAAACAGATAATAATAATAATTAATTTAATTAGGAAAACAATCCACATCATTCAGTAAAAGTATGTGCAATAAAATATTAGTAGCCCAACTTAAAGTTCTACTCGCGCTTAGCTAAGCTAAGAACACTCTTGACTAATTCACCTTTCAAATGAAAAACAAAATCAAAATCTATTCATCCGTTCGGTAGTTACGATGTTATTGATATATGATTACGATTACTCACGTTTTTGCGTAGAGGGTTAAAAATACAAATAAACACATTAACATAATTAATAATATTATAATAATTTTGATTAAAAAAAGAATTAAATCGTCATCAGATAGGTAGGTAGTTGCCGTTCAAAAGTGTAAAAACTAGTCTTAACCAAAGAGATTTAAAATACTATAGAGCGGGCATGTCAAGGAAATGTCATAGAAAAACTTTGATCCCATGTCTCAGTAACGCCATCTAGAATAATATATGAATATTGGAGCGGCAGCGGAGCGTACTACAAAAAACTCATAGACTTGTATCCAGCAGGACACACTTTTTCGGACGAAAATTTTGTTCGTGATGTCCGGTCTATAGGTATTGAATGTCTTTGGTCTTAACAAAGGGTATCACTGAGTAAATCGGTTGAGGAGGTCAGGGGGTCGAGTCTGCTATTGCAATTGTGTCTCAATGACCGGTCAAGGATCGATTTTTGACGTGTAACGTCAAACTTATGACACATTTCCCATACAAAAACTGTCAAAGTTGTCAAATATTCGATCAATGACCGGACATTGAGACACGATTGCAATAGCAGACTCGAGCCTCAGATAGGCAGCCATTTCATTTTGTCAACGGAAGAACGAACAAAGGGACTGATTGAAGAAACATTTCTGGCAATTATCGTAGAAATCGTGCTGGACATTATAGACTCTTGTCGACTGAAGGATCGACACATTTCTTCTCCACACTCGTGCTCAAAACAAAAGAAAAGTTCCTACAAACCTGACACTTTGTCGATTCTTCTACCTACGTGTAGGTACAAACGCCAGCGGGTGTGTAATATATGCCATAATAACAGATAATATATTATCACTTGAAATAACGTTCACATGGTATAAATGATTCACCAACAATAGAAGGGATCTGGCGCTTGGCGGCAGAATTTGAATATTATACTAACTAAATATTATAATGACTGAATATTAGTTCAAATGTGCATTATAGAAAATAATTATTAAACCATATAAAATTAGGTAAACTGAAATTATATCAATAATTCATTATATCATTTCATCGTTATACTAAAAGAAAATTATATCAAATGAAATTAGGCCATGTGATCGTTATAACTTTTGTTATTATGGCAAATGGTACGCACCCGACGCGGCGACGCCAGCACATCAAGTTACCCCAATGTGTCAAATTTTCCCAATTGAATATGAACCTTATTCTGTTTGCATAAAGTTGAAAAACGATCAACGAAATTTGACACATTGGGGTAACTTGACGTGCTGGCGTCTGTACACAAGGGAATTGGAGCTGCATCCACTAACGCTGTATATTAATAATCTATCTCGGTTGCTATCTTGATCCCGATCTTTGTTTGTAACCAATCAACGACCGAATTCGCCTATCCGAGTCTTAAAGATGTCCAATCAGAAGCAGCCGTCAAAAACAAAGGAACGGGATTTGGATTGAGATAGAATATTAATATCGGGCGTTAAACTGGAAGCCGACCCAAATTATATGGCTATCGGGAGATGGCCATCAATCCTCATCAGAATCCCGCCTACTATAATTAATTTTATTAGACTTAATTTGATGGAAAATCTGTATCAAATCAGATGTCGGAGCAATAGCGCCCTTCGCGACCCAACTTTTCAACGTTTTCGCCAAGTCTTCCGTTTTCAAATTAACCGCCAAATTGATAGTTTTGTTCAAACGAGATCTGTCAAAGAAGTATTTAGTCGTTTTTATATTTAAATCTGTTATTACTGGCGGGTTCGGTCCTAGAATATTGTCGACGTAGTTTTCGTCGTAAGTTTTGTTTGTATAATCGATGCCTTTGTCGGTGATGACGGGTGTCGGCGCGTATTCGGGTATTTCCGCCAAATGTTCGGCGTTCGCATTCCAAGTGCGGTCGTTGATGCGCAGGAGTGATTTTATGTCGCGACCGTAGAGGTTTGCGTTTTCGTATTTTTTGTAGCCGAGACCTGTAATACACGAAAAAATCTTTGGACATTGAATTTTAATATTACCGTGATTTTTTTAAGACAAATTACATGATACGGGATAAATATCCTTTCAAAAGGGGAGCGCGGCAAATCACCAATAATTATTTTTTATCTATAATGGGCTATTTGACAAGATTTTTTAGTTTTTAGTCCCTCATCTAGATTACAAGAAAATATTCGACACATATTTTTCCTTTTTTCACGTAATCAAAAAATAACGGCGATACATCGAGTCAAAATGTCGCATGACGTCACTAGCCAGTACATTTTATACTAGGTAATGATGTTACAAGCCCCCTCTCCTCAACTATAATGCGCTTAATCTAAGCAGTTTTCCATCAATTTGAAAAAGAAAAAAATAGGTACGTGTCGAATATTTTCTTATAATCTAGATGACAGACTAAATTTTGTCAAATAGCCCATTATGTAGTTTCTGCCTACCCTGATGGGAAAAAGGCGTGAGTTTATGTATGTATGTGTAGAATGGCGTGAGTTAACAATGTTTTACCTTCTACAGCAGCCTTGAGCAGCCCCACAGCGGTGACACTGGAGACCAAGGCTACTGGTTCTCCCGGAGGTGATGTCACGTATAACGCGGTGCCCTCCTTCTGATCCGATACAAGTTGGATGCTCAAGTACATGAGGTCTCCCAGCAGAACTGTTTGTACCTGAAAAATTAATAAAGGAAGTGTTAGGGCTGAAATTAAAATAAAGAAAGAAAGAAAGAAAATATAATATTTGGACGCACAGAACATAAAACAAAAGATCAGCAATACAGATAAAAAAAAAAGAAAAGATTAAAAACTAAAGACAAAAATAAAATAATAATAATAAAACGACCTGTGCGAGACCAAAAAGGCGCCTATCACAGCATTAGTGCGACATTTAAAAATATAAATATCGCAGCGCTGTTATTCTGATAGGGCCCGTTGTGTTGTGATGCCACGGACACACTCAAAAAAACAAAGTATTAAAAAAATACAAGAAAAATGACGTGTGGCACTCGGAGACTGCCGCGGTAAAGCTATTGCATAGCATTTTTTATCAACTCCTCTCCTCTCCCCCTCCCCATTCCTCTCCTCCCCCTCTCCCCTTCCCCATTCCTCTCCTCCCCCTCTCCCCCTCCCTCCCATTCCCCCACACCTCCCACACCCCTCCCTCCCCTTCCCTCACCACTCCCTCTGTTTCCCTCCCTAACCCCTCCCGACCCCTGCCTCTACCCGCCCCCTATCCCCCCCCCTCTCACCCCTCCCCTCCCCAACCCCTCCCCACTCCTTTTTCTCCCCTCCCCCTCCCCACTATCACCACTATGCCTGCAATATAAATATAAATATATATGCAATAGCTGCCCGTCGGAGTGGGGAGCATGAGGTTTTTTCATTACGGAATTTCTGGATTCGGTCCCCGCGCTCAAGGCCCGCGATAGAAGCTACGCAATAGCTTAAAAATATACAATAATACAGTAAATACAAAACCTAAATTGTGTTAAGCAAAGTTAATTGAGGGCGTCCGCGACGAGCAACCGTCACTTGTCTACGCGCGTGGGCTCCGTGGGAACGCGACGGCCCCTGTCGCGGGTAACTGTCGCGAAGACCGGATTTTAGCTAGTTTAACAATTTTTTTTTTAAATTAATTTGCACACAAGTGCTATCATCAAACCGTGCCTTGAAGTAATTTTACACCTGTTAGTGTTTTTTTTTTAATGAAGCATGCAATTTTTATTTTCTTCCTAACGAATAGTTATTCAAAAGTTGAAAGAATCATTGAAATCCGTTAACAATATTGCTAAAGATTGCTCTGCTGGAACCCTTCTAAAATAGACAGGCGTAATATTATGTTACGGAAATACATAAAACGTGCACAGATATACGATTGCAGCAATCGCAAGTAATTTGCTGTAATGCGTTGAAGAGTTCCCTTGATTTCGCCAAGATTCCATCATCAGATCCCGACTTGGTGACTATGAGACCATTTGGGAAGTATACCCTTTCCAAAAAAAAAAATAACTTTTCAAATCGGTTGGCAAGCAACGAAGTTATGCGTAAACTAGCAGACATCCCGCGGTTTCACCCGCATAGGTCCCGTTCCCAGGGGAAAAATAAAAAAAAATGTAGCCTATGTCACCCGGGGATAGTGTAGCTTCCCAACGGTGAAAGAATTTTCCAAATCGGTCCAGTAGTTTCGGAGCCTATTCAATGCAAACAAACAATCAAACATTTCCTATATATGGTGTATTTCTGGTGGTCTTTTTTTTGTATATTTATGGTGTATTTCTGTTGTGATGCCAATAAACGCATTTTTCTTTCTTTTCTTTCTTTCTTTTCTATTAGTATAGACAAACATAAAAAAAACAAACATCCGAATTGATAACCTCCTCCTTTTTGGAAGTCAGTTAAAAATATTGACATAATATTTCATTAACTTACTTCTGGTCTCATACTCCTCTTGTTCTTCCGGAGGGCTTGTGTGATCCTCCCGGGGACAGCTCTCAGGGTCATTGTTGCCGGTTCCTCCATCATCTTCTCTGACAGTCTGATCACATGCCAGGTGCGAGGCAGGGTGGCTACCACTGTAGATAATGTACCAAGTTGATAATCAAGCTTTATTTCTCTAAATATTACAAAGTTCACAAATTTATAACAATACTAGTAGACGTCCCGCGGTTTCACCCGATTAGGCCCCGTTCCCGTGGGAATACAAGGATAAAAAGTAGCCTAGGTGTTAATCCAGGGTGTCAGCTAACTCCATAACAAATTTTATTAAAATCCATTCAGTAGTTTTTACGTGAAAGAGTAACAAACATCCTTCCATCCACACTCACAAACTTTCGCGTTTATAATATTAGTAGGATTAGAAAGTATTTGGTTCATGTAGTCCTGCTTTGGTAAAAGCCTATTGTTTTTTGGGGTGTAAAACCCCCATGTATGTCCTCAGCCCCGGGGAGGGTGGAGGGTCTGTCACTCTTACTGACTAAAAACCACCCCAATTTCCTTCTCACACGTGCGCCGGGGGTCACAGATAATACTTCCGCACCATCACAAGTAATAACTAGTAGTGTAACTTTTTCACACATCGCCATATAGTCCCAAGCTAGTGCTTCTCAACTGCCCAGTGGTTGCCACATACAGGGCTAAGTTCTTCGGATACCCAGGTACCCTTCGAGAGATCGCCAGTAGCGTTAAACCGCTGCTGGCCTTCCTCGAGGAGCTAGGATGGATGGAGTATATTCTCACCCGTACGCAAAATACGCGCTTGGTCGTGGAGTTGCGGACACCTGCCCGTTAAACCTAACCTAACCTAGTCCCAAGCTATGCTGAGAGCTTGTGTTATGGGTACTAAACAGCTGATAAACATACTTATATATTTCTAAATACATACATATTATAGATAAATTACACCCAGACACAGAACAAATGATCGTGCTCATCACACAAACATTTGTCCTAGGTGGGAATCGAACCCACGACCTCCGGCATAGCAGTCAGGGTCACTAAGTACTAGACCAACAGGCCAGTCTAATATTAATTATAAATTATACTTGGTAAAAGTAAATATGAGAGATCATACTAACATTTCAGCCTCAATCTTGCGACAATATCTTCAAGCTCATCAGCCGTCAGAGCTTTAGATACATGTTTGCACAACACCCTAGCAATGCTGGCTGGTTGCATTGGCAGGCGCGCATTACGGACCGCCTTCGACAGTTCCCGCCATCGAACACCGAATTCTGGCAAGGCGGCAACACAAAACACCTCTAGAGGCATCCTGGTTATAATGCTTTGTAGTTCTGATAGCTCTGAAAAAGAAAAAAAAAAGGAAAACTGAGTGTCTTTCAAATTTAAAAAAAAAACAGGTCAGATTCCATTTATTTTAAATTGAAATTAGGTTGTGAAGCAGCACTGTTTAGGTAAACGTCTTTATTATTAATAATAATAAAAATGTCTATAGTCTCAAATATTTAATTAACTTGTACTATCGGGGTAGCCCTAGAAAGTAGTTAATATAAATTACAAGAAGAGTCACCAAAACGCTTGCCTTCGTCGCTTTCTACTGTTTTTTGGTATAAAGAAGAAGTGCTCCCCAGCAACAAATCTGGCTGATTAGTTCGAAGATAATTTAAATAAAAAAGTTTTCACGACCGCATTCGGACATAGCTAAATCGAGTTCTTTTTCAAACAAAACTTTATGTTAGCACAGTAATCAATTTCATACAAGCATTGGTACTTACTGTCTTTTGTGGCGCCCTGCATTTTGTTCGTCAGTTATATAATTCGTCTCGTAATTAAACTTATCACTATTTTTTATTCATTAGCGCGGATAACAACACAAATTAAATATTTTTCTTTCAAACGTGATCAAAACAAACAACAGAGCGTTGCCGTTGACCATAGATAAGTATAAGTACTCCGTTGACCAATTGACATTTTTGAAATTTTAAATCTGACGTTTAAGATTTCGTTCTGAAATTCAACTTGAATTAATGGCATCGAAATAAATCTTTATATTTATATTCTTTAGTATAAGCTATTTGTAGTCAGTTATGGTTAAGGTATGATGGGATTGGTATGCACAATGTGTAAAAATCCTTATAATAAATAAAAAAAAAAAACATCGGGAGATCACGCACACTTAGCAGTGTGGATCAGAGATTGAATATCTTTTCGCCGCCATCGCCATTTTGTAATTATACCTTCCTCGTAAATGGAGGAACACGTAAAAACTAATGTTTTGTAGTTTTTGTGACAAGTCAAAAAACTTGATCCCTCTAATTAAACCCTTCGAGAGTGAGATTGTGTAAGATTTTAAAAGGTCATTCACTTCAGGTCCAATCTATTTAAGATTGGACCTGAAGAAGATGACCGATACAGAAAGCCCACCGACTTTTTATCTTTAATTAGGTATCAGTTTTACATGATCTTCAAAGGGTTTATTTAGAATTTTGACAAGTTTAATTTGTAACTTGCCACGGAAACTGCGTTATTTGAGTTTACGTTTTTCAAACTATATTAGCGTCGGTTTCGTCCAAAGACATTCATAGTATTTTAAATCTCTTTGGTTTCGTCCTACCGGATACTCTCCAAGTTGAGTGTGAGCCCGCGAAATTATTTTTTTTCTTGTGTTTTTGCAATTTGCCGTTCAATGTCATGCACGTTGTAGTACATAGGTACGTTAATTAAAATATAGTTCGCGACCGTAAAAAATATGGTTTCTGTTGACAACGTGTTACGGATCAAATCATATTTTTTTCGAATTACAAGAAAATTTGGATTCCGTGGGCTGACCTGGCGCTTCCACTTTAATACCAGTATTTTACATAAAGTGACTTGCTTTTTCTACCCCCCAATACCCAGTGACTGGGTCACGCTCTTCGGTAAGACTGTTTGTCAGACTTTCAGGCTTCTTCCTATCTTTAACGACCATCAAAGATCTACAAAATACAGACTGATGACAGTCGGGGTCAACGACATGAAGCTTATTCTTTTGAAAAAGCATACTTAACTCACGGAGCGATTTTCACCCGCGACCGCCGCGGGTGCGGGCCCGCAGCTACTGTAGAATGCAGATAATACATATATACAGGGTGGCAGGGACATCGACGCACATCCGCTTACCATGGATTCAGTACATGATTCTGGACCCCCCTGCGTTGAAATTTTTCGTCGGCTTTTCCTTAAATTTTACGTTTTTTTCTGCAATTTTTTTTAATGTAAACTGTATAAAAACGTTATTTTTACCTATTCCAATGAGACTTTTAATTAAGAAATAGTAAATTCACTTGTTTCACTTAAACCAGCAATGAAAGTAAAACTCGAAAGGGCTACCTGATCAGCTGTTTTTCTAAAGTTCATATTATGCGAGGTCAACACTAGCATAGTAGGTGCCTTCGCTTTTCGCTTTCTAATACCGACATCCTATTGTCGGCATTTCGGCGAAAGGCCGACAAACGGACAAAGGACGCCGCCGCACCGGCGGCGCGCGGTCTAGTCTGTACGATATATCCCAAAGAATCTAACAGACGCGTCACTTGAGGCATTTTAATCATCTACATAAATGAATGACCCGCATTTACTACTTTTATTTTAGATTCATTATGGAGGATAATAATTTATTTTGAGCTTTGTCGTGTTACGTTAAGAAGATTAAAAAAAACGTCAAAGTCACGTAATTGTTCGACAATTTCTTGTTATCAACATTAATTTTAGTTTTGAATGCAATTCAACAATGTAATTTATTGTTTCATTAAAAAAAACACATCCATTATCGCAATTAAATTCATGAGGAGGTAACTAGGTACAACTTAATGTGTTTGTACCATAGATATATTAAAGAAGGAGATATGCCCGTTAGACGAAAATGTATCGGAACCATGTCTGTGTCTCCACTTTGCCCCTACCACACGGCAACTACTACACATGCAGTTCAGTAAAAGCAATAGATACGCAGTCACGCACACACCCGCATTTCTTAAAACAAAACGTGTGCACAATCAATTATAAACCTTATGCTGTCAGACACAGCGTGTATTTACCATGCACCATACAACTTACGCACACAAAAACAACGGTCGCTATCGTTGTGCTGTGCAAAAGCAATTTATTTTACATATACGCTAGTGATTGACTAAATCGGAATGTTATCGAATCTTCTATTTATGATTGTACAAAATTCTTTTTTGGGGTCCTGAAATTATAATAAATACAAAATAATGTCCAGAATATAGTATTATAATAAAAATAAACAATTTATATCATTAAGTAAATTAAAACGGTTACGTTGTTTTAGGCTATCATATAAACTATTGAAACAACTTACTGACCTGTAAGTGGAGGTACTTGTGCAGCACTTGATGCTTTGATGTTATTGGGGTGGCAGTTTTTGTTAAATAGTGTAATCTTAAATTTAATTAATATCCGAATCGTTAAATAAATGAAAACAAATCTATGCATAACAAATAAAAAGCTTGAATATGTTGATTATAGGTCACTATTATTTGAATCATGCCGATTACTATAACTCATTCTAAGTTTTGATGGAAGTAAAATACAAAACCATAAAAAAGTAAGTTCTCCACTATGCTGTAAAACAATCAAAATACGTAAAAAAACATTATTTTTTTTTTTTTTTTTTTTTTTAAATTTTGATTTCTGTCGTGCGATCGGTCTGTTGACCATGAGCAGATATTTTATAAGAACAGTGTATTTTGTTAGGCACACACAACCAGTGTTGAGCCACCTTCATCTTTGATTTCTTGGTGTCTCGGTTAAGGATGTATAGACATTAGTCCCAGATGTGCTGTCGTTTCAGCCGACGCTGAGGCAATGGATCATTCAAGATCTTTGCAAGCCTGTTTTCATGGGTCGAAATTCTTTGCTTGTAGGACTTGATCATGTGTTCAGCTTCCTCTTTAACCGTAGGCATTTCCAGGTACTCATGCAATTCAGTGCTTTTAGTGAACCATGGGGCACTAGTGATTGTTTTGAAGACATTGTTCTGGAATCTTTGTAGGATTTCTATGTTACTGTTTTTAGCCGAGCCCCAGAGCTGAATCCCGTAGGTCCACACTGGTTTGAGGATAACCTTGTATATCATCAGTTTGTTGGTTAGTGATAGTTTTGATTTTCTGTCCAGTAACCATTGGAGTGATCGTAATCTGTGGTTTAGTTCATCCCGTTTCTTCTGGATATGGTATTTCCATGTTTGTCGGCGGTCAAGGTGAAACCCAAGGTATTTCACAACCGTGTTATGAGGCAGTGTATCTTCGCCTAATTTGACTGGGGGACAATCTCCTTTTCTTAATGCAAACGTGATATGATTTGATTTTGTGGCACTGGCTTTTATGCGCCATATACACATCCATTTGTAAATTTTATATAGGTGGATTTGCAGAGCTTTTGATGCATCTTCAGGTTTGTTGTTTGACGAGAGGACTGCAGTGTCATCAGCAAATGTAGCTGTCATCACATTTTCTGATTGCGGTACATCAGCAGTGAAAATGAGGTACAAGATTGGCCCGAGTACTGATCCTTGTGGAACTCCTGCGCTGATATTATGCAGTGGTGAGGTGGCGTCATTTACTTTGACAAAGAACATTCGGTCTTCCAGGTAGGATTTTAGTATTGTGTAGATGTTGTGAGGAAGTTGTTTCTTTAATTTATACAGCAGGCCTTGGTGCCACACCTTATCGAAGGCTTGTTGTATGTCTAGAAAAGCCCCAGCGCAATATTCCTTGTTTTCTAAGGTATTCCGTATCTTATCGCTAACACGATGTACCTGTTCTATAGTCGAGTGTCTACCTCTAAATCCAAATTGGTGGTCAGGAATGATGTTGTCTTCTGAGATTATTTCATCCAATCGTGTTTTCAGCAATTTCTCGAAAACTTTAGAAATGGTAGGGAGAAGGCTAATAGGCCGATATGATGATGTCATATGTGGAGATTTTCCTGGTTTTGGAATCATAGTGACCTGAGATACTTTCCATGCTGTGGGGTAGGCTGAAGTTCTTAATATGCCGTTGAACAGTTGGGTCAGGAACACTAAGGCCTTTCTTGGTAGTTGCTGAAGGACTTCAGAGGTTATGAAGTCGAATCCGGGAGCTTTCTTTGATTTCAGAGCGCTGATAGTCTGTCGTACTTCAGTTGGTGTGCAGCATCTCAAGGGAAGACTTAGTTGTAGGTCACTGTCTAGGTATGACTCGATTTCCCGATTTAAGGTAGAATCTATCTCACTTACATTTGGTGTAAAAACTGATTTAAGAAATGTTCCAAAAGCTACGGCTCTTTCTTCGTCAGTTCTAGCCCAGCTACCGTTTGCCAGTGTTAAGGGGTGTTGTTGCAAGTTAGGTTTTTGACCAGATTTGACAGTTTTCCATAGAGAGTATTCGTTATTGTGATTTGGAGATAGTTGCTCTAAATGTTGTTGGATAGTATCGTTTTCAATGTCTTGTAAATATTTTTTTAATTCGGAGGCAGCTTTATTAAACACTGTTTTATCTTTAGATTGTCGAGTGTAATGCCACACTCTTCTTAAGCGTCTTTTTTCCAGAACCATTTTCTTTACATTCAAAGGTAGGTTGCGACATGTATCATTTTTAGGTGGGAGGCTCGAAGGTGTACTTAACCATGCTGCCTTTTGTATCAAGTTGGTGATGTATGTTGTGGCGGCATTTATGTCTTCTTCTGTTAAAAAAACATTATTGGACATCGATCTTCCAACCGGGTTAAAACGGTTGAGAAATTGTAAAACTATAATAGCAATATTTCATTCTTCAATCGACATTGTCGATAGTCTACGTTAGTGGATCTGCACAAGCACATCACTATTTCGTCGCACGAAGCAGCGGCCGTACTACGCGATGCATCCGCGCAATGAAGTATCGTTGTGTGATTTTTACATTGCTCGTCCAACCACTTAGCGACAAACTTAGGTAGTGGTTATGGAGCAATGTATTTATTGCAAAAATAGTACAGTCGCTGTGATATTTGAAAACAAAAATAACATAGTAAAAGCAAGAAATATTTTACGTTTTGTTGTTTTTCACGATTATATAGACAAATGTAGTAAAAATGTAAAATACGTGTACTTACATGTAATAAGTAATTCCGTGATTTACATAGTTTTGATTTGTGCTTCGGTTTTTACAAAAGAACACTGAACAACACGGCATTGCTATAAAATGTCACGATCGCGATTTGCCAAAGACGTGATCAAATTGAGCACGTCGCGGAGACGCCGACACGCCCCCTTGCCACTTCTCCTATTATTTAGATTTCTATGGTTTGTACACTCTATCATGTTGTTGATCTGTGTCCGGTAGGCACAATAAAAAATAATAAATTATAAAGTGCGGCAAATTGAAAGAGAATTAGAAACCTACATTTCTTTTGCATTTCTCCGATTTTTGTCAGTTCCTAGATTTCGTTGATCGCAAGCGGGCGTGTTGTTTGTCGCGAATTTGTGATCATAACGTAGTAGATTTTAAAATCAAAAGTAATTTTCTCTTTGCGTGTGTGTGTGTGTGTGTGTTTGAGAGCGTCAATTGGAAGATTCGGTCCGCAACCATGGCCAGCTCGCTCACAGGACTTGACCCCCTCAGACCAATACTTTTTTATTGGTCTGAGTTGACCCCATTAGATTTTTTATGTGGGGTTACGTCAAGTATAAGGTGTCTGTGACCGAGTGCAATACCGCAGCAGAAATGAGAGATCGCGTTGTGAAATGTGAATGTGTTTGCGACGCTGTGTGAGGAGTGTGCCCAGGATCCCACTATTTTACCCCGTGTCCACGCAGAAACTCTGCGCCGCGCTGAGATCTGTGAGCGACCACTTCGAACCCTATCTCATTAGGAATGAGCGAGATAAAGGGAGGTAAGTTAATTAATTGAACATTAGGTACTGTATCGCTAAGTTCTTATCAAGAATCTTTTTTGTTATCAATCCTCATCGGTACCTATCGCTATTTTGTGAGAATAAGCTTATGTATTGTTAGTTTTATTTCTTTTTATGTAACTACCATCAGTTTTCGAGACTAATTAAACAAGATTTCATGTGTTAAGTAACTATCAATGTTGTCATTCGGCGATATTTCGTAGGTACGTTCACGTTCGTCCGTTCCGGCAGCAGAGGCGCGCGGCGGCGGCGGCGGGGGTGTAGCGGGGGGCCGCGCTGTCGACGTACTATGTATGTGTGTGTGTAGGTTAGGTAGGGCGGTAGGAACGCGTGCGCGCCTTCCGCAGAGCGTTTTGATCGCGTTGTTTGCAATACATTGCGCACTCAAAAATGTCAATTTTTTTAACCAGCCATTTCCGAGATGAATGACCTTCGTAATTTCATTTATGGCATCAGGTGCAACCTTTTCACGACGTTTGCGCGTCGATGTCCCTGCCACCCTGTATATAGGGTGACTGGTAATTAGTGAACGATACATAAACACGTGATTGTACTCATGAATACGAATAACTTTCCCAAATAAACTTTTTATATACTCTGTAACTTTCAAATAATTTAATAATTTCGACAGTACTGCACAACGGGAGCGGTGGAGGTGGCGGGCGAGCGTGTGACGCTACTACTACTACTAGATTTTACCCTTCCCGAGGTCAGACTATCAGCTGATGGATCGTATCGATTCGTGCCTAATGTAATCGATCACAGGCGCGCGCGAGGGAATTTCAAACAGCGTTTTCGTTATTTTATTGTGTTATAAGTAATTCTGCATAAAAAAAAGTTTCTTTGGGGAAGTTTATTGAAATCATGAATACCATCACGTGTTTAAGTATCGGTCACTAATTACCAGTATTATGTAAAAATCAAAGCAAAACTCAGGACGCGTTTTACGCCCGCGGTATGCTCGGTTCCCGCAGCAGCGCCGGGCAACTTGTAGTATCGCGCGGGCCGCGGTCACCCGCAGCCTAGGCGGGTGGCTCCCGCGCGCACTGCAATCGGTTGGCGGGCTACCGCAGTGGCCATTGGGGGCGGGGGCCACAGAAATCCAACGCCATTTTGCACCAGGTCAGTGACTTGTGACATCGTGGCATGTTTAAATTTAAACAAACATTATAAAATGGGTCTGGCCATCTCAACTGATCGTTTTACTGCCCGTCCTGCGGTTATCGCACGCCACTTCTGCGGGCGATGATTGCAACCGCGACGGCTGCGTAACCACGCAAAAAACCGGTCTCGTGAGTTTAGAAATAAAACCGCAGTTCCACCACCGCGGCGGTCGCGGGTGGTAATCGCTCCGTGAGTTCTTGGCCTAAAACACAGAGTTGCTAGGTGTGCTGGGCTCCGTACACACGGCTACACATCATGCTAAACATTTCCAGTTTACACTGACCTCGCATTGTACGGAAATCTTATATCTTGCGAAGTCAGCTTATATACTGGAAATGCATAGCTTGATGTGTGCCGTGTGTACAGACAGCACATCAAGTTACCCCAATATGTCAAATGTCCCCAATTGAATATGAACCTTATCCTGTTTGTCATAAAGTTGAAAAACGATCAAAGAAATTTGACACATAGGTGTTACTTGATGCGTCTGAACAATGAAATCATCAATATCCTAAGTTGTTCCGAAAATAAGCTGTGACAGAAAGATCACCTTCTTTATACATTTTTCATACTTACACAACCCTGAAAAAGTAGAAAAATAAAACAACAAACATAAATTACAAAATTATAATTATTTAATTAACGTAATGTACAGCATGTTGTTTTATACATACGGTGGCCAAATTAAAAAAAACAAAGGACAAGCGCCATTTTTCATTCTGTCTTGTTTCGAGTTAGATGGCGCCACCGACGCTTAAATAATAACTTACTGATAAAAAAATACAGACTGGAAGGGACAACAAGGCACATTTGGACCCATGAGCTCAGTCCATGTACAGACGCCAGCACATCAAGTTACCCCAATGTGTCAAATTTTCGCAATTGAATATGAACCTTATTCTGTTTGACAAGAAGTTGAAAAACGATCAAAGAAATTTGACACATTGGGGTCACTTGTGCTGGCGTCTGTACCTGCAGCGCTATTGCATATCTCCGTTGACAGTTCATGGTGATGAAGGCTGTGTTCAACGATTAACTGCCAAACAGCTAGCTTCGAATTGGCTATCATCACTGTGTATCTAGGATGACGTCATGCGCACCGTAACTTGAAGCCCATTTAAAGTGCAATATACTGAACAATTATTTGTAAATTCTCAGTTGTCATCAAAATTCGTTGTGCACCAGTTAGATACTGGCAATTAAAAGATAGCGAAATAGCCCTTGGCAATTAAAAGATAGCGAAATAGCCCTTGGCAATTAAAAGATAGCGAAATAGCCCTTGGCAATTAAAAGATAGCGAAATAGCCCTTGGCAATTAAAAGATAGCGAAATAGCCCTGCTGGGCCCCCAGAGTTGAATTTTCTGTCAGATTTTCCGAATTTCCAAGTTTTTTTTCTTATACAGAGTGTCTCATTCAAATCGGTCAGTATGGGAAAGTCTGAAACTATAAGACATACGAAGATCTGTTCTGAGGAACCATGTCATCGATTTTAATAAAAAGAGAAACTGCATTCATACATTTTAAAAAACATCTGTACTCCGTTCGGGAATTGAACCCGGTTATTTTGAAAAAAAAAAAACCTACACTATTTCTATTTAGATATCGATTGTGTAGGTCTTAAGCAGTAAATGTCTGTATGAAACATGAAGTCTAAAATGAATAAAATGCATTGTTTCCACATACTTTAATTTACTTTAGTAGGTGCTCGAAGTGACCACCGCCTTTTTCAATACAATATTCAACAGGTTTAGGTAACGATCTTACAATTGCATTTTGTATCTTCACGTGGTGGATTTGCGTTAAAATTGTCTCTATGGCTACTTTTAGGTCTACAACGGTGTCATAGCTTGTTTTGTACACTTCATCCTTAACGTAACCCCACAAGAAATAGTCCAGAGGCGGTATTGAAAAAGGCGGTGGTCACTTCGAGCATCTACTAAAGTAAATTAAAGTATGTGGAAACAATGCATTTTATTCGTTTTAGACATCACGTTTCATACAGACATTTACTGCTTAAGACCTACACAATCGATATCTAAATAGAAATAGTGCAGGTTTTTTTTCCAAATAACCGGGTTCGATTCCCGAACGGAGTACGGATGTTTTTTAAAATGTATGAATGCAGTTTCTCTTTTTATTAAAATCGATGACATGGTTCCTCAGAACAGATCTTCGTATGTCTTATAGTTTCAGACTTTCCCATACTGACCGATTTGAATGAGACACCCTGTATAATCATGCAAACATTACTAACATAACAATTTACATTTTTTTTTTAATTCATATTTTAGTCAACAATCGTAGAAGAAAATTCTCGAAAAATTATCATTGCGAGCGTAACCAGTGAAGCAAATAGAGGACGCCTATCCTGTTTTTTAAATTTCGAACACCGTTAAATCTATCTAATTATTGTTATCTAGACTATTTATAAAACCTTATTCTAATGTATAAAGCCCGGACTACACAACAGCGAATCCGTATTTGCCGCGCAATTCAGAGTTCCATAAGCAACATTGTAGTCCGCGCCTTACTTTTATGAACTCAATTCTTAAAAAAAAACATTCTCGACTCGAGCGAGTTTGCCGCGCAATTTGGAGTTCCATAAACAACTCAATTCAAGCTTTATGAATTCAATTCGTAAAAAATACATTCAAAACAAAAATTAATATTCTTTGTTCTTTTATCATGCAATGTAAATTGGCAATTAGGCATAATGGTTTTATTCAACATCATTGTTTGTTATTGTATACAAAACTCGTAAATGGGCTGATATACTAGGTATCAGTGGCGAAGTGACCATAAAACTCGATTCCTATCGAGTTCCCTTTGAAGGTTTGCAAGAGCAACTTTACCGCCATTGAATCAATGATATTATAAGAAAAAAGGTGTAGTATTCGAAAATTGGACAATATCGTCAGACACCGTGGCATCGTTGCCGTTTGGAAGGCGAGTGGCAAAGACGAGTTTTACAAGCAATGAGATTTAAAATACTATAGAGGACATTCGAAGAAAAACTGCGATCCCGTGTCTCAGTAACGCCCTCTATAATAAACTAGACTGATCAACTTGTGTCCACAAGGATACGAGTACTATTGAAAATTTTTTTTGGGTCGTTCCGTTTATAGGGTTACTGGTAATTAGTGACCGATACTTAAACACGTGATTGTATTCATGATTTCAATAAACTTTCCCAAAGAAACTTTTTTTTATACCTACACAATAACTTATTACATTATAAAATAACAAAAACGATGTTAGAAATTCCCGCGCGCGCCTGTGATCTATCAGCTGATAGTCTGACCTCAGTAACGGCAAAGTCTACTAGTACGTCACACGCTCCCCCGCCCCCCCACCGCTCCCGTTGTGCAGTACTGACGTAATTGAATTAATTGAAAGTTAATGAGTATAAAAAAAAAGTTTCTTTGGGAAAGTTATTCGTATTCATGAGTACAGTCACGTGTTAAAGTATCGGTCACTAATTAACAGTCACCTTAAAATAGTAAGTATTGAATGTCTTCGTAATACATACACTATTTGAATTTGATTTGTTTTATAATTTTTAATAAAAAGCCGTGGCGGGTCAAAGGAAATTCAGACTTCTAAACAATAGTTAGGTTTCATATTTGCATGGAATTTATAATGTTTGGAATGGGCTATTTGATAAAATTTTAATTTTTAGTCCGTCATCTAGATTACAAGAAAATATTCGACACATATTTTTTTATTTTTTCACGTAATCAGAAAATAACAGCGATACATCGAGTCAAAATGGCGCATGACGTATCACAGTACACTTCATACTAGGTAATGACGTCACAAGCCCCCTCTCCTCAACTTTAATGCGCTTAATCTAAGCAGTTTTCTATCAATTTGAAAAAGAAAAAAATACGTGTCGAATATGTTCTTGTAATCTATATGACGGACTAAAAATAAAATTTTTGTCAAATTGCCAATTCCAAGCAGTAGGTATAAATTTTAACTTAGCGTAAAAAGCGGCCCACGCGGCCGTTTGTTTAAAATTCGACATAATATTGACCTGCAAAAAACGTTATAAGGGTTCCCACACATTAACACGATACGACGTCGCGTCGTTTCACGATACGACGTCGTAACGTGTCGATGCACGATACGACGTCGTGGCGTTAGAAACTCTCGATGCAATCCTGCGCAGTTGTTATTCGAAATTCAAAGATGACGGATGGTATTGAAGTCGATCATTTTATTACTCTAGTCGAGCAGCGTCCCGTACTATGAAACAAAACATCTGAAGGATACAAGAAGAGTGGAGTTACTGCTGCACTAGCCCTCTTCCTCTCTTCTAAGTTTTTGCTGTGCCCGACAGGATCCATAATGATTCTGTACCTTTATATTCTTAAGACCATTTATGTACATTGTGGAACGCAATAAATATTGAGTATTGAGTATTAATAAAAATGCAAAGACAATAGAATGCAAAGAGGTGTGCACCACCCCCCTGTATCGACGGCATCGTGCCATATATCGTGGCACATTACGTTACGACGTCGTATTTTTTTAGGATGCTCATCGTAGATTTCCACGACGCGACGTCATATCGTAAAACGACGACGCGACGTCGTATTGTGTTCATGTGTGGGAGCCCTTACGCAGGCTAGATTATGCTTTAGCCATTTAATAAAATCTGCTTTTCAAATCTTCAATATAAGGATATTACAGTCATTTTCCTGTTCTTTTACTACATATTTAATATCTGGCTTCGCTTTGAACACCACAGGAGTAACTGGCACTTGTACCTCATCATTATTCACTGTTTTAGGCGATTTTGGGGACACAGTCTTGGGTGAAACCGGTTTAACTTTGAACTGTCCAATTTTAGTTTTCATAATTTCTTTTTTCTTAACATTAGCTTTGGCCTTTGGTGTACTCGTTTCCCCAACACTGTGTTTGCTCTGTTGATTAACAAATTTTTTGTATGAGTCGTTGAAAGACGACGGAGATTGAGTGGAGGATTTAGTAATTGGTTCCTCCGGCTTCTTAACCTCATAACCGATTACCATTTCTAGTCCATCTCCTTGTTTGAGTACAACCTTTAGAAGTTGTTCTTCTGTCTTCTTCGGTTCCTTAACATCATCTTTCAACAGTGCATCAAATTCTTTATCGAGCTCTTGTTTTTTCTTTGGTGTATCTTTATTGAACGATACGGCTTTGTGAGTACTGCTTCTACTATGTCTTGTACTAACATTATTCTCGGACAACGATTTAGTCTTAACTTTCTTCACGACTACAACATCAGATTTCTTCTCAAAGCTTTGTTTTCGTTTGGTATTTGTCTTCAAGTTATCTAGACTCTCTGAAATTTGGTCATCGGACAAACTTTTACCAATTAGCGATGGGCTGTGGTCCTCATTGTGATAACTCTTTAATACTGTGGTCATTTCAAGAGCTCTCCCTAACAAATCTCTTAGCGTGGCATCATTGACTCTTGCCGCATCCTTGACTATAGAAATGACCATATTTTTAAACTCAAAGTATAAATCGTTATCATGATCCATGTCTAATTGCAAATCTTCAGACTCCTTTGTGTACAACGATATGCTGTATTGATTGTATGCCTTCAAAGGTTCGTCATCTTCAATGATGTGACCGCAGTGTTCTTTGAAGTAACACACGTGTATGCCTCTAGAGTATTCTCTCACCATGATGGTGGCCGGACACAGTTTTGTTGCTGTGGATAGAGCAGTGGGCTGATGTGAACAGTGGTATATTTCCTTTGATTTCTGTTTGTTAAGTCTAATGAATTCAATTTTGGTTGTTTCTTGTAGTTCTGCCTTCCACGCTTCGAATTCTGAAATTTGCAATTATTTTGAAAATGTAGTGTTTGCTGTAAAGTTACAATGAATCAAAGAGATTTGAGGTAGTATTGAGAGGTAATAGCAAAACAGTGATTCCATTTAGAATAATATAGAATTTAAACAGAACTCATAGACTTGTGTCCAAATTTTATTTATGATGTCTTGTTTGTAGTTAGTATTGAATTGAGGTCCAAAATATGTTACTGCATATGAGGCTGCTCATTTACGGTTTACGGCACATGCGGGAATAGGTAGCCCCATGTGATGTTGTGACGTTTGTTTGTGGTCGAACTTGATGGTCTGGTCAAACAAAATCAAAAGTCTTTATTCAAACTAGGCTGAGAATCAGCACTTTTTGAATGTAAAAAAAAATACATAATGACAGTCCCCCAAAAACGGCCCACCCTTCGCTACTTCCTAGTGTTTTTGCTGGGAAGAAGAAGTGGCGGAACAAACTCTCCAGCAACACATCTGTCTGATTCGTTTGAAGAATCTATGCAATGAAATGCTCAAAAAATAGCACAAAGGTTTATACACTTTGTAAAACATTACATTTCAGAATGATTGTCACATGTTAGCTAGTACACTCCAATATACTTACCGACATTAAAAAAAAAGTAAATATAAATATTCATATTAACATTGAAATCTAAACGCAAGCAAAACAACTACAAAACTGAACAATAACAGCCTCCAGGTATAAAAGGCGTACCCTCTTACATGTGCAATGCTGGCTTATATTCATAAGGCTGTGACTCTAAGTTTAAAATGAAACTCTAAGTTTAAAACGCGTAGTACAGACGCCAGCACATCAAGTTACGCCAATGTGTCAAATTTCTTTGATCTTTTTTCATCTTTATGTCAAACAGCATAAGGTTCATATTCAATTGGGAAATTTTGACACATTGGGGTAACTTGACGTGCTAGCGTCTGTCGTTTCAAATAAGAATAGGAACGTCAATGACCTCTATCTGTCAAATGTCGCTTGAAACGTACGGCCTGCAACAAAATTTTAATCGCGTATCAATTATTTTCTTTTTTTTTTGTTTTACCGAGTCGAAGTTATTCAAAATGAAAAAACGTCTTAAAATAAATTAGTCTTGTGGAGTGCTTACACGGTTGTTTGTTGTTGTTGTTGTTGATATTTGTTTTTGTTTTCATCTCCCTGACTGCTAGAAAATGTGTGAACAAGGCGCTGTTTTGCATGGTAGGGCTCGAGAGATAATCTCCAATGTTGACAAATACTTTGAAAGTACAATTTAGAAAAATATTTTTTCGTAATTCGTAAATAAATTATATTTAGAAAAAACCTTGTTTTGCTGATCTTACCTAATTTATTCGAATTGACAGCTATGACGTCACAACATGGCGCAAAGTCATTCCTATTCTTTGAAAGGCATAGTACTTTAGTCGACTGTTGTAAGCTTTTGAACCCAATTCTCGTTACTGGTGGACTCTATTTATATACTTTTTTTATATGTAATTTATAAGTATACAGTGTGGAATCATCGACGTACATCCAGACACCATAAATTCTCTAAGTATATGATTATGGATCTCCAGTGTTGAAACTTTTTACTAATTTTCCCTTATTACCAAGATTTTACGGACATTGTTTTTACTTGTAACTGAATAACATCGTGATACAAAGATACAAGAAACTCTTTATGATTATCAGTTGTCTAGTAAGTACCTACTGATAGCACAAGCTCCGCTGAAAGTCGTGGAATACTTATTTATTATTATTTACTTTGTCATAAAAAAAACATCAAGAAAAAACGTAGAATGGGTCGGGATGTGCGATGATATCCCTTCAACCCTGAATGTATTGAATAAAAGATGCTCACAAAGATAATTTCGCAAAGCATTTAACTACCAATGGGCGATTTGACAAAATTTTAGTTTTAAGTCCCTCATCTAGATAAGAAAATAGAATAGAATAGAATAGAATACTCTTTATTGTACACCATTAATATTTACAAATCATAATTTTAAGGGCTACAAAATAAGACACATATTTTTTTCTTTTTAAAATTGATGGAAAACTGCTTAGATTGAGGGAGATCCCTCAATCTAACGTCGGCTCAAATCCCTTTGTTTTGACCACGTGACTTATCACCTTTCGCTAAGTCACGTGGTCAAAACAAAGGGATTTGAGGAGTTCTCGATTGTAGAAAGAGAATAGATACGAATCGTTTGTAACTTGGCTAGGTGGGCTGTATTGGCCAGTGCCGTCATGCGAAAAAAGAAAAAATATGTGTCGAATATTTTCTTGTAATCTAGATGAGGGACTAAAAACCAAAATCTTGGCTAATAACCCATTTTCTAAGATATACGTACCAGTTCTACTAGGAAAGAAATAGTTCTGTGCCTCATCAGCGTGCAATCCTTTAACGTGATGTTGAAATAATACGATTCCGCAAAATACTTGTTCGCACCCCAGACACAGGTACTGATCTTTGTACGCTTGCATTTTTGGACAGTCATGTGGTATTGTTGAACGAATCTCGTGATTGCAGGAGGCACACGTCTCTATGCGTATAGGTTTCACTAATTGCGGGGAGTTTGGTGCACTGAAAATAGAAATTAAAACACACACACTTAAAATTCGTAGCAACCTTCCGTACTCTTATTTCATTATTCATTATTACCTTTGTAACATCGACACTGTTTCACTTGTTTAAAAGACACTGTTATTGTAATTACTATGACTGAACCCTATTCCTTAAGATACAGGCTAGACCTAGTTTAAGGAATAGAGTAAAAAAATTGTGCTTCTGATGACAAATGCTTAAAATTATTATTTACAATGTATCAGTGCAATGTGATTCCTGTTTTTATAAATAAATATTATTATTATTATTAAAAGAAAATGTATTTTGACTGGCCTATTAGTCTAATAGTTAGTGGGCCGAACTGCTATGCCGTAGGTTCGATTTGCACCCAAGACAAATGTTTGTGTGACGGGCACAATCATTTGTTCCGTGTCTGGGTGTAATTTATCTAAAATGTGAATGTATTTAGAAATAGTTATTTAGAACATATAACACAAGCTCTGCTTAGCTTGGGACTAGATGGTGTTGTGTGAATAGTTGTGGAAGATGATTATTATTATTATTTTATATATAAATTCCACCCATATATGCGACACATATTTCCGTGTCCCTACCGCTCGTGTCATATTTCTGCGACAGAGAACATGCATGATTTTTTATTTTATTTTTATTTTCAAAATACTGACTGTGTGGTACAACTAAAACCATTATCAAATTGAGATATTATTTATGTAACAAAAACTAAAAATAAATACAACAGTTGTTTCTCCTTATTTACTGTAGGTATTATTTTATTGATTTGTAGCAATTTAGGCCCGGCGCTAGGGGCACGGAAACTGAGATTTAGCCAAGCAGTTAAGAGGAAAGAAACACACAGATATAAGTAATATAGAATGGTAACAAGAATTTGCTTACATACTTCAGATACATAAACAAATAAACTTATTTTAGTTACTGAGACAAAAGTATGTCATGTTAAATCTTTTTAGTATTGTATCTGTATGCAAGCTTTACATACATACATACATACATAAACTCACGCCTTTTTCCCATGGGGGTAGGCAGAAACTACAGAGCGCCATATGCTACGATTCTTACATACTTCTTTTGCTTCGTTTACATTCATACATGTTGTTATACACACACGGCAGTTGCGACGACTACGCACCTGACCATTCTGAAGAACCTCACCGATAAGGTCTATGTAAGTCCTTCTAGGGCGTCCCCTCCCGGCGTTCCCACTTACATCTGCCTTGTAAATACCTTTCGTTAGTCACCTTTCATCCATCCTTTCAACGTGACCAAACCATCTAAGTATACTCTTTTCAATATTTGTTACTACATCTTCTTTCAAACCACAACGTTGCTTTATCACATCATTCCTCAATCTGTCATTCATTGTTACACCACACAAACTTCGCAGGGAACGCATTTCTACAGCATTTATTCTACTTTCATGTCTCTTTTGCCACGCCCAACATTCACTTCCATACGTTAGTGTAGGCACCAGCACACCATTGTGAACAGCCAGTCGTGCCTTTTCGGACATCGACTGGCTGGTCACAACGCCATGTATGGCGCCATTCACTTTATTTCCTGCATTCACTCTCCTTTCCACAAGCAAGCTTTAATCCTACTAATATTATAAACGTGTAAGTTTGTTTGGATGTTTGAGACTCTTTCACACAAAAACTACTGATCGAATTTGAATGAATAATACATCAGAATAATACATAGGCTATGATATACATAAAAAGATATTGAACATAAACAACAAGTATAAGTAGAAAAAAATTCTGGCATCTGCGTGCTATTCTGACGTGCTAATCCTGCGCAGACGAAGTGGCGGGCACCAGCTAGTAACAAATACATGTCTACAAACGCCCACAGACCCGAGTGAAAACACAAACGTTATGTCAATACTTACACTTTTTCTCCTTGTTCGTCGACACAATGATTATTTTGTATATGTCTGAACGCCGTGAAATACACAAGAAACCTTAACGCACAAACAGGGCACTCAAACTCAGGTTTCCTGGGTACGCTAGCGGTCTGACGTTTTGCCGCTATTTCTACAGGCTTCACAGTCACCTCAGTTTTCTTGGTTTCTTTCGGCTCTGGAGGGTTGACTCTCTTCAACATATGTAAAGGAACCAACTTTTTCTTAATAGGCTTCGCATTTGTTTGTTTTTTTAACGCCATTCGCTTGTTAGGCTCCGTTTTCGAATGGTTAAATTTGTAATGCGACTTCCATGCTGAGGTGGTGAGGAATTTACGGCCGCAAACGTCGCATTTCACCGACGAACGGGGTTTATTGGTCTTCTTACCCTGTTCAGGTGTTTTGGCTCCCATTTTATGCACTACATTTAGTTCAACGACTGTTTCTTTGGGCGAATTAACGCAAAAGCTTCGAAGAATCACAAAATAGAAGCGCAGGGTCGGCGAATGAAAACTAAATAGAACACACGTTTCAGGTCAAAAATAATAGGTTCTTAAGCATTTATCAAAAAAAGATAGCATTGTATTTCTTCGTTAGTTCGGAATAAAATTCGCAATTGATCTTTTGAGATGCTTCTGAACCCAAATTTATGACATTCGAAAGATTGATTAGAACATAAGTGATCCAACAGGGCTTTTTATATCGTTCCTTATATGACGCGCCAAGATGTAATTGGTTTTTTTTTTAAACTCATGTAATACTGTAATGCTAATGAAATCAAATTTACGTAATGAGGTGTTTGGAACACGACTCGATTGACGCACTTTGACATTAGTATTCTAAATTTTAAATTCCGCTTCGTTTGGAAATTGTGGCTCTGACACCTTGTCTCTTTAGACACTAATAATTTACTGTTACCACTACAGCTACGAAAAAAGCTGTAAGCTAGGAAAAAATAATTAATAAAACAAAACAAAATAGGAGAACGTGTTATTTTTGTTATAGTTAGACAGTTCATAAAAAAATGTAGCTTTTACTTGTGGCCAGAGGCCACTCTAAATATAAAATATAATAGTTTTAAAGTTAGTAGTTTTAGTTTTAGAGGATGTATGGAAGGCAACGACCCTGATACACACGCACACAAAGTCACAGGTGTGTATAGTATAGTAAGATTTATAAAAAACAAATTCAGGTAATGACCACAGATAATATTTATTATAATGGTGATACTATTACGCCGCCGCAATTTCTTGTACGTCGTTTTTTTCGTTGTATACTGATGCACGAAATCTTCAATCAATAATGTAAGTTGTCCGACCATTTTACACTTAGACTATCTTAGACTATATACTTTTACCCAACTGTCCGGCCAGACGGCTGGTCTGTCCGGCTATTAGGTTTGTTGTCATGTTGCCTGAATTAACCTATTTTTGTGAAGAATGTAAAGTATTACCAAGTAATTAAATTGGACGAACATTTTTTTTGTAGTCCTGAATCGTATTTATAATACGACCCAGTCGGAATGGGCGGAAATATATAAATAAATATTCCACAACGCCATCTAGTCCCAAACGAAGCAGAGCTTGTGTTATGGGTACTAAACAACTGATAAACATGCTTATATATTTCTAAATACATACATATTATAGATAAGTAACACCCATTCACAGAACAAATGATTGTGCTCATCACACAAACATTTGTCCTGGGTGGGAATGGAACCCACAACCTACGGCATAGCAGTCAGGGTTACTAACTACTAGACCGATAGTTAGGAAACAAACAACAGGAAATAGTTGTCGGATAAATCTAACTTAGGCGGTTAGGGGTTAAGTATAATTCTGTTGTTTGCTACTTAAATGCTTTTCAAGCAGGTTCCTCTAACAATGATTGGGTTCGGCATAATTGCAAGAATAAAAATAAAATTGTTTTTTTTAATAATATTTTATTCTTCCATCACCTGTACTCCCCATAGTTTAATTTCATCTTCGCAAGCAGTAACTAAACAATTATCAGTGGGATGATGACTTAGAGACACGACAGCCCTATTTTCACTATGTTTTAATTTCTGCGTACAAGCACTACTAATTAAATCGTAATAAAACACTTCCCCTGTCGCCGACCCACAGATTATATGACTATCTTTCTCATTCACAGCATTTTCTAACAAATAGTCTCTACTTTCATGACCTGTAAATGTATTTAATATTTCCCCAGATTCTTTATCAAACAATTTAACAGTACTATCCGCACAACTCAAAATATAACACTGGCCGTCTCTAGTTAGACTACCAAAAGTAACAATATGGCCTATGTAGTCAGAAACCATCTTCCCCATTCTTATATCATACAACCTCACATGACAATCCACTGAAGTAGTTAATACTTCATGGTCCGTAACCTGTATGGAGGTTATAGTGTCCTTTGCATCTTTTAAAACTTGCACAGGCTCTTGTCTACGGCTCAACACGTCCCAAAAGCAAACGGTATTGTCTATTGAACCTGAAACTGCCATTGTGGATTCTTCGTTGTATTTTATGCATGTAACCGAACTTGCGTGGCCACGGTATCGTCGTAAGGGCTGTCCTGTGGTTACATCCCATAGAATTACTGATTTATCTGCACTGCCCGATATGATTTGACTACTGTCACAGGATCCTGCTGCGTCTAAGACCTCATTTGCGTGTCCTCCGTAGGTTTTCAACAATAGTTGTCGATGTGGGTTCCAAAGTTTAATTTTCTTGTCTGCTCCACATGTCAAGCAGTAGGTGCCGTCTACGTTGAACCTGACGGCGCGAATCGCTTGCTGCTTGCACTTTAAAGTTGCTAATGTTGTTAGTTCAGTCATTTTGTGGCTAATCTTGTAAATAAATACAGGAGTAACCTGAAATGTACATTGTTTTGAAAAGTGACGTTTTGCGTCTGTCAGTTCGGTTGTCCTTGTCAGTTGAAGTCACATAGAAATGTCAAATTTAGAGGCGGGAGTTGAATCAATGAACGATAAATAATAATTATAAATATTATTAATTTAAAACATAATTATGTCTCTTTCATCTACGAACGCTTTACCGATTTTTTTATGCAGCAACCAACATTTATACAGCCAGGAAAACTTGGATCTACAACTAAAAATGCAGTTTTTTGACAAACATCGCCACCTACTGGTCATATGTGACACTAAAACGTTTTCATTTCGAGCCTTTGGTTTCAGGAATTCACTTTAAAGCGCCATCTAGTATAGCTTTTCCGAACCACTAACCAACCACCTACTGGTAATTGGTAACACTAAAATGTTTTCAATTCGAGGTGAATTCACGTCACATCATCATCGCTTTTCCGAAACACCAACTAACAGCGCCACCTGCCGGCATTTCCACGCAACATGGCGGCCATTGTTCTCCACATCTGCAATGGCCGTTCGTCAGCTGCGTGCTGTGTGCGGTAACAATTCATTATAATGCCGCTGTTTACATTGACACACTGACTTAGTTCTATTATGTATGTATGGTATATTACGTATATTTCTGAACGTTACACGCCCACCTTGCGCCTTGTGTAAGCTGAATCGAGAGCATTTATGTTTGCGACATTTAATACCGAAATGTTTGAAAAGTGGATAAAAATTCAGGTTGTGGTTGATTTTTCTTTGAAAGTAATGGGGTATTTGACAATAGTTTTAAATTTTTAGTCCGTCATGTAGATTTCAAGAAAATATTCGACACGTATTTTTTCTTTTTCATATTGATGGAAAACTGCATAGATTAAGCGCATTAAAGTTGAGGAGGGGGCTTGTAACGTCATTATCTAGTATAAACTGTACTGGCTAGTGACGTCATGCGACATTGTGACTCGATGTATCGCCGTTATTTTTTGATTACCTACGTGAAAAAAGAAAAATATATATGTGTTGAATATTTTTTAAATCTCGATGAGGAACTAAACAGTAAAATTTTGTTAAATAGCCCATTATTAAGGTAGATAAAAAAAAGTTTTCGTTCTGAAAATGTGTTATCTAATGACCTACCTTTATAAAATAAAAGCCCATTAGTGGATTACGAAAAGGAGTACCTACCTACGTGTTTGCAAAAATAAAAGCTTAAAATAATTCGGTTGTATTTCCGACGGCTCTATCTTTACATTAAGATAACGAACTGCAATGCGATCACCTTGAGATAATCGCAATGCAGTTGGCAGTTGGCAAGTATTCATTGAAATTAACAAATCGTATGTAGTTACGTTGTGGTACGAACAGGGAGGGAATCGCTGCAAACAGCTTTCTTCAAGCTGCTTTGGACCTCCATGGATATAATTATTTTCAATCGACATACGATTTTTTTTCGTTTTTATACGTGTGTTACCTCAGAATTCAACGTTTATGGACCGATTCATCTTTTGTTTTGGAAGGCACCTAGGTCTTGTATACCTACCTACTTTACGTATGGACCTATTTGATTTACATCGAAATCGGTTCAGTAGTTTGGTTGTAATATCAAAACAAAAGGAAAATATTAGTTTCTTCTTGAGTAGATTACATACGAAGAAACTTAACATTGCAAAATAACTGAATAATTAATGAAAGAAGCCACATATATCTGAAACTAACTATTATATATAACTATTTGACACCTGCTAGTGTTTTTTTATGAAGTTGATGTATTTTTTTATAAAAAAGTTTTATAAACTGTAGGATTGAATTAATGAGACAAGAATAGAGGCAAGTAAAATTAATATCATCCAACCAATAAGGCCATAATTTACATAATCCAAGCTAGTTTACCTTTGCAGATTACGTAACGAAGGGTGCACTTTAGATTAATAAATGGATGTATTCCTTAGACAGATGACTTCTTAATCAATTAGTTACTAACCTTATAAGCGCTTGGCTAAATATTATAGTTGCCGTGCCCCTAACGCCGGGCCAAAATTGCTACAAATCAATAAAATAATACCTACCTACAGTACCTAAATAAGGAGACACAATCGTTGTATCGATTTATAATTTTTGTTACATAAATAATATCTCAATTCGAAAATGGTTTTAGTTGTACCACAGAGTCAGTATTTTGAAAATAAAACGAAAAAGTCATACTTACATGTTCTCTGTCGCAGAAATACGACACGCGCGGTAGGGGCACGAAAATATGTGTCATATTTATGCTACACAAGCGGTTTAAGGGGTAATTCAAATTTTAAACGTACGTTATTTAAACTGTCATTAAAATTCGTAGCTTCAGATCGTAGCACTTCGCGTAGCGCTCTACGTCTTAACACGAAAAAGGGGAAAGCTGCGTAGCAATTGACAGATTGTAGAAATATTCCTGCCTATTATCGTAGAGATCATGATCGTAGAATCGACACACTTCTTCTCTTCATTGTCGTGCTCGAAACAAAAGAAAAGTCTCTACAATCTGTCACGTTGTCGATTGTTCCTTAGACATAAATCAGTTTCTACGCCGATCATGTGACGTGTACCTACCTACTGCACGCGTAGCATGATCACCGAAGAAACGGTCTTTGTCGTGTCTCGGAAGAAAAGAAATTAAGTGTTCATGCTACGCAGCCAGGTTTATTGAAAGAAATTTGACAGATTGAGGTTCCTGTCTATATAATCTGTCACTTTGCCGATTCGTCTGTAGACAAAGGCCGTTTCTTCGGTGTTCAATGTGTTCATGCTACGCATGCTGATGACTTCAAGTTACGGTGACAATCACACGGGGTACTGTGCGCTTCGTCACATCTCTGCGAGCGCGCATGACGCCATCCTAGATACACACTGATGATAGCCAAGTGAGGGATAGTCGGAACAGCATCCTGAAAACTGTAGCTGAGAGCGTCGGCTGTCCGATAATGCAGCAGTTTGTTCGGAGGTTGATATTTACTAACACTAGGTAATAAGTTTTTGTTTTGTAATACTAACACCATATGGATTCTTTTGTCCGAAATAAAACCATTATTATTATTTTGGTTTTCAATGTTTACTTTCTCAGGTACCTAGCTATAGGTACCTAGTATTTTTGAATCTCACGGGTGTAAACCAAGGTGAGATCCAAGTTATTTAACTAGGAAGGCAAAGTGCTCTGTACTGCGTTGAAATTGTTGTCTAGGTCCAGTTGTAGAAATTTTCTTACTATACGGCAAGTGTTCAAAATGGCAGCTTTTTGTAATGTTAAATAAGTGTATTTGGATAAATTGAGTGTGTTAAAACTATTGAATATTTGTTTGGAATAACACCAGTTGTTGATATTACTATAGGGACTATGGTGACTCTATTCATTTTCCAAACTCTAGTTATTTCCTCTTGTAATTCTGTATATTTCCTAATTTTTTCGGTGATTGTTTTTTGTATGTTGTTAGTGTTCGGGACTGCTATATCTATTATGAATGTGTGTTTGTTTTCTTTATCATTAAGTGTTAGATTATTATTATTATTATTATTAATACAAAACATTTAATCGTTGAACACGTTGCTCAGTGATCATCACGATACGCAAGAGCCCTGCTGTTGTTTCTTTATAATTCATTATACATAATAAGTGCAAAGATACGTAAACGAAACTGCAGCAATACCTAAAAAACTAAATAGAACACAGTCGGGAATTTGGCACACAAACTGAGGAACGTGGTCCACATTTCTAGTAGCACTGCAGAGCTCTACGAGTGGTCAATTAATTACACCTAAGATACGAAACTACTGAATACCAAGGCATACACAAAGATTGTAAAAAAAAACTGTTTAGCTGACCTAATTAAATTCAAATTCAAATTCATTTATTGCAAATAAACAATTAAGTAAAAAAATAAAAAATAATTGCCATGGGGTCCGAATGCCCATCTAGTTTTCAGGGACATCGCCAAGCGTTTGGTCGACTCTTCACGTGACCAGAGGGCTGGCCTTTATTTCGGTCAGAGAATCAGCATTGCCATACAACGTGGCAATGCGGCCAGTCTTCTGGGCACTTTTCCCGTTGATAGCGATGCGGATGAGTTTTTTGATGCCCTATAATTGGTTTACTGTTCTTTTGTTTGTTTATTTTTAGGTATGTATGTAACCAGTTAATTTAGAATAGTTTTATTGTATAGTTATAGTATTAATAAATAAAAATTGTTTATTGTAAATATGGGTAGTTATACAGGTGTTTTTTTTTAAGAACAGGAAAGTCTTTAGTGTCACTATATTCTGCACTAGGCATGCAACATTTAGTTCGGAACGTGGTTAGTCCCTAAATTAAAAAAATTAAATACATTATAGTTTAAAATTACATGTCTATTAAATTGTCAGTTAAAGTGAAAGTAGATAATGTCAAAGTCATAATGCCAAAGTTAAAAATGCTAAAATGTCAAGAATTAATCATTGTGAAATAATATTATAAGCAATTTATGTCAAACTTAAGTAATAGACATTATTTAGAGTTTGTCACACAAATAAAAAATGTAATTAGTAAAATAATTAAGTTGACACTCGGGACCAATGTATTTACGTGCTTTCCAAGGCACAGAGGTGTCTTGATATTAAATGAATATATCCTCGGACAAATCTAGTCAAGCGTTGCTTAACGTTATTAGCACACAAGCTCCTCGACGCCTCTGAATATAAGCATAATATTAACGTTTTAAGCCACAGATTGCAAGTTTTGTATGTAGAAATAATACGCATTATTTTTCATGTTGAATTTAATGAAAATTGTTACATATTTTTTTTAGTTGATAGGATTACAATTATGAATAAACAAATACATAATTGAAAAGCATGTCCGGCACAATGAAATATTTCCTGGCGATTAAAAAAAAAATACACAAACTTTCATTTCCCTTGACACTTCTGGAGTGTCACTACTTTTTTTTAATTACATTTAAGTACCGTGTCATATTTTATCTGTGGTCCCTCTATTTCCCATAGAGAACGCGCTGGGCCTTGCGAACTTTGTCCGCATTATGTCTGCTGCATATACAGTATACTGGTTACCGCAATCCGCTGACCTGCTTTCGGTCGTTTGGGCCGTACGGCGGAGTACGGCGGGCGGCCCGGATACCGGACGGAGGAAAATTCGCGTTTCATGTTTTTGTAATAATAATAATAATTCATTTAATTGGCATTTGAGAAAATGTTAGTTTTTAGTCCCTCATATAGATTACAAGGAAATTCGACACATATCTGTCTATTAAACAAATAAACTAGTCTACTTACAGGAACTATTCTACTTACTGGCAGATGTAAGTGGAACGCCGGGAGGGGACGCCCTAGAAGGACATACATAGACCTTATTGGTGAGGTTTTTCAGAGAGGTCAGGTGCGCAGTATTCGCAATTGGTTACTGGCGTGTGTGTATGACAATGTACCTATGTATGTTAACGAAGCAAAAGAAGTATGTAAGAATCGTAGCATATGGCGCTCTGTAATTTCTGCCTAACCCCATGGGGAAAAGGCGTGAGTTTATGTATGTGAGCAATGATATTATTATAAGTAAAAAGGTGTACTTAGATAGATTATACGCGGTCAGCAAGTGACACGTTAAAATGTGGCTAACTAGCCACACTTCACCTCAGTGTGGCGTCGCGTCCCAACGGACGCGTGCGTGCGTTAGTGTACCGTTTTTGAAGATCGAATGTTGTTTTAGTAACCTATCTACACCTTTTTACTTATAATATCATTGTAGGTAGGTATGTGAGTAAGTATGTATATCGCCATTTTTTTTATTACGTAAATAAAGGAACAATTATGTTTCTAAACAATATGTGTGTAAAAAGGTGAAGGAAAACATCGTGAGGAAACCGGCCTGTCCTAGAACCAAAAATTCGAAGATATGTGACATCTACCAATTCGCACTGGGCCCGCGTGGTAGATTAAAGCCCATACGCAAAATACGCGCTATGACGTGGAGTTGCGGATACCAGCCCGGTATCTTTAATCTTTTTTTTTTTTTAATGACAACATGTGTGATTGTAGGGAAACGAAGCAAAAGAAGTAAGTATGTCGGAATCGTTGAAGAGGAGTATTCCCGTTTGAGCACCTATGCATTAACCTATGGGAAATGGGAATACCTTTGGTGCGAAATGCATAGGTGCTCAAAAAATAGCTGCTCAAACGGGAATACTCCGTTGAAGATACCGCTCTGTAGTTTCTACCTACCCCCATGGGAAAAAGGCGTGAGTTTTGCGTATGTGTCTAATAACTTCTAGTAATCTAGATGAGGAACTATAAACATTATAATATAGCCATTAGCCATTCTTTTTTATTATTATTGATAGGCACGCGTTTGACCACTATCTCACCTGATGGTAAGCGATGATGTGGTCGACGATGAAGCACGCTTGCCTAGAAGCAACCTGTTCATTCTTGACTTGAAGACCCCTAGGTTGTAGCTATCAGGAAACACCGACTCCGGCAGGGAATTCCACTCTTTGGCTGTTCGCACAATGAATGTGTTCCCAAAGCGTTTAGTACGTATGGTTGGGATATCTACCATGTACTTACCGGTGGCGCAGTGCTGTACCTCTGGTTGTCCGATGATGAAAAGGGATTGGTGGAATTAAGTCGTGCAATTCCGATGCACACTCTCCGAAATATAACCGATAGAAAACCGACAGGCTAGCAACTCGGGGTCAATGCTCAAGACTTAGAATGTTGATTGTTAACTTCGTTCCACCTATATAAAAAAAAAACTAAGTTCTCGACCTATTTTGAGACCTACTGATTATGCACACAAAATTTCAGAAGAATCGGTCAAGTCGTTTCAGAGGTGTTTAGCAAAAGAAATACTCTGACACGAGAATTTTATATATTAGATTTTAAATATCAATGATATTAAAAGAAATATTCGTTAGACGACTATTTACTTACAATATTTTCAAAATGGTTGTCATATTAATGACATACTTAATGTCAAAAATCTAGGCACAGTGCAGTTCTGTGCAGTTATTACATGGAGTTAGTTACTTTATAATAAGTCACCCACCATAGATACCTACTCATTTACAAATAGCATTAAACAGAAGTTACATTACTCCGCCATTTACAGACCGATTTTCAAAATTCTTTTTTTATTTGATAGGGTATACTACCAGGTTGGTCTTATTTTTATTAAAACCTCGATCTGATGATGGAATCCTCGAGGAATTGAGGGAACTCCTCAAATAATTTGCACACGTACCGATTTTTGCATTCATTTGAAAAGTTTAATTTGATGAAGAAAAACTGATGAAAAAGATAGGCAACGGAACTCTTTAACGCATAACAGCAAATTATTCGCGATTACTACAGTCAGTTGTCTATGCAGTGTTTTTGTATTTCCATAACATAACATTACGCCTGTCTATTTTAATAGGGGCCCGGTTTTAGAGATGAACAGATAGAAAGAACTTCTTTTTAGCAATTGTTAACCGATTTCAATGATTCTTTCAAGTTTAGAAAGACTTTCTTTACATACGAAGAAACTAATAATTGCAAAATAAAAACATTTTTACAAAAAAAAAACAACCGACTTCTTAAAAAAAAACACTAACACTAACTAGTGTTTTTTTAAGAAGTCGGTTGTTTTTTTTTTGTATTTTTTTTATTAATATAGGTACACTTTGTTACGAAAGTACAGAGGACAGCACACCAAGCTACCTCAAACTATCATTTTTTTCCAATTGAACATGAACCTTATATTATTAGCAATAAAGTTGAAAATCTATCAAATAAATTTGACACATTGGTGTAGCTTGATGTGCGATTTTATTATACTTAATCTATTTTCACAGCAGCTGTCCCACTTACTTTTATTTTACTTGAAAATTACAGCGTCAATGATAAAAACCTAAAAGAAGCAGGAATAAACAACACACGGAACGTTCTTTGTTTTGCTTCTAAATTTGAAATAAAACAATGCTTTAATTCAAATTGTTTGCACTTTTCTTTAAAACAAAATGTTCAGAAAATTACTGCTTTTACGAGCCTCATTTCTAATGCTATTATTAATGGAGTTAGTTACTTATGGGGAAAGAAAATATAAATTGTTACCATTACTACATAGAATAGGTAGGTACATATAGAATCGACATCATTTTCTTTCATGTCGAGCGAAAGAAACAGTGTCATTGAGAGTGAAAGAGACAACAATAGTTCTCTAAACCCCACTTTCAATTGAAAAGTACTCGCAACTATGAAGGATTCATGTCAAATCTACTGAAATTCAGGTTAAACAACTAAGACTTATTAAGTGACAAGTAAGTAAGTCATTTTGCAATGTATGGCAATTAATATATTTTTTTTTTCATCATCTAGCATTCGCGTTCTATTAATTAAAGGCATTTTTAAGCTATTTAAAACTGCTTTCCCCGTCTTAAGGTTAATGCGCGTATATAAGTACATGTGTACAGTCTAATACTGCATTGAAAGCTGTAAACATGAACGAAATTTCGTATTAGGAGATCAAAAACGTCGCTAAAGCACAGAAGCAATTTCGAACAAGCATTTGAAATCAGAATGCGCCAAAACAAACGAAAAAAATCGCTCCCATATCACATTAGAGAAAGATACAGAAAAAAAAACGGAATTATATATTTTTTTGTCCCCCGATTTCAAATACGGAACGCGGAGTGCGCGCGCATCCTACATCGACCGATATGTTATCGCTACTTCGCTAGTTCAAGTCCGACCGCCGCATCGGTTGGACGTATGCCTCAATGGGCGAACTGCAATACCCTGGGGCCCCAAGCGTTGCTGATGACGAGAGACAGTACAGGGCGCCGTTCCGTCGGGCGCCTCAGTACAGGTGGCCCGCGCCCCAACCGCCGCAGCCCTCGGCGTTCGCCCCTTGGAGGAGGGCACCGGCCCCACCAAGACCTCCCGATTACCGTCGAAGTGCATCGTACCCTGGCAAACCTGACGAAACCTACCAGGTATGTACTTTTAATCACCTTTTTCATGACACGAACATTTTTCGGATACAGCCACGTATGTCATCGTGAGAAAAAATTCTACCATTTTCTTTAGTTACATGTGTTTTGTAATTTTACTACGTGTTACGTACAGAGTAAGTTATTTGTTAGTAAAGGCTGAAAATATGGTCTAGTTAGGTCTAATACTTAGGCCGTCAGTCAACTGTTTAGCATATTTCGATTGCGCACTTTGACAGATGTGTCCCCAGTTTCAGTTGTGTTATCAATACTTGAACCTTCAAGCTTGTTACTGGAAAGGGGACTCAGCTGTGTGTTAAATAGAAAACTGGATTCGATATATTTTCGCTTTTCAGTAGAAAATAATCGATATAGATTGGAAACCTGTTTCAATGACGTGAATGAAAAAGGAATGAACAAAAAAGGTTTTTGTAAACGATATAAAATTGTTTATAATTAAATTTATTGCATCTCTATGCGTCTTTAAACCAAATAGTAGTATTAAATTATAAATTTCGTTTAGTGACTTTACAACCTTCAATATTTTCTTTGAAAAATATTTCATAAAATACAAATTAGGTACTTTTTACCCAAATACCTAGTCCTAATTGCTTACGTTAATTATTTGAATAACTAAGTATAAAGTTTTTTTTGGTATAGTTTAGGTTAACACTATATCTTAAAACACGTAACAGTATTACTATCAAACTAGAAATCACGTGATTTTTATCTGAACTTGTAAAGGAAATCTGAACATGTGTGAAAACTAAGATCTTTATAATTAGAAAATATATCTCATAAAGGATTAAATAGAAAAAGCAATTGTCATATTTTTAAGAGCGCATTCCAATCTTTCCTAATCTGTCAAAAGTATGTCTAAGTTCCTAGTCTAGTTTTGACATATTTTTGACATTAATCGTTGCGTGTACAAGATTACAACTAGATTTTAAACGTTTGTAATTATAGGAGTTACTTAGTACCTTTCAGATCTTAAAATTACCTCACCTTTTGGGTACTTTTTAGTCGAGAACTTTAGGTTTTTCTTGTTTGAAATTGTCACTTAATTAGTATTAAAATTTTCCTAGATATACCTAACGTAGGTAATGTTGTAAAAATCCAAGTGTCAAATTCACTATTACTTTATGTTTTTTTTTTGAGACACGGAACACGGTCCTGAGAAAATTTTATATTGAGTACTTTTCTGCCTGTAAAAAATGTTTTTATACCCAGGGGCGGACCCGTTGATATTACAATTTGGTTGATTTCAATAATGGGATCTCGGGCTTGGCTTGTAGAGGAGGTAAGGGGAATTTTATTGGTGACCTATTTTTTACCCTGCAGTGAAATAGGAAATAGCTAAGTACACTTAAAAATATTGCAACTGTGTAGTGGTTAGTATAGAAAATTAATAAGCATTGACTTTGTAGGTACACCTCCATTTTGAGTTTTAACAACGCCCTTACACGGAATTAAACAAAAGAGTTTGCATTCATTTCCTAAATAACATTTAGAACAGGCAACATTCCAACTAAACATAAAAAAAACAAAATGACATAACCAAAAACTCTTTCAAATAAAAAAAAAGTTCCAATTCCATTTTCAAAATGATAATTCGGTCAACTATGTAAGTCCACCTGAAGCCATCGTGTAAACGTAGTCGCCAGCACGGTGCCACTTCTGTTTATACAAATATTGATTTTTATACGCAACGTAGGCACGTGGCTGTAACAACGCAATTGTTACTGGCTGATACTTACCACGCGGCCAATCGCGTGTTTTTAATTTCAAGTTGTTTTTATTTTTTATTTTCATGATATGTCATAATTGAATAGAATACTTCTTAGTACACACCACAAAAACTTACAAAGAACTTGCGGACTTATCGTTAAAAGCATCCCTCATTGAATTGATTTAATAGAGAAGACAATTTGAATACCTATGCCATGACTGTCATTTATTAAAAAAAATATGTTACCTAGTTAAAAAATAATATTAGTAAAAAAAAACTACTGTCAACTAATAAAAAAATAATTAAATATCTATATCTACCTACTACAAGTATTATTACAAGTATTTTGACAGTTTAAAAGCGCCAAATGCACAGTGATGAAAGAATTTTCTTTTTCTGTATATGAAGGCCTTGAACACTTTTCCAGGGTGGCATGAAGTATTCATTGCTGAAGCATCAAGGGATCAAGATTTTTCTAAGCAGATCTAGTAGTTTGTTTTCTAGATAGTATCATAGACAAAGATTTGAATCAGCGGCAAATAGAAAAGTCTGAATGTCAATTGTTTCTTTTCTAAAATCATAAACTCATTCTTTTTTTTAATGAAAGGCGTTCCGTGTGTAATTTTTTGGGTCTGCATTATAGATTATTATAATAGTTTTATTATTACAAGATAACAAGCTAATAAAGTATAAACCAATATGTACTACGTAAGATTCGTAGCATCGTAGCGCGTAGCATTTTCGTGGTTACCGCCTACGTCACTCAACTGTTCTACGTCACGGAAAAGACATTTTGCTAATTGTAAAACATGACAGATTTATGGTGGGAAACCTACCAACCTCCACTGATATTTAATTATTTTGCAAAGGAGTGTAAGAGACAATTAAATCTAAGCTGAAACACGTTATAAATCCATTACATAAGGTCGCTTTCACAGTGTCCGTACATTCTAACAAAGTGGCTATAATATATTATTATCTGCTAGAATATTGATGGTTTCCTGCAGGTAACTTTTCTTACCTACGATATTACTGGCTATTAAAAATAAATGTTAACCTGACGCAGTAGACTTAGTAGGTAATATTATTGTTTAGAGTGTAAGTAAACTACTTACTGAAAAACAAATCACCATCGACATTATCCGAGATCTGTTTTTTTAAAAGACAGATTGTCCTACTACATATAAAACAACTGTTAAATAAATTGCCACTGCCATTATTCCTGACCTCTTTAAAATACGTTTTTTAAAAATTACTTATTTAAATCATGACGCAAAGAACACATAATACTGACCAGTGTGGCCCATCGTGTACACGAGTCCTTACAATCGTCCGGGTTGACAACCAGCTGATATTCGCTATCTCTTTCTCTCCATGCTTAAATCAATACTTGTGAGTTTCTAACCTATTTATGAAACGTTTGAACGTTCTATAATGCGCGTGAAGGGTTAATTAACTATAAGATCTTATAATTTTACGTGGTTTAACACAATATCGCTAGGTTATGTATTTTGACATTTTAAATACCTGGCGGGAAAAGTAATGAGAAGGAACACATTAAATCATTTTCAAATATCGAACACATGACATGTAATTTTTTTAATTAATCGTGCATGACGTTATTGTTTTTGACTATGGTCAATTTTTAAATTATAACCTTTTTGCCGGGCTTTGACGAGACGAAGTATTAATTATTTTCTACTAACCTAACGCCTATATTCCCTATACTCACCTATTCATATCTAAGACCCCCATTTCGTCAATTATAACAAAAGGAGGCGAGTTTTATGTCATCGACAAGCCAAGCATTTGATTTTAATTTCTTAAGGTTTGTGGCTCAAGAATACTGCTTCCCGAGGACGGTCCGTAGATCGGTGAGCATTCATTAGATATCAAAACCCCGCGCCTCGTAAAGCATGTTAAGCCGTTAGGCCCAGCTGTCATTTCTAGATCATTGACAGTAGTTAGAAGTAGCAGGATACCCCGAAAGTCTGACCACCATTTTAATCAAGGGGTTGGGAAAAGGTTAGGCCCTCTGCCTAACCTTTTCCTGGTCTTAAATTAGCAACACGATATTCTTTGGTAACAGTAGGTATGTTTGCGGTATTTTTTGTTTGAAAGAGACAAAATGACTTAAATATGAGTAAGGCAAGTAAAGGTATTATTTATTTTTTAGCACACCAATGTACAGCGGCGGACTTTATGCCATAGACATTTTCTACCAGTCAAACTTTGGGTGATGCAGAGACAAATATAATTATGTAGAAGCCATTTCTTTAGAAAAAGGAAAATAAATGCTTACTCCCTTCCCCTGTAAATTTGATCTGCCATAGAGTCAATTTATGTTGTGTTAATTATTTAGTTCTAGCTTAGGACTTGCCAAATGTCAAATTGTCACCTAATAATGAACTGGGAAGGAAACTGTCACCTGTCATGTAATCCAAGGTGGCGCTTATTTTTATTAATAGTTAAAACATATTAATTTTAATAAATATAGGTACATATTTACATAAACTCACGCCTTTTTCTCATTTGGTTAGGCAGAAACTACTTACAGAGGGCAATAAATTATTATGCTACGGTTCTCACATACTACTTTTGCTTCGTTTATATTCATACATGTTAACTAAATTATCTGTTAAAAAGTCCGGATATCGCTGTCAACTGGCAGTGTAACCAAAAGACTCTCAGATAGTAAATTGTTGTTTGTCAATTAGATTTTTATTAATAAACAAAGTTAATCTAAATTTATTATCACACGAAAGAATTTGACCGATTGTAGGAGTTATTGAATAAACAAAAGATAAACGAAATGTACGTTACACAATTTATTACCTATGTAAAATAATCATGACCAGAAGGCTGGCCTTTATTCTGGTCAGAGAATCAGCATTGCCATTCAACGGCAATGCGGCCAGTCTTTTGGGCACTTTTCCCGTTGACTGCGATGCGGATGAATTTTTTGATGACCCATAATTCTTTTTCTTTTGTTTTTTATGTATGTGTACATACTGTAAAATCATTAATACACTAAGCGAGAACATTGAATCCCTTTTATGAATTAACAAGTTCTTCTAACATATCAGACAGATGTGTTGCTGGGGAGTTTGTTCCGCCACTTCTTCTTCCCAGCAAAAACAAAAACACTAGGAAGTTACGAAGGGTGGACTTTTTGGGCGAATGCTGTTTGGAAATTTTGATGTTCAAAAAGTGTTAAAGCCTCAATGATATTAAGTTTATGTAAAAAGCACATCAAGTTACCCCAATGTGTCAAATTTTAACAGAATAAGGTTCACATTCAATTGGGAAAATTTGACACATTGGGGTAACATGATGTACAGACGCCAGCACATCAAGTTACCCCAATGTGTCAAATTTTCCCAATTGAATGTGAACCTTAAACTGCTTGCCATAAAGTTGAAAAACGATCAAAGAAATTTGACAAATTGGGGTAACTTGATGTGCTGGCGTCTGTACATACTAGTAGTCTTGTTTACCCCTCTAACTTATAAGCTAAATATGCTAGTGTCCGAAGTGAGTTCACGTCAATAAATCATTAGTGCTATCATGGGTGGAGGTCGAACTCACAACCTCACGATCACCAGGCGGACGCTTTACCCATTAAATGATAAATGATGAAGATACATGATTTTTTTCTGTTAATAGGTTTTCACAAACACTACTTATAACACGTCATTTTTTAACTAGTAGATGAGATCGGAGTTTTACTATCTGACTACTCCGAGAAGAAACACCGAAAGAAACTCAGAGATCACAGTCCCTTTAAAAGTCCAGACATTATCTTTGTAAGAACCATGCAGAGATGGTCTTTTGAGGAAAGAACCACACATAATGAGGGGACCTGCAGGGCTAGCATGGGCTGGGGATATAACTTTTATCCACCGGTTATTTCCACTGACAAGGGATACAATTATCTTATCCACCTGCCAAAGCACGGCAACAGGGGGAAAGAGAATTATATCACAATTTGACATTAGACGTAGACTCATCCACAGCTTATAGCATGGCGACTAGTGAAAGATTTCGCGATTCGAGCAATCCCAATTGACAACAAAACAAAATAAATATCCAGTACAGATGTAATAAAACGATGAAAGTACTTTGGTTTACATGACATTCTCGACTATTGTGTAATTTCATAAAAGTTTTCTTATAATGGCAATAATTTCGGGGACAAGCGTTTCCCCGGGTTTATCCCCGTAAATAGTTTATCCACCCATGTCGCCATGCTCGGAGGGTGGACAAAAATGACAGAGGGGAATAGTATTTTATCCTCTTCCCGTGGAAAGAATATCTCCGGCCATGCTAGCCCTGCAGATCAGTCAGTGCAAGCATTTGTCAGTAATCGTTTGAGCGTTTGCCGCTTGATTTATTTTGAATTTGCTGTAAAACGAACCATTGAGGCACTGAGGTACCTATATCGTAACTTAGGTCATTATTATAATTTCAATGGTGTTTTATTTATATAGGTACCTACAAATATAATACTAAAGTTTCTATTGTTTTGTGATGAATTGAAAGGAAGTTTTGTTCTTCTGTTTATTAATATTTATTATGTTAACCATAACAGCAAAACATGACGCTATGATGGAAAAAGAGAAGTGCCTATATAAAATAATCATAAAACAATTCTTAATTGAGTAATTGCGTAACAAATATACAAAAAAAAAAAAATCAGAACCTCCTCTTTTTTTGCAGTCGGTTAAAAATACAACTGACTTCATAAAGACTTCGTAAAATACATCTAGTTTCGGAAGTCGGTGGCATATAATAATTAATTAACATAACCACTAAAGCCACGTACAGACTTCAGAAACTTTTTGTGTTTTTTATGAAGTCATGTGCATTTTTTGTATTTAAAGTCGTTTTTTATGGTGTTCAAAAGTGAAAAGGCTAGGCAGATGATGATACAGCATGTACGTATTTATATTTGCGAAAATTCCGTTAACTAAATCCATTTTTGACATTCAATTGACAGGTTCGCGACGCCATGTCTAAATTTATTCGCGTCCATAGAGATTTAAGATACAATAGAGAGGAAATGCGAAGAAATCTCATAGAAAAACTGTGGTCCCCATGTCTCAGTAACGCCATCTAGGATAATATAGCAATATTGAGGCGGCTAATTTTGTTTATGATGACCCTGCTACCTATAGTTAAGTAAGTACACACACCTTATGTACCCCTTAAAGTTATTATTTGTAAGTTTTTATGGTGTACAATAAAGAGTATTCTATTCTATTCTATTCTAAGTATTGACTATTGAATGTCTCTGTTCACGACAGCAATCAAATCAGCTGACTATGATGCGGATTCAACGCCCTGTTTTCGGAAATTTGTACAACCCCTTGTGTTGTGACATACCCCGATGAGAACGAAAGTAGATTATTGGGGTGACACGAGGGTTGTAAGTTGTAAGTAATAGGTACGCGTAGGGAAATGATTGAGATTTGGTTGGTACTGAGCTGAGTTATCGAAATGTCGACTGTATTTCGGATATAGATTCATAATAATAATAATAATTAACATTACAAAAAGCTGCCATTTTGGACACTTGCCGTATAGTAAGAAAATTTCTACAACTGGACCTAGACATATACAACTATTTCAACGCAGTGCAGAGCTCTTTGCCTCCCAAATTAAATAACTTGGATCTCACCTTGGTCTACAACCGTGAGATTCAAAAATACCAGGTACCTATAGCTAGGTACCTGAGAAAGTAAATTTAGAAAACATGATAATTATAATACCATCCCGTTACTGTCCCACTGCAGGGCAAAGGCCTCTTCTCATACAGAGATTGAGATTTTTTAGGAAGTAGTTTAGTTCAAAAGTTACTAGCGGACGTTAAGCGGGTTCACCCGCGTAGTTTTCGTTCCCATGGAAATACAAGGATAAAAATTAGCCTATATCACCCATGGATAGTGTAGCTTCACAACGGTGAAATAATTTTTCAAATTGGTCCTTTAGTTTCGGAGCCTATTCAATGCAAACAATCAAATCTATCCTATTTAAAATATTTGTATAGATTTATAACCGACATTTTTACCACATTTCTCGTTGAACTGTGTACACTAAGAATACGTAGTGTTACAATTTGTGCATCCGCCGGGCGCTCAAACATTCTGTTGAACAATAGAACTGCATCGGGTTGAATTACAGAAACGCATACAAAAAAATGTTGTGTAAACCATTCTAGTAGCCTTCGATGCTCGGAGAAAGAAACTCAGGAAAGGAAGAATAAGTAACAGAGTGCAGAATTGAATAGATAGGTAGGCTCTTTATGAAAAATAAAAAACAAAACAGTAGTCCCCTAACGTCTAGGCAGAGGTGGACCTTGTTACACCCACATTTCATCAATTATGTGTAATTCTCATGTAATAGGGGGCGAGCCTACTGCCATCAATCAGGACTCCGGGCTGCTGCTAATTATAGAATTGTCATCGTAATAGTCCTATTAATAGCATTTATGTATCAAAATTCTTAATAGCACTTGATGTTATGCCATCAAATTGGCCTTAACATAGAAATTTTATATTTAATGTTAAACTATGTACCGCCCTGTCGCCCGGGTGCCCTATATTCCTTCATTGATGGCACACCCTGCCCCGGGATGACCCACTCTCGGCACACACCGATTTGTTAGTTTGACATTACTTACCGTTGATGCGCGGGTTTGTCATTGATTTTGTGTCAGTTAATATAAGGGCGGGAGTTTGATTTATTTGCACATACAAATAGTAAATCATACAATATTTTAAAGAGGAAAAATTTGTATTCAGCGAATAAAATTCGCAAAGGTTTGACCGATTTGAAAAATTCTTTCACCGTTGGGAAGCTACACACTATACCCGGGTTTTTTATCCTTGTATTCCCATGGGAACGGGAACTATGCCGTTGAAACCACGTGACGTCCGCTAGTACAACATACATACATACATAAACTCACGCCTTTTTCCCATGGGGGTAGGTAGAAACTACAGAGCGCCATATGCTACGATTCTTACATACGTCCGCTAGTATTCTATATATTCCTGTATATTAATACAGTGCTACTGATTAGTTGGACCTAGATCCTTTAAGAAGTGGTCGTTCGCATCATTTATGAATTACGTACGACTGATTCGACAAAGTTACAGTGTGTCCTAAACTTAACCACAGTCTAAAAACATACAGTCGTCCGACGGAGCGGTCTAGTCAGGGCAATAGTGCGGGGTGTGAGGGGCGAGACGCGGGAAAGCCGCTCCCGAACTGCGAACAAAACGATGTTCGTAGTGCGGGAGGTATTATTCAAGTCTAACGCGTGTAGAAGTTGTCGGCATTTTTCCAGAGATCAATGGCGTCGTCCTACTGTATTAATATTTATACTGTGACTTAACCGTTCTTAAGATAGGTATTGAAAAAATTGCTTAGAGTTTGACGGAAATTATGATTTTTTTTATGTTTCTTTACAGTTTTAAGCAAAAGTATTATTATTACTACAAGCCTATATTTTCCCACTGCAGGGCAAAGACCTCCCTACTTTCTTTCTAATTTTCTCTGTCAAGGGTTTTTGGGACCAGTCCTTATCGAAGGAGTTCAGCTCGTCCCGCCATCTTCGTCTGGGCCTACCGATTAACTACAAAGCGCCATTATAGTTTCTGCCTACCATCATGGGAAAAAGACGCCAGTTTATGTATAGTGGTCGCCTAGAACGTCGATAAGACCTAGTGGAAGGTGGAGGATCTCGTCTCTTAGGCTGCGTTTTCACCAGAGATGTGCGAGGATACGTAGCGAGGGATGTGTTTGTAAAGAACCAATAGAATCGCTTCATTTACCTCGCCTCGGTCAGCACAGCTCTGGTGGAAACGGCTCAGCGGAGCTATATTTTTGCGCATACAAAACAAGCGAGGCATGTGTGCGAGGGATGTGTTGCGAGGAATGTGTGTTGAGAAGGACGTGTTGCGAGGTTTGCGCATACTGTACCAGCCAGTCCATAGAATTTGTAGGAAGTAGAAGTGCGCAAAATAGATCCTTATGGATAATTGGAAAATTGGCTCCCACTTCACCGCACTTCCGTCGACACATTTCATAACTTCACAACATTTCACAGCTCCGCTACACATCCTCGTAGGTACATTTTCATAGTACAGCTTTGGTGGAAACCCACATATTTTCACAGCACAGCTAGACATCCTCGCACGACACATTTCCATCGCACATCTCTGGTGGAAACTCAGCCTTATGCGGGTTCGATGCAAAAGTGTAAACAATGCTTTTATTTGAAGGAGAAAAACAGTGCTACAATGGTCGTAGTTTATCATGTATGACTTAGAATTCACGCGTAGCATGACCACCGCAGAAAAGGATTTTGTCTACAAAAGAATTAACAAAGTGCCTAAATGTAGACACAATTCTTATGTTTCGAGCACGACAATGTCAAGAATGGAATGAAGAAACGTGGGGCTTCTTCAGTTGACAATAATCCACAATATTAAGCATTATTTCTTCTGTAATCTGCAATGTACAATGTGCTTGAGGAGATAATCCATTGGCGGTATCAAATCTAAGATTGAACTTACTAATAACTGCCATCAACTGCATCAGAGCGCTTGCAAAGTGATCTTCTTTGAAACTTTTTCAATATTCCATCATTTGTTTTATGTCTGGGTATTACTTCTCTATAATATGTGTATTTAAAAATATGATTCTACCATCTTGTTGATTCTTCCGTCGACATACCTGGGGCTCGAGTCTGTTATTGCAATCGTGTCTCAATGACCGGTCAATGATCGATTTTTGACGTATTACGTCAAACTTATGGCACATTTCCCATACAGAAACTGTCAAAGTTGTCAAATATTCGATCAATGACCGGTCATTGAGACACGATTGCAATAGCAGACTCGAGCCCCTGTTCTTACGGTGATCAGCCGGCCGATTCAGTAAAAATCACGCCGAGAAAACTTGAGTGAAGTGAACTGTCAATGCCTAGCATTAGTATGGAATGGCAGCTCAATTCGCTCTCACTACGCCTAGATTTTCACGCGGTGATTTGACCAGAATCGCACTGCAGGCTACTCGTTCTGATATACATATAAGCTAGCTTTGCACGTGTAAGCGGTCACGCCCTTTATAACTGGAGGCTGTTATTATTTCAGTTTTGTAACCCTTTTGCTTGAGGTTCGTTCACAATGTTTATCTATACCTATACTATATGTACGGTACGTATAGACACGTCAAGTTACCCCAATGTGTCAAATTTGTTTGATCGTTTTTTCAACTTTATGTCAAACGAATAAGGTTCATATTCAATTCATGGGAAAATTTTACACATTGGGGTAACTTGATGTGCTAGCGTCTGTATCTAATTATTCTAAAAGTTTAAAGAGATAAAAATTGAGAGTTTGCGAATTTCTAGGGGATAATCCCAAAGTATATCCAACTACTGAACCGATTTTGAAAATTCTTTTACCAATAGAAAGCCACATTATTTTGGCTATATTTTATTTGCAAAACTAATAGGAGGCGGCGGGAGGGGATTGTTTGAAATGCACAATGTAGTCGCGAGCGAAGAGAAAATCAATTCTAAATGATGTCTTGCTACGAGCTTACAAATATACCATTTTTCAGTAGTATTGTGTAAAAGCTTATACGATACGCGAAAATGATAAATTATAAAGTCTCATTATACTTGCTTTTATTCTGCAGTAACAGTTTATTTACGGAGATTACAACTCCTGAAAAATGTATGACGAAGTCTATCTAGGCATCCACCTTAAGCCATAAAAATAATATCCGAGGAATTGTTTATTAACATAAATAGTCTTGCCAAAGCAACAAGAGAAGTAGGACCAAAAAACAAAAGTCCGAAACATTTATGTGTGACCTAACAAAATTAAGAAATTCTAATTTGACATGTATTCTGAATCTATTTAATAAATTCTAATTATTTCCATTAAACTACAAAATAACAGTATTTTACTAGTAATAAATTATTCTAATTTTATGGTATCAAAAAATTCATCCGCATCGCTGTCAACGGGAAACGTGCCCAAAAGTCTGGCTGCATTGCCACGTTGAATGGAAATGCTGATTCTCTGACCTAGATAAAGGCCAGCCTTCCGGCCACGAAAAACTATTATGGGCAATCGGACCACGGCCCGAGTGTTTCAACCCCAAACGGTCCAAATATACCGAAGAATAAAGGGATTGATGTATAACTTCACGCCTCTAATTACCTCTCAAAGAATTAGATAGGTGTATGCCACGCCTGCATTTTGTGAAATAGGTTTGAGGCCTAAATAAAGGGTAAACCAGTTTTCTCTTCATCAAATCACCAATAAATCTTTCTCTATTATTTGTTCTAATATCATAAATATATATAGCGTGAATATCTGCCTCTGTAGTGCCCAGGGCGGCCTATATAACATATTTTCAAGGCTGCCTCTGACCTACATCGAGCACCGCAGTGCGACGCCGCGCCGCTCAAGAGCCCAGATTGCGCGCGCGAAAAATTTCTACTTAACTACCATGTACTTTATTATGCTGGCAACTCCGGTTATGGTGCAGTAGAAAAGATCGATGTTTGGTTATAAAAATAAATCGCGGGAAACAAATTGAATCATTATTGTTTATGCTTCTATTTGTATTTGTGGCTTCTCTCAGAGAATAGGATTTGTCAAAGGAGTTTATATTTTGGAGTATTAACGTAAGTTTCCTTAGGAATTCCCTATAATTATACTATTTACAATAGCATTAGACAGAAGTTAAAAAAGGTTAATTTTAATGTACACTTTGTAACGAAAGTACAATTAAGCATATTACAATTACGATAGACGCCGAATTTATTACAATCGATTTTCACAACAGCAGTCACAATCAGTTGTTACCATTGCAACAATTTATTTTAAGAAAGAAGTGGATTTTAATTAGGTATTATTAGATTTTAGTTGAAAATTACAATGTCAATGATAAAAAACTCAAAGAAGAAGGGCGGAACAATACATGGACACCATTGATGGACACGTTCTTCGTTTCACTATTTTTCTTCTAAATATGAAATAATACGATTTGAATAAAAACCGTTTTCACTTATCTTTAAAATAAAATGTTTTGCATTCCTGCTTCTACGAGCCTTTTTTTGTAATGCTTATTGTAAAGTATATTAAGGAAGAAACAGTCAGTATATTAAGGAAGAAACAGTCAGTGGTTGTCAGAGGATTTTTTAATCATCGATTCTGGAACAATACATCGGCAATGCGTTCTTTGCACCATAAACACACAATAATTGGTTATAGTTTTCCTTATAGACAATTAATCTTATCGCGTTCGTTGATATTTTTTAATTTTTACCGTCTACACTGGGTTAATTGTTATTTTTTTTAAATACACCGTTAGTTATAGGAATGCGGAAGTTTATATGACACAAAAAAGACAGCTAGTAAATACTACATTTTTTATGAACTTGTGCTTGTGCACACATATTGCAAAATAAAGGAAAAGGATCTCTTATTATAAGGATTTAATAAAAATGATAAAATTATATTTATTTTTGTAAATACCTAGGTTTTTACAAACACACGTCAATTTCTTAAATAGTAGATGATATCGGTTTTCACTAACTGCCTACTCTGAGAAGAAACACCGAAAGAAACTCAGAGGTCAGTCTCTTTTAAAGTCCAGACATTATCTTGGTCAGATCATGTAAGATCCATGCAGATTAGTGTCTGAAATGGTATTTTGAGGAAAGAACCACACATAATGAGGGGATCTGACAGTCAGTGCAAGCATTTATCAGTAATATTGCTTAAATTTACTGCTAATTAACAATTCGAAATTAGTTACTCTTCGATACTAAAATTATAAAGAGGTAAAGCTTGTGAGGTTGTAGATACGGGCGAATCTCTGGATATACTGAACCAATTTAAAAAAATCTTTTACTATTCTAAAGCTACATTATTTGTTAGTGTTCTAGGTAATATTTTATTTTCTAATATACAACGGGGTGGTCAGGATGTAAAAGCTAGAAGAAAATATGTTTAAGTACGAGAATATCTACGCGAACTAAAACGCGAGCACCGTGTTAGTGAGGTATAAAATGCATATTTTTTATCATTTTTACCTACTAGTGGTCAGTTAACATTCGACCTAAATGATTATTGTTTAACACTTATCACGACAAATTGTTATTATAATGCAATTTATCAATGTTGTAACTGTAACACATTGTTTTGTTACATAAGTACGTATGTCATTATATGTGTAACTTTAATTCCGGATTTCATTGGGACTTGATAAAATATGGTGTTTTAAAATTACGCTTAGAGGACGTTCTGTTATTATTATTTAGCCCCAACTGTCCGACTGCTGGGCAAAGGCCTCTCTCCATTTCTTCCATCTTTCGCGATTCTGCGCCATCTCTCTCCAATTCCCAAGGAAGACATCCAGGTCGTCCCGCCATCTCCTTCGTGGTCTGCCGCGGCCCCGTGTCACTGTAGGGCACCAATTCTGGGTTTTACGAGCCCATAGCTCGTTCGGCATGCGGCAGCCATGTCCTACCCAGTCCCGTTTAAAGACGTCCCTTAATTTATGCAAATTTAATAGGGTGTTATTGGACCCCGATACATGCCACTCATGTGGGATTTAGGTAACTTATAATTTTCAGAAGACATGAAATTGTCTTTATGGGGAAAATTAAAAGAACCATGCAGATATCATCATAATATTAATTTAATTCACTGAGATTTTACATTGAAAAGTAAATAAGTCTCTTCTTTTATATAAAACTACATTGGTTCGGACTGAAATCACGATTCAATACAGTTTAATTTACAGATAAACAAAATGAGAAAAATGTCCACGTTATGGGGTCCAGAATCACGTAGATCACTCATGGGGTCTAGATGTGCAACGACGTCTCTTCCACCCCGTATACAGTAGTTAGGATAAACAAGATATTAAAACTACGTCAGTTTTAAAACAAAATAAAGAAAATAACAAACACACATTACATATCAGTAAACTAAACCAGAATCGTAGATAATTTCGAATTGTCGCGATAAGCAATGAGCTGTCGTGATTTTTATTATTATTACTATTACTTTTATTGCTTTGATTTCTTATATATAAGTTACTGCGGTTTTTTTCATATTTACATACAAGCTTCAAGGGTTTCAAGGGGTTCAAGCTACGATTGCCGAATTTGGACTGGCGATGTGTGGCCATTAATTACATAATATCAAGACCCCACTCCGTGCCTTAGAGCCGTTGGTCCCGGCTGACATTTACAGATTTTAGACAGTCGTTACTAGTCGTCTGGACCCCTAAAGTCTAACAACTAGTTTAACCTAGGGGTATAGTGTTACCAATTTATTGGTTTGTAGAAGTCAGTCGCTACACGTAAAACAGTTTACCTAGCTACTGGAAATGTAATAGAGGGCGAGTCTAATAATACAATGCGGGACCAAAACCAGACTTCGGGCTGCTACCTAATGCTCTGTAATGATAATGACTCCGAGCGCAGTCTAAACACATACAGTCGTCCGACGAAGCCGTCTAGACAGGGCAATCGTGCGGGGTGTGAGGGGCGAGACGCGAGAAAGCCGCTCCCGCACTGCGAACAAAACGAAATTCGTAGTGCGGGAGGTATTATTTAAGTCTTACGCGTGTAGAAGTTGTCGGCATTTTTCCAGAGATCAAAGGCGAAATATTTATACTGTGGTTAAAGTGTTAGCCTCTGAGCCATCATGAGATGACAAAGACTTGATTTATTTTATTATCAATACAGAAATAATATCAGTTCATTTCATCATTTCATCTTGAGAAAACCAGCAGGCTAGAGGGATATTATTCTACGGCCTATGAAGCCAAGTTAGGGGCCCATGGGCTGCATAAAAACTCTCACACCAATAATACTATCATCAAGAGTTAGTTATATGGGGTGTTACAATATCTTTATCGCTGAGAGCGATCTTATAAAGACAACCTTTCGATGGTCTTGATTGAGAAAGTAAAAATTTATGCAGATAGAAACATTCCCCACGTCATCTGCCTGGCCCTTCCCTAACTATATTGGGTCGGTATCCAGTTTATCTGGATGCATCTGAATACCAGTGTTTTAGAGTGACTGCCCGTCAGACCTCAACCACCCAGTAACTGGGTTACACAATACCCCTTGGTTAAACTGGTTAAAGGCGAAGGGTGGGCTTTTTGGGGGACTGTCTTATGTAATTTCGACGTTCAAAAAGTGCTGATCCTCAGCCTAATTTGAATAAATGACTTTTGATTTTGATTTTGTTGTCAGATTTTATGGCTTCTGACTACCTGTAACGACTGTCATAGATCTACAAAATGACAGCCGGGATCGTGCTTTCCGAGGCACGGAGGAGTTTTGATATATGCAAAGAGATTTAAAAACTATAGAGCGGGCATGTCAAGGAAATGTCATCTAGAACAACTTTGATCCCATGTCTCAGTAACGCCATCTAGAATAACATATGAATATTGGAGCGGCAGCGGAGCGTACAAAAAAAAACTCATAGACTCTTGTCCGGCAGGACATACTTTTTCGGACGAAAATTTTGTTTGTGATATCCGGTCTATTATAGGTATTGAATGTCTTTGGATTTATGGAACGAATAGTCATCCTTTGACCAACGTCGTCAAGCGTCGACCCGTTAAGTATTATTTAGAAAACGAAAAATTCCACACACTATTATAATTTTCTTGAAACGCTAACGAAAATGTTAATAAAAAAGGGAAAACATAGGTGCACTAACTCATAGTTAGAAATTTCTTCGTTATCAGTTTATAGTTTTTCAAGGCTGGCGGCCATTTTGATTTCGTCATCTCACGTGTTGACAATACCTTCACCGTCTCGCTCTAGCGTACTAAGTTCAAGGGAGAAATGTATAGTTTTACGAGTTCAATGCTGAAAACGTTTATATTGTGTGTTATTGGTAGATGCGTTTTTTTTTCATTTTATGCTCTGAAGCATTTTAGTGGCTTGCGTTAGAGAGAAAATTGGAAATACGCAGTATATCTGTTTTTTTTTCCATAAACTCACGCCTTTTCCTCCCGGGGGGTAGGCAAACACTATTTAGGGCGATCTGCAACGATTCTTACATACTTTGCTAACATTTACACATGTCAACAATGATATTATAAGTTAAAAAGGTGTAGATAGGTTACCTAAACAACATTCGATCTTCAAAAATGGCACACTAACGCACGCACGCTTCCGTTGACGGCACGACGCGACACTGAGGTCAAGTGTGGCTAGTTAGCCACATTTTAACGTGTCGCTTGCTGACCGCCGGTTGCAAGTACTACGCACCTGACTTTTCTGAAGAACCTCACCAATAAGGTCTATGTGTGTCCTTCTAGGGCATCCTCCCTCGGCGTTTCTACTTACTTTTACCTTTCGCTAGTTGCCTTTCATTCATCTACTAATACAGTCCTCCAAAAAGCCCACCCATCGTTACGTCCTAGCCTAAAATGCTGGCCTATGTAGAAAGTATACATCTTAAAGTTGTTAGGGTTATTTCTTTGCGTGTGTCTCAATCAATCACGGAGGCACCTAACTTTAGGGACTTCGTCATGTTAAGCGTTACTTTATGATTGATTACGAAATAGGAAAACATAATTCGTGCCTATCTTTTTGCGGTGTAAGATGGGACTGGGTTAACCGATTGAAATATGGCAAAATAGTATATTACACCAAGGGAATACAGTAGAATCAAGGGTGATAATGTGGCCATAAGTGTGATAGTAAATAAATAAATAAATATTCCACAACTTTTTCACACAACGCCATTTAGTCCCAAGTTAAGCTTGAGTATATATTTCTAAATACGTACATATTATAGATAAATTACACCCAGACCAAACCCAGACACAGAACAAATGATCGTGCTCATCACAAAATCATTTTTCCTGGGTGGGAATCGAACCCACGACCTCAGTCAGGGTCTTCAACTACTAGACCAACAGGACGTTCTAAAAAAATGCGAGAAAATGTGAAAATGTGTGTGGAAATGTGTGATGCGAGGAAATAAATACCAGAATTCTGCATGCAGCGAAGGATTCAGATATCCTAAGACAAAGACACCTTTATCGCCACCGAGAACTAAAATCAAATTTCAGCACCTCCTTTGAAATAATAAAAAGGAAATTTTCGTATTTCAAATAAGCTCTTTTCGGTACCTATGAGATTTTATTCAAACTTTCAGTTGAGGTTCCAAATTCAATACTCAATCCTACTTCCTACTAATGTTATAAACGCGTAAGTTTGTGAATATGGATAGATGGATGGATGTTTGTTACTCTTTCACGTAAAAAATACTGAATGGATTTTAATAAAATTTGATATGGAGTTAGCTGACACCCTAGATTAACACATAGGCTACTTTTTATCCCTGTATTCCCACGGAAACGGGACTTACGCGGGTGAAACCGCAGGACGTCTGCTATAGTACAGGATATAACGTAAAATTTCTCGTCAGATTTTTCTATAGTTTCGGTATTTTAAACAGCTGTTTCTTGAACACGACGTTCTCTATTTCAATCTGTAGCGTTGTAATTTTCGTCGCCTTCCCTAATTTGCAAGTTTGAAATTCCGGAGATTCTTTTTCTTTAAACTGCATAAAATCGTGATTTACAATTCCTATCCAAACTAAAGTGTTTTTTTTTTATTAAGTTGAAAATGTAAGATGTTTTTTTTCATGTTTTTTTACATATAAGCAGAAATATACCTAGAAATGATGGGGAAACTTAATATTTCCAGCATGCGTAGCATGAACACATTGAACACCGAAGAAACGGCCTTTGTCTACAGACGAATCGGCAAAGTGACAGATTATATAGACAGGAACCTCAATCTGTCAAATTTCTTTCAATACACCTGCCTGCGTAGCATGAACACTCAATTTCTTTTCTTCCGAGACACGACAAAGACCGTTTCTTCGGTGATCATGCTACGCGTGCAGGTGGGTGCTCGGAATTGACGCCATCGTGTGAACTATTCAAGCTTACCGATTAAATTCGCAGATATCTAATAGATAGAATAACGTTATCTATGACTAATATTAGCTTAACGTTCTAACGTCACCTGTTATACTAATACCTATTCTTCCTGTGTGGGCAGTCATCTGCAAGCCTTTTTCAAACTATTTTGTGGTCGGCTTCCAGTTTAGCCGGATGCAGCTAAATACCAGTGTTTTACACGGAGTGACTGCCTGTCGGAACTCCTCACACAACCTAGTTACTGAGTAACATGATACCCCTAGTTTTTTTTTTTATACCACGGCGGTGGCTAACAAGCTCCGCGGCCCGCCTGATAGTAAGCGGTTACCGTAGCCTATGGACACTTGCGCCAACAGGGGCGCCACACGCGCGTTGCCGACCCTTTGAAAACCTATTTACTCCCGTTTTGAAGAACCCCATACTGTAGCCCTCTGAAAAAACCACGGCATCGCTCATTCCACAATCGAAGTGTACGCGGGTGGAAATTCCTCTACAACAACCGCACTGTATGGGACCATTTCGGCTCCGGACAGTGTGTGAGCATGAACTCGATGTCGACGGCGAGCGGTGCGATGATAGAAAGTGGCCGTGGGCATCATATCAAACAATTCCTCGGAACACATCCCAACTAGAATAATATACCAATACCTATTGGAGCGGCAGTAGAGCGTACTAAATTAAATTCATAGACTTGTATCCACTCGAACACAAATATGAACCTTTGCACCAAAAACTCTAGAAAGTGGCGACAGACCCTCAAAAAGCCCACCCGCTTTATAATGGGGAATTGTTTTTGGTAATTTTGACGTTCAAAGAGTGAGACTTTTGTGAGTTACCCTGATGGGCTGGGCCGTCTATAGAAAGTATTATTGTCTTTGATTCTACTCCTCGAGAAAAAAAACAGTGCCGTGTTTGATCCTCTTTACTGCCCATTAAATATTCTAAATATCTTCCATCACCTCTGCTTAACACACGTTGCTGCAATATCTAGGTTATCGGTACACTTGATACATCGTACACAAACACACCTTATCTCGCTGTTTTGGGACGTAACCGCACCGAATATTGTCAAAACAGATATATTAACTTCAAATTTAAACTGGGGCTTTGGGTTACAAACTGACAACAAGCAATTTTTATAGACCCCAAGAAGTGTGTAGAATCTACACAAATATTATAACGCGGAAAAAATTGTATTTCAGTGTCTATGTTTGTAATAAATAAACTCAAAAACTACTGTGCCGATTTCAAAAATTCTTTCACCATTGGAAAGCTATACATTCACCCTGAGCAACATAGGCTACTTTTATCCCTGCATTCTCACGGGAACGGGAACTACGCGGGTGAAACCGAGTGATGTCTGTTAGTATATTATATCCGCATTGGAATTTTTCGACAAATTGTTAGTGTTATTTTGCTTAAAAAGAAAGGGCTGGATCAGACATTTTGGAATGCTGAAGAATTTTTTTTTGTGTTCCTTTTTTCTTTCTAAAAACGTTTAGAAATGATTATAAGCTTATTTTTAAATAGTAAACTATACATTAGTAAGAGCTCTTACACATGAGCGCCATCTTGCCAACGTCAGACACCGAGCCGAGTCGACCTCTGCCGTTCGCAACATGCCGCTAGTGTGTAAGAGCTCTAAGATAACATTTTTATTAAGGAAGCAAATCTTGTGTACTTGAAAGTTATTCCGTTTCTAAAAGTGTTATAATTAATTTTCCAGGCCATGTATGTAACCAATGAGATTTTATCTTATAAAGTAAATAGGATTTTGTTTAAAATCATACAGTAATATAATTAAGTAACTTTAATCAAAAAACATTGCTGGGAAAATACTTTTTTTTTCATCTTTAAAAAAGATGCTTTTTATTGCGCGCAATGAAAAGCGCGACAACGCAACGCAACTTTCGATCAGTTGATCGTACGGCCGGCCGCGGCCACTTGCGCTTGGTCGTTGCCCTGACCGCCTGCATCAGTTTAGTATCTATTGCATTTTTATAACTTCAAATGCGTAATTTGTTTTGAAAAATCGATAATCTTGTAAATGTTTGTTCGGAAGAAAGTTTACTAATGATACTTGGAAAACAATTTAGAAAAAAAAAAAAGAAAATAAATATTGCACTTTGACCTTCAATATCTCCAAAACCAGTGAATTCCCAGGTATGTTCTAGAAGCAAAAACCTCTCCCAGTGATTGGTAGAAAATGTAGTTTTCGTTTACGTTAAGGGTCTTTTTACACCCTGTATTTTGGTTGGGCAGAAGCAAAGACATTCAATACCTATAGACCGGACATCATGAACAAAATTTTCGTCCGAAAAAGTGTGTCTTGCTGGACACAAGTTATGAGTTTTTTGTAGTACGCTCCGCTGCCGCTCCAATATTCATATATTATTCTAGATGGCGTTGCTGAGACATGGGATCAAAGTTTTTCTATGACATTTCCTTGACATGCCCGCTCTATAGTATTTTAAATCTATTTGGGCAGAAGTCAAGTCAAATGGGTATCGTGTTACCCAGTTACTGGGTTGTGGAGGTCCGACAGGCAGTCGATGTAAAACACTGGTATTCGGCTGCATTCGGCTAAACTGGAAGCCGACCCAAACAAAGTTGGGCAAAGGCTAGACAGGTGATCATTCATAAAAGCTGACATGAAAAAAAAAAAAACTTGTTACAAATTCACGATAACGTCACGTCATCCGTGCTATGCTAGGGGTACAAGACAGCGATGTAAGTGTTTTTATCGTGCGTTGACCTGATATAAATGCAAATTCGTCACGACTCAAGCTTGCATGGCAATTGGCACTAAACAGTTCAAAACCAGAGGTCATATCAAATTCACATCCACATTCAATGCTTACCTACTATATGTAGACGGGACAACACGAACAAAATTTTCATCCAATAATGTTATCCTAGAGGACACAATGTCTATGAGTTTAGTTTAGTACGCTCGCTCCGCTACCGCTCCAATATTGCTACATTAAAATGAAATGAAATGATATTTATTTCTGTAAGTAGATCTTCTCAGATACTTCTACATATAATTTTTTAAAAACTAAATGGCACTAAATGACATTTCCAAAGTGACAGATCCCTGAGAAGAAATGCCGAAAGAAACTCAGGGGTCACGGTCTCTTTTAAAGTCCAGACATAAGATTATATTCATTTACTATGCGAGTCTCACGATGCAGGGCAAAATCTGGAAAAGCCTTTTGAAGGAAGAATCAATTCAGCTTTGAGTTGGCCTGTCCCGACAGACGGCATCATTATTCTAGATGGCGTTACTGAGACAAGGGTTCAAAGTTTTTCTATGAAATTTCCTAGCATGTCCCTCTCTATAGTCTTTTAAATCTCTTTGGGTCTTACGATTTAATTTGAAGTTTAAAAATATATTATGTTCTGTTTGTGATATTGGCAGTAAAATAAAAACAAAAGTAAAAGTTGTATAATTTGTGATTTGTTTTTATATATTGTCAAAAAAAATATTAAATCTGGCAACAATGGTTTTGAAACGTCATTTCGGAGTTTGAATGTGTCATCTGCGGTGGTAAGTCATAACGTAACCTCAAGCCTGTAATCCCCGAAGGGCTAGGCAGAGATGTACTTGGTAGTTAGTATAATACAGTTATGTTTAAGACCCATGTAATAGGGGGCGAGCCTATTGCCATCAATCGGCCACTAATCCAGACTCATGGCTTGTAAGTCCTTCTTTAAAAGGTTGTGCATTTTAAAAGCCAGCAACGACGTAAATAGGCGTCGAATATTTTGCTCCAAAATGGAAATATTAGCTATTGCCCGTGACTCTGTTCTTGTGGTATGAAACCTGACATACCTTGAATTCTCAATTTGTTTTTTTGAGTTTGATATCGAATAGTGTGCGGCCACTCGAATGAGGTTCCATGCATACTTCACAGAATAACCCCCACAGCCTGACAGATGTCATAATACCATAGACAATCGCAGGTCCGTTTCTATTGCCATCCCGGAGACAAAGCTGCGATAAAAAATAATAAGAAAATATATAGCATCGTGTGATTTTTACCAGCCTCATATAAATATGTTATCTTATCCGTGTCTTTCCTAATTCATTGACAGTCGTATGACAGATTGGTGACTTATCTATTGTAACCTCCTTTCTTAAGAGAACGACGAACTATGTACACAATACACATGCGTACTGCGTACCTACGCATACAGCCAAAATGATTCAGAATATCTTATTATTTTTGTCACTTTTGAAAAGCCCAGTCAAGACTAGGCTCTTGTCGCATTATAATCTTTGTATTCTGTGTATTTTATTGTTTTAAGGTGCATTAATTTTGCTGCAATGCCAACGCATTATTCTTTCTTTATTTTCCTTTATAATTATATAACCTCAAAGTTTAGGCCTCCAGCCAAGGCAATAAATACCTACCTAAAAAACTAAGTGACCACTCGCTGCAGGCGAGATCAGCAAGAGGACAAGCTGGATCGGATCGAGGTTATCTAGACCTAAAAGAACTAAACGAAGAAAGCTCATCACTCATGTATGAAGTCAATGACATTCAATACCTATAGACCGGACATCACGAACAAAATTTTCGTCCGAAAAAGTGTGTCCTGCTGGATACAAGTCTATGAGTTTTTTGTAGTACGCTCCGCTGCCGCTCCAATATTCATATATTATTCTAGATGGCGTTAATGAGACATGGGATCAAAGTTTTTCTATGACATTTCCTTGACATGCCCGCTCTATAGTATTTTAAATCTCTTTGATGGAAGTGAATGTTGGCATGGCGAAAAAAAAAACATGAAAGTTAAATGCTTGCGAAGTATGTGTGGTGTAACTGTTCTATGAATGATAGATTAAGAAATTATGAAATTACAAAAATCGTCGTAAGTAATAATATTCCACCAATATTCAATATGAATAACACAAGTGTGTAATTCGAAATAGAGCAAGCGACATAATATCGTCTTAATTTTGGTTAGCGAATGTCTATCACACTCGTCGGATTCAAGGGAAATTATTTCTGTCATTGTATGTCACTTCACAATCGTGACGGGGCGTTTTCCGGGATTTTCACAATAAGACAGCTGTCAAAATTCTGGATGTAAGTATCTGCAAACATGTTGGTGGCCACATTTTCATTGATCTATGCAATGGTACATACTTACCATTGGATATTAAAATTATTTACTAACATGAAAATCCTACACTCTGCATGTTGTAGACTTGTAGTGCGTGTCGATGGCAAACATTGGCACTAAACAAACACATTCAATACCTGTAGACCGGACATCACGAACAAAATTTTCGTCCGAAAAAGTGTGTCCTGCTGGATACAAGTCTATGAGTTTTTTGTAGTACGCTCCGCTGCCGCTCCAATATTCATATATTATTCTAGATGGCGTTACTGAGACATGGGATCAAAGTTTTTCTATGACATTTCCTTGACATGCCCGCTCTATAGTATTTTAAATCTCTTTGGCACTAAATGATAAATGATATTTATTTCTAATACGTAATTTTTTTTTTAACTTGTAGATAAGATCGGAGTTTCACTACTTGACTACTCTGACAAGAAACACCGAAAGAAACTCAGTGGTCATATTCTCTTTTAAAACTCAGACATTATCTTGGTCAAAATATGTAAGATCTATGCAGATTAGTGTCTGAGATGGTCTTTTGAGGAAAGAACCACACAGAATGAGGGGACCAGATCAGTCAGTGTTACAAGCATTTGTCAGTAATTGTGAGCTTATCTCGGAACTTGAAACTGCACTAGAAATAGAGCTTGAATTTACCATCGTTGTTAAATAATTAACCAATCGAAAGAAGCAGTGGAAACGCCGGGACGGGACGCCCAAGAAGAAAATACTTATGTAGACCTTTTTGGTGATATTCTTTAGAAAGTCACTTACGAACGTGTATGTCCAGATAGACGTTTGAACGTATATGAGCAAGAGAATTATAGTAAGACTCGAAGCAGCAGGCCCATTGTGTATAATGCGTTTCAAATGAGAATAGGAACGTCAATGACCTCTATCTGTCAGATGTCACTTGAAAAGTACGGTCTGCAACGAAACCTTATTCGCGTAATCAATTATTTTTAGTTTTTGTTTTACCGAGTCGCAGTTATTCAAAATGAAAAAACGTCTCAAACGAATTAGTCCGTGTGGACAGTATTTTTCAAGTGACATCTTACAGATAGACGCCATTTTCGTTCCTATTCTCATTTCAAACGCATTAGGTATCTCTGATGACAGTTCAATGTAGTGCTGATCACTGGGCAAAGTGTTTAACAACGATTAACTGTCAAACAGCTAGTTTCGTATTGGCTGTCATCAACGTGTATCTAGGATGACGTCATGCAGACTCGTAGAGACGTGACGAAGCGCACAGTACCCCGTCTGATAATCACCGTAACTTGAAGTCCACTTAAAGTGCAATAACATTTTTTTTGCAAGTTTTCAGTTGTCACCGAAGTTCAGCTTTTTATTCATCTTTTTAATACAATCTCTTTACGGATCTTACATCAGAGGCCAGCACATCAAGCTTAAACGCAAAAAAGCTTAACTAAAAAAAGTAATTAGTGAACATTATAGTAAATGGAATAAGGTTCATGTTCAATTGGGAAAATTTGACAGTTGATAGTTTGACGTTTGATGTGACAGTTTGACGTTCTGGCGTCTGTTTGTTGTATTAAGACGGCGTGCATATAACAAAGTCAAAGTCAAACCATTTATTTCAATTAGGCTCCTAAGGCACTTTTGAACGTCGAACAAAAATTAACTTTAAAAAATGATTGTAGTTGCCCCTTCCAAAAAGGTAGATTTGTATGGAATGGAATGGGCAAGAAACTCCATACTTACTCTTTTAAAATAGTTTTTACAATACTCTGTATACATTGATCAGATTTAAAAAAGTTTAACTATCATTATGCAATGAGGACACAGCATAACCACAGTATAAATATTAATATAGTAGGACGACGCCTTTGATCTCCCGACAACTTCTACACGCGTTAGACTTGAATAATACCTCCCGCACTACGAACATCGGTTTGTTCGCAATGCGGGAGCGGCTTTCCTGCGTCTCGCCCCTCACACCCCGCACGATTGCCCTGTTTAGATAGCTTCGTCGGACGACTGTATGTTTTTAGACTGTGGCATAACGCTGTTTTTCAGTGGTCGCCTAGATAATAACACTGGCAATACCAACTCACCTATTAAGAGTAGAGAATAGATAATAGTTCGAGAGATCATCTGAGCGGTGATACGAGGCTTCTGATAGCGACTGATAATGAGATAAGACGTGATAAGGCGTACAAACAGGTAGGTACATATACTTCAACATAACTGCGTGGTAGGTACTTTACTTGTTATAATAAAAGGGCTACAGTGACAACGTCATACCTTTAAGCTACATTCTTAAAGACCTACACAAATATTATGAAGAGGATAAAAATTGAATGTTTGAGTGTATGTTTGTAATGAATAAACTCAAAAACTGCTGTGCCGATTTCAAAAATTCTTTCACCGTTGGGAAGCTGCACTGTCCCTGAGTGACATAGGGTACTTTTTATGCCTATATTCCCACGGGAACGGGTACTACGCGGGTGAAACCGTGGCGTCTGCTAGTAGCAAAAAATAACTCTCATTCTCATTCTGATTGATAATAGTTCGTGTCAAACTTAACTTATTTTAGGTTTTTTTCATATTTTTCTCTTTTATCCACTACTAGCAGACGTCCCGCGGTTTCACCCGCGTAGGTCCCGTTCCTGTGGAAATACAGGTATAAAAAGTAGCCTATGTGTTAATTCAGGGTGTCACCTAACTCCATACCAAATTTTATTAAAATCCATTCAGTAGTTTTTACGTGAAAGAGTAACAAACACCCATCCATCCATCCATTCTCACAAACTTTCACGTTTATAATATTTAAAGTAAGAAGAAAAGAACGGACAATCACAAAAAAAGCTGTCAATTAAAGTTAATTTAGAAACGCATCGACCAAAAACATGGCGAAGTTCAAGGAAAAAAACTAATTTGACATTTCTTAACTTAGTTCATATCTGTTACCTGTCATTTTCTAAAGCTGTAAGTCAGTAAGAGACGTCAATTGTCTAATTTCAATTTAGTTTTTGATCAAGGAAATCGATACCATCTTACCTCGGTACCATTTTACGCAACTTTATTAAAAAATTGCTGCTGCTCGCAACTTCATTTGTAAGGAAGTAGGTATAATAATTATACTTACTTACCATAAAAAATATATCCTATAATGCACATGTCGATAATAGGTACTTAATATAATAAATTCCATAACTTCATACGATACGATATATACGATAGCACTTCAATAGTTTCATGTATCAACAAAGACTCATACTTAAATGATATCAACAATTCAATTAGCAGTTTAATAAAATGGCTTGACAATAATAACCTAGTTATAAATTTACAAAAAACTAAAACTATGCATTTCCACCAACGTATATCTATAGGTGACATGGATATCAATTACAATGGCCAAACTATCGATAAAGTAAATAGCACAAAATTTTTAGGAATCTTAATTGATAGCCAGTTAACTTGGAAGCCGCAGGCAGAAGATATCTGTAAACGTGTATAACCTATCCAAAAAATTAAATTTGTCAACAATATTAGTGGCCTACCATGGTCTTGTAATTTCAATTTTAAGATTTGGTGTTATATTTTGGGGTTATTGTAGTGAACGAGAAAGCATTTTTAAAGCTCAAAAGCGCTGTTTAAGAGCTATTTTTGGCCTCAAAGTTACTGACAGTTGTGTGCCTATATTTAAGTCTCAAAAACTATTAACTTTCCCATGCCTCTATATCCTCGAATTGGCAATATTTGTTATAACAAACCGAAACTTATTTGCAACAGTAAAAGAAACCAGAAAACGAAATACAGCATTAAGATCACAATATCAAAACTTACTATGCACAGGCACTTTTAAAACTAGCTTATTAAGAAAAAGTGTGATCTGTATGGCTCCTGTTATTTTTAATAAAATTCCTAGTCAAATGAAAGACTTGCCATTGATGAAATTTAAAAAATGTTTTACAGAATTACTCGTAGATAAATGTTATTATTCTGTCCAGGATTTCCTAGATGATATATTCTAATAACCTACCTACTACTAATTTTTGTATAATAATTTAATTGTATTTGCATGCCAACAAGGCAGAATGTACACGGATATTATTATGTTATTGACCATCTTATTTTGTATGTACCTGCATTCTAAGCAAATAAAGACATATTATTATTATTATTATTATTATTATTCATCTAGTCCTAAAATAAGCAGAATGAGCATGTATGTACCAAATAACTGATAAACTTACTTCTGTATTTTAAAACACAGTAAAAATGATCGTGCTCATCATACAAACATTTGTCTTGGGAGGGAATTGAACCTACGACCTCTGGCATAGCAGTTATGGCCACTAACCACTAGACCAAGAGGCCAGTCAAACATAACGTAGCTTTCTTTTAATGAAAGATTTTAATAAATCGGATAAATAGTTTCGGAGACCACACCTTACAAAATTATGTATAAACTTATGAACAAACTTATTCCACTTCATAAAAGAATAAGAAGATAGAAATCATAGAATAATTACTTACTTACTCTTTATCACCATAAAAACTTACAAATAATAACTTTAAGGTATCTCTGGTATGAAGCCACATAGGATGTTTTAATGGGCGGCCTTAAATTATTACTTCAAATACCTACCACTACTTACTCTAGTGTTAACATAATAGGTACACACACAGGTGTATTATATATATTTGTGTTTTATTTTTTATATACTTTGTTTGTTTTCTTGGGTGTGTCCGTGGCATCACAACGGGCCCTATCAGAATAACAGCGCTGCGATGTCTATATTTTTAAATGTCGCAGCTAATGCTGAGATAGCCGCCTTTTTGGTCTCGCACAGGTCTTTTTATTATTATTATTATTTTATTTTTGTCTCTAGTTTTTTAATCTTTTTTTTTATTATCTGTATTGCTGTTCTTTTGTTTTATGTTCTGTGCGTCCAAATAAAATATTTTCTTTCTTTCTTTCTTTTACACGCATCGCGAGGACCCCGGGGTCTTCTCGGGGATTGATTAACGCTAAAAGCGATCTCTTGCAGACACCTTTGGATAGACTTGAAAGAGAAAAAATATGTGTAAACTAGTACCTAAGTAGTTTGTAACACATTGTCTTCTGACCCCAAATAGCAAAGGAAATAACCTACAAGAAGTACACTTATTGCACACAGTAACATAATTATGTAACTAGGCTCAAGATACATATTTCAAGATAAAAAAAACCGCATTGCTAAAAAGCCATTGTACTATGTAAATGAAAAACGCGAACATGCAGCGTGGCAATACGACAATATCCACTTACAGTTTGAAAAAAAAAGCAACAACTCCCGACTTCGTTTCGTTCTATTTTTGAATAGCTAAGCCAAAGAGATTTAATGTCTTTGAGCTAAGCTAACCTAATTTCCCGCGTCGCGCTCTGCGATTGGGTGTATTGTGGAACTTGCCTGTTTAACCCGGCGAGCATGTGGAGGGGTCAATTTGACCCTGCCAATTTTTATTCATGTATAGTTTTCTTTTCTGCGATAGTAAGCATTTGGACGTCGCAGTAGCTGTAACTAAGGGCCCCGCGCCCCACTATTCAGACGGCCGTCGCCTGCGACGGGAGCAACACATATATTTGTTCAGAACACACCGTTTCGTTCTGCCAGGATTGTGCTACAATCACAGATAATAATGATGTGAAGGTTATAATTGATGATAAGAATGTAAGTGAAACTGATTGATCTCTACGTACATACCGAATTACAAGTTAATTGACAAAAAAAAGTCTGTATTTTATGTTTGTAGGTATAGAAATGTTATGCTGAAGTGATTATTTTGTAGTAGTTTGCTAAACCTGATTTAAATATAATATTTTGTACTATTGTATACGTATTATTATCCAGCAATAAATATAATCAAGAACTTAACTTAAAACCTCAGAATACATAGTCAAAAACTATTAATTTAGCCATTTCAAACACATTTAGTATACAGGGTCAGAATGACCCTTCACAATTCCTACGTAACTTTTTTCACCACATCCTCGCCGGGTTAAGATGGAAGCGCCAGGGTAGGCCGCGATATTAAATTTTTCTTGTGTGTTTTTGCAATTAGCCGTTTAGTGTCAAGTTTTAGGTTGTATGTACACTTGACCTCAGTGTCGCGTCGCGTCAACGGACGCGTGTGCGTTAGTGTCCCGTTTTTAACCGACTTCAGGAGGAGGTTCTCAATTCGATCGTTTTTTTTTATGTAGGTACAGACGCCAGCACATCAAGTTACCCCAATGTGTCAAATTTTCCCAATTGAATATGAACCTTATTCTGTTTGACATAAAGTTGAAAAACGATCAAAGAAATTTGACACATTGGGGTAACATGATATGCTGGCGTCTGTACCTATGTACACCGATTGCTCCGAGATTAATGATCCGATTAACTTGATTCTTTTTTAGTTCGATGCGAAATAGTTGCCATTTGGTCCCATAAAAAATTAACATAGGTTGGCCCGGTAGTTTTAATTTTATGAACATTTTTATGAACTTTTAATTTATTATTTTGCATGTATGTAAATGTAAAATAGAAAAGTAAATGAAAAATAAAAACTTTTTTACAAAAAATATACTTAACCGGCGACTTCAAAAAACACTCACCGGTGTAAAATAACTCTAAATTCGAAAGTCGGTGGCCAACTGGCCAATCATGAATGAGACAAAACCACCAAAGCCACAGACTTCCAGAGATTGCAAAAAAGTTTTTAGTTTTGAGCACGACAATGTCAAGAATGAAGAGGAGCAAGGTGTATTAACTTTCTTCTGTCGACAATAGTCTACAATATCGGGAATTATGTCTTTTATGTATAATAGGCAGAAATGTTTCTTCCATTGGTCGCTTTGACGGTTCTTCCGTCGAACTACCCGTTTCTACTATGATCATGCATTAATATAGACAGCAAAACCACAGTCTAAAAACATACAGTCGTCCGACGAAGCCGTCTAGACAGGGCAATCGTGTGGGGTGAGAGGGGCGAGACGCGGGAAAGCCGCTGCCTAACTTCGAACAAAACGATGTTCGTAGTTCGGGAGGTATTATTCAGGGCTAAAGGTGGCGGCTCGCACCGGGACAGAGACACGCGACCGAGACAGGAGACCGCGACCGTCACTTGATGTTAGGCAATGTATAAGCGACTTGTGTCTGTCGCGGTGCGAACCGCCACCTTTACACGTGTAGACGTTGTCGGCATTTTTCCAGAGATCAAAGGCGTCGTCCTACTGTATTAATATTTATACTGTGGCAAAATCATGACCTGCGAGATACCATTGTTGCGAAAAACAAGCAAGTTTGTTTATTCTCAAAGGTCAGTCGGCGACTTAATTCAACTGTGCCCTAAGGTCTACTCGTAAACGTCTCATTAATTTATTACTAATTAACACTTAACACTAAATGGCCATTTTATGAGTTAACATAAAACGAAATCGCAACATTGTTGTATCTAAAATGTATGAAAGCGTTGTTATCTATACGAAATATGATCTTAACACGCTTACAATGACATGATGATATATTTGACTGGCCTGTTGGTCTAGTGGCTAGTGGCCCAGACTGCTATACCGGAGGTCGTAGGTTCTATTCCCATCCAAGACAAATGTACTATAAAAACATACTATACAGGGTGTCCCAGAACTCAACGTCAAGCCGAAACGGGGCGACAGGATTGATTGTCAACATCATGAGAAAAATCAGTAAAAAAAATCTATCCCAATTCCCATGCAGTTTGAAAATTATGAGCATCTAAGAAAAACTTAAAAATTTGGTCAAACTGTAACCATTTTTCGGTTATTGTGGTTAATTTTTATTATTTTTGTTCATTTAAACTTCGGAACCGTAACCCTAAATAACATTTCTAAGAATCACAGTCAAAAACAATGAAGTTTTCTAGAACTAAGACTGGTAAATTGAAATGAAATTAAAATTATAATTTGACGTTGAGTTCTGGGACAATAGTGTAATTTATCTACGGGGTAGATAAATTACACCCATACAAAACAAATGTATGTGCCCATCACACAAACATTTTGTCCTGGGTGGGAATCGAACCCACAACCTCCGGCATAGCAGTTTTGACACATTGGGGTAACTTGATGTGTTAATTTATCTTTATGTAAGTACAGACGGTACTTACATAAAGATAAATTAACTCAGTCTGCCATCATCAAATATTAATGACTTAACCTCTATAGTTGACGTCATGGCAGGGGATGTAAGTTTGTTTAAATAAATTAATTTATGTAACTCTGAATGAATTCATTAAGTTTTCATTATGGGTGCGAGATGATTACCCTAGTTTAATGTGACCTCTTGCATGTGAATGTACAGACGCCAGCACATCAAGTTACCCCAATGAGTCATTTTTTTTTTATCGTTTTTCAAACAGAGTAAGGTTCTTTCAATTGGGAAAATTCGACACATTGGGGTAACTTGATGTGCTGGCGTCTGTACTTTGATATTATAATTTTAATGATAATTATACCAACCTGTTATACTATCCCACTGCAGGGAAAAAGCCTCCTTCTCATACAAATAAGGCACGAGAATTGATCACCTGCACGCTTGCTCAAGGCGAATTGGCGATTTCAAACTTATATCAACTAAAAGTCCAGGTTTCCTCACGATCTCTTCCTTCACTGTTTTAGCAGCAAGTGATAATTTTACAAAATATGAATCCTTAAGGTCATGGCACATTATAACGGCACCGCAACTGCACAGCTGCCGCACGGCGTCGCCTCGAATTTAGGCTACGGCTAGCTGCCAGTGCGCTAACTACGCATCGTCGGTATGGTGCCAGCTTGCAGTCCGCACGTCACCCGCGAAGTGCAAGCTCGACGCCAGCGGGGTGCAAGCTCGCAGCCCGCGCGCTGGCAGCGAAGTGCAAGCTAGCTGTCATCACCGCGAACACAATAACTGTTGACATTTATAATTGAACACGCCTATGACTTGCACGTTTTCATAATGTCTCGGTTTACGACGGCGCAATGACGTTTTGCTGGCGACTCGTAGTCGGCGGGCGTGCTGTAAGCGTGCGGTCGACGCGCTGTAAGCACATGGTCCGCTCGCAATCGGCACGCGGGCTGCGAGTCGAGTTGTATGGTAGTGGCAAGCGCGCTGACTGCTCGCCGTTGGCTTTTTCACTTTGACATTGTGAAATATATTATACTCTACAAGATTTAAGGCTCTAAATTTCATGACAAGTCAATGGCTGGTTTGGAGCGGTGCCGGTGCCGTGCCGGTATAATGTGCTATGACCTTAAAAGTCCGAGGTTTTAACTTGAGTTCTATGATTTGTTAATCCGCCGTCAGTAACACCATTTGGCCATTACCGCTATATCTGTTACGAGAATAAACACAACATAGGCCCGGATATGGCACAGAAAGGAAACTATGATGACAGACGAATCCTGTAGATTATCTTATTACAGTTTTAAAATAAAAAAGAATATCGACACAAAAAAGCTGCGGAGGTCAGAATCAAATTCGTAATCAGATTATCAGAAAGTAATTTCTGTAAATAAAAAATGTTAAAGTTCCTAGCAGACGTCCCGTGGTTTCACCCGCGTAGTTCCCGTTCCCGTGGGAATACAGAGATAAAAAGTAGCCTATGTGTTAATCTAGGGTGTCAGGTAACTCCAGTCCATACCAAATTTTATTAAAATCCATTGTATTTTTTTACCCAATTTCTTTTATTAAATTTTAAATGCTAATATTACTTACTCTTTTTAACCGACTTCAAAAAAAGGAGGAGGTTCTATGTTCGTGTGTATGTATTTTTTTTTATGTATGTTACCTGATTTCTCCGCCATTTGTGGACCGATTCTCGAAATTCTTTTTTTTTGTTTGAAAGAGTAGACTCCTGAGGTGGTCCCATTTTAATTTGGTGAAGATCTGACGCTGATCTTCGGAGATATACAACGGAACTCTTCAAAAATAGACGGCAAATCTATCGTGATTGCTGGAATCGCTTGGATGTTTATTGTTTATACAACATCATGACGTATCATCAAGCCTGTATGCTCAGAGGGGTAGGCAGATGTGTTCAATATACCTAGATTTCGACAGTTAGGTATGTTAAGTTTCATTTATTAGGGTTAAGTGGATAACCCTATTATAATGACATGTATTGTTAACAATTAACAATATAAAACGAAGACATGGCAAATGTTTGTATGGGAACAACTAAAAATGGAAAAATAAAAAACTTTTTTACAAAAAATAAAACCGACTTCAAAAATAACACTAAACGGTGTAAAATAACTCTAAATTCGGAAGTCGGTGGCCCATCAAGAATAAGACAAAAGTACCAAAGCCACTGACTTCCTAATTTAGAGTTATTTTACACCGTTTAGTGTTATTTTTGAAGTCGGTTTTATTTTTTGTTAAAAAGTTTTTTATTTAATTAATTAATTAAAGGATAAGTACTTAATACGGCAGTTAGGCGCCCTTCAATAGTTTGAATGACGTTGATGTTCAATTAGGAAAATCTTACAGTTTGTAGTAGCTTGATGTGCTGGCGTCTGTATCGCACTGTACCTAATACATAAAAAACGCCCGCCCTTCACTACTTTTAAGTGTTTTTGCTGGAAAGTAAAAGTGGCGAAACCACTCTCCAGCTAAATGTCAAAAATTCGTCAACAAATGTAGGGTAATTACAGACTTACTACGAGTATAGACGGAACATCACGAACAAGATTTTCATCCGATACTTGTTTCCTAGTGGACACAAGTCTATGAGTTTAGTTTAGTACACTCCGCTGCCGCTCCAATATTGCTATATTATTCTAGATGCCGTTACTGAGACATGGGATCACAGACTTACAGTTTTTCTTTGACATTTGCATGTCCCCGTCTATAGTATCTTTAACTCTTTGGGTAATTAGAGTGGTGCCATCTTTTGGCAGGCGTTACATACCATCCTGTAAGAATTGCTCCCGCAAACACACTTTTAAATAAATAAAATCATTTTATTTCGGACAACTGCAAGTAAAGGACCTGCGTTCGGCGCGGTGGGAAAATATGTTAAGCAAACTTGAGCCTACTCATCAAGCCTTCTGGCAATTGCAACGTAAGTTGCGCTCCTCTCAGGAAGCCTCCATGCCTCCTCTCATCCGACCCGATAAGATCGTCGCTTTTGACGACTCTGAAAAAGCCGAGTGTCTGGCCGACAGTCTAGAGGCCCAATGCTCAATGGTTATACCCAACCGGCCAACCAACAGCACTTGCTTGAGGTTGAGGCCGAAGTTGAACGCCGATCTTCCCTCCCTCCCATCGAAGACCCTGATGATGCTCTGCCTCCCGTCACTCCAGACGAAGTGCAAGACATCATTAAAGGGCTCAAACCCCGCAAAGCCCCCGGCGCGGATCCATAAAATAGTTAGTAACAGGTATACACTTAAAAACTATTGTTCAGACGAATTAATAAGAAGACCGCCCTTGCCCAAGTTCCCTGTTCTTTGACACTGCACTGCACTTTTGACAGATTGACACACACTGCGAACGTTTTAAAAATACGGGAAATTAAATGCTTCTCAGTTTAAAATACTCGTTTGGAGTAACTTTATTCCGTGTTTTTTATTAATTAGGGGGTTAATGTCTAAATATTTTTGACAAGTTTGTGACATTTATGACGCTAAGATTAGATTGCAACAAGATTAAAAAACATTAATATAGACGGAAATTGACCTTTTATTAAAATGATTTGGCGTTGAGTTTGACTACAGAACATATAAAAACCTCCTTTATGTGTTCTGTGAGTTTGACATTAGCTGTTAGAATATCTTCAACTACCTACAAGTCGACAAACTTACTGAAGAACTCTCTAATTATACCGTTCCGTTATATAGGCTGTCCCTAACTTTGTATATACAGGCTGCTCCTAATCATGTATATACAGGGTGCTCGTAACCATGTATATACAGGCTGCTCCTAATCGTGGCTATACAGCGTGCTCTTAAGTAGGTCGCCCGTAAGTATTTAGGGCACTGCGGATGTTACAAAATGTATGGTAAGCGATGAGACTTCAAAATTTCGTACTTAATTTAACTTTTGGGGTGTCCGTTAAAGTATTAGGCGCTTCCATTATGGATATTTTATGAAAGGCGATACTTTGTAACTTATATAGCTATTTACAGGGTTATTTATAACTACGTTGTGAAAGGCACAAGAGCGGTAACTAAACTAAACTATAAAATAAATAAATAATTACAAAGCGTCGAAAGACTCACCTGCATCGCTGGGCTGTCAGGTAGTGTCCTTAAGACTGGTGAATGCAAATGCTTAGCCTTTTGACCAAAGTAGAGGCCAGCCCTTGCTGGGCCACGGGAAGTGGCAACTAAACGTTTGGAAATGTCTTTGAAAAGAAGACGAGCACTTGGACCCCACGGCCCAAGAGTTTCAATACAAATCAGCTCGAAAGTAGATATAATTAAATACTTATACTCCATATAATATAGCATTAGAAAAAAATACTTGTTGAAGCAGGAATTCAGAACATTACATTATTTTAAAGATAAGTTAAATTCCAATTAAAATTGTTTTATTTTAAATTTAGAAGAATAAAAGTGAAACGAAGAACGTGTTCATTGTTCATCCCTGCTTCTTTTAGGTTTTTTTATAATTGACACTGTAATTTTCAACTCAAAATGAAATAATATACTTACACCTAGGCAAAGACATTCAATACCTATAGACCGGACATCACGAACAAAATTTTTGTCCGAAAAAGTGTGTCCTGCTGGATAGAAGTCTATGAGTTTTTTGTAGTACGCTCCGCTACCGCTCCAATATTCATATATTATTCTAGATGGCGTTACTGAGACATGGGATCAAAGTTTTTCTATGACGTTTCCTTGACATGCCCGCTCTATAGTATTTTAAATCTCTTTGGTTTTCGTACACATAGACATTACTAATAATTTACTTAACATCTTTCCTCCATAGATAACCTCAGTAAAAGATGTCAATTTCAGCCATTTTGTTTAGCCTTTAAACAAGGAGCCAACGGTATCAATTTTCCCCCCCAAAAATCGGAAAGCGCTAAGATTTCATTAAACGTCAAGTTGACAACTAGAAGAATGTCACTCCCCAATTCGATAAAATCGCGACTTCTTGTTACACTTGATACGCCTGTCACTGTCATTTTGTACACAAAGGAACGAGACGGCAACATATGTTTCCTATTCCACGTTTATGAATAGGGGAAGATAATTTATTCATTGAAATTATCATGTAGGTCTGTGCTGGGAGATAACAGAAAATAATATGTGTCATGCGATAGCAATCATTGTTGTTTCAAACCAATTTCTTTGTTGAACTGCAGAATTCTCACTGACAATGCAAGAAAAAACTACGCCTTGCCATAGCTTATGTTACCATAGAATTTCCATTCTTTATTCAAATAATCAATATGGAATCAATCATTCAGGCGCCATTACAAAAAAAAAAGAAGGCCATTTTACAAAGACCTTTTGTGCTTAGTAATTTTATTGCAACAGAGGTCTAACTTAACTGGTTACAAAGCCATACTGTAAACCTACTGACCTATTTTCCCGCTACGCAGTGTGACGTCAGTACAGCATTGCGCCATAACGCGGAGGAAGGCACAAGCTAAATTGAATCTTACTTACGACGCCATAAAGTCGAATGTTAATTATACAAAGTTAACTTCTAAAGGTTTTAATGGTAAAAGAAAATCAACCCTGTTTCAATGGCGTAAAGCCGGCTTTAATGTGAAAGAGCAATTTAAAATTCTAGTTCTTTTTAAACATTGCACATAGGAGCACATAGGTCGAAAGGTCAACGCAGTGCGATTTTAGATTCCAAATTCAAATTGGGTCACACAGGTTGAGAAAATATTCGAGTAGTCTTTAACCAATGAGAGTTTTAGTTTAAACAGGATCAGCCAATCGTAATTAGTTTAGTCGTACTGCAACAAAATTCTATTGGTTGTTTTAAATTGTTCGTGAATCCACGTGGAAACAGAAAACATATTTGTTTTATTGGTTTTTTTTACAGCGATATAAATTCAAACTTTGCGAAATTGCTTTTTGATTTGTTATACCTAATATTGCTTTTATTTACCGAGAAGCCATTTTGGATTTATTGAAAATTATTAAGTACCTAGTACTAGTTTGTTTTTGAACCCGTGGTTGTTTTGGGAACTAAACAAAGTGGATTTTATTGATTTAACTTAAAATATGGACTGTGGGCTTCGATCAATAATAGCACTAGATACAGGATCAGGAACAAAAATGCGTCGCTAAAGTGTCCACGTTTACACACACATAAACAATTACAGTTCTTACTACGAAATATTGAAAACAGTTTTATGATATTATCAAGTTCAGTTCATTATAAACCTTGACACTCAAGCATAAAGTTTAATTACAATTGCAAAATATTTATCCCTAAGTCCTTCTGTCATCGGAGAAAAGAAAAAGGAATAAATTTAAAATGTCACTTAAAAATTAAAAGCCACTTTTATAATAAGTACAAAAATATTTATTCTAAAATTAAACTTAAGACCTAGAAAATACGGTTAAAAACGTTTTGTTCACAATTTTGTCTTTACTCTATTTTGGAACTAGACGTAGTTCTTGGCATGACATTTCAATGCTCAGAACACAGTAAGAATTGAAAGATAGAGTTGCAGAATAATAATTTATATTTCTTATGCGAGCGAAGGTTTGTTTTATATGGTAGCAAATAATTACATTTGACCCATTTTAAAAAAGTAGTAGGGCTAAATTAGTGCAATAGCTATTTTATTAGGACATTGCTATTAATTGTAAATCACATTATTAAATTGTATAAGTTTTGCATGCCTAACTTGGTGCAACACAGTTGACTTCACATTCAATTGACATCTAGAAATATATAACTATGTACTGTGTTGAGCAATAAACATTTGAATTTGAATTTGTCTGCGGGTTGGCTCATGATAAACAACCCGCAAAAAAAATTAATGCGCCTACCTTTTGTATGCGATTTTAAAGTTTCCACACTAATATTATAAAGGCAATAGTTTCTGAGTGTGTGTGTGTGTGTGTGTGTGTTTGTATGTTTGTTACTTCTTCACGCTCAAACGGCGGAACAGATTTGGATGAAATTTAGTATGTAGGTAGCTTATATCCTGGATTAACACATAGGTTACTTTTGACTACTCCTGGTTTACGCGGGAGAAACCACGGGGCGCAGCTGGTGAAAAATCATTGTATGACATCAAATTATAAAAAACGACTTCAAAAACAGGAGGAGGTTATCGATTCGTATGTATTTTTTTTTGTATAAAAACTGAATTCAATAGTAAATAAAGTCTTTTAGCAAATATAATGATTGTTTGACCAATTAATTTATTTTTTATATTTGTTTTTAGTGTTTGTTACCTCAGTACTGAATCATTAATGAATGTACCTGTAATTTTGGAACTGATGTTCTAACCAATCGACATCTGCTGGTATTTCCGGATATATTAATAGCTACCTAATGATAATAAAAATTAAACAGCAAAAAAAAATAACAAACCCCCCACGCAAAAGTATCCTGTAAAAAGTAACAAAATAATATTATGTATTGACCCTTTAAGTTTAATAAAAGAAGTAATATTTTAATCCAAGCATCGTTGTGTTGGGGAACCGCTTATATAATTCTTCTCCTCTTTCTTTCGCGACAATAGATACCCATTCTGCACAGCGAAATGTGTCGCTAGGAAATGTACAAACAAAAATTTCATAAAAAAAAAGAAACATAAAATAACAATACTACTCCATGCATTCCCTTTTCCAGAATAGTCGATGTTTGTTACAATAGTTGGAGCGTTGCAGCAAACATTGGTCAAACAATCATAATATTTGCTAAAAGACTTTATTTACTATTTAATTCAGTTTTTATTTTATGATAAATACATATTGATATAAACTCACCGAAAAAAAATTATTTTCCTTCCGAAATTTTGGTGTTACGGTGATTATTTACGCAATTTTTGAACGCGCACTGCGGCAAATTGACGTCTTAACGTTGGCTATGATTGGACCATACTAATTAGAAATAAGAGCACAACAGTATTTGTGCTCTTATTTTTCGGGCCGTTTTTGAAGCGCTTATCGGGAATCTAGTACTATTATTGATCTAAGACTGTGGGTTACAAATACATTCAATACTTACTTACTTTAGACCGGAAATCACGAGCAAAATTTTCATCCAATATAAGTAAAAAGGTGTAAGTAGATAGATTATACGCGCTCAGCAAGTGACACGTTAAAATGTGGCTAACTAGCCACACTTGACCTCAGTGTGACGTCGCGCCCCAACCAAAGACATTCAATACCTATAGACCGGACATCACGAGCAAAATTTTCGTCCGAAAAAATGTGTCCTGCTGGATACAAGTCTATGAGTTTTTTGTAGTAGGTACGCTCCGCTGCCGCTCCAATATTCATATATTATTCTAGATGGCGCTACTGAGACATGGGATCAAAGTTTTTCTATGACATTTCCTTGACATGCCCGCTCTATAGTATTTTAAATCTCTTTGGCCCCCAACGGACGCGTGCGTGCGTTAGTGTACCGTTTTTGAAGATCGAATGTTGTATAAGTAACCTAACTACACCTTGTTACTTACAATAAAATTGGTTAAGATCAGCTACCTACCTATCTTAAATAGAGCCATTGCCCGCATGATGAAGACAAAATTACTATTGTAGGTTTAGCTGTCTTGAATTTTATCTAAACTATCTGGGTTAAACTGGGTTTCCTCCTTTGGTTATGTATTGAACCAGCAAACACAATTGAAATAAAATCTTTTTTCCGAAAGAATCTCACTCGAATCTGCTTACCGTCAGGGTGGGAATGCAGTCGAGAACTAGTTAAAAAAAAAACAAAAAAAAAGAATACAACCGACTTCATTAAAAAAAAAACTAACCGGTGTAAAATCACTAAATAACTCTACTTTCGGAAGCCTGTAGCTTTGCTGGTTTTGTTTCAATCATTATTGGCCACCGACTTCCGAAACTAGTGTACAACGGTTAATTTTTTTTTTTATCAAGTCGGTTGTGGACACGGGAAGTATTCCCCTCTCAACCAAAAAAAAAAGATTACTTATTTGAATTTCATAAAAAAATACATGCCCAATTAAGAACCTCCTGTTTTGACATCATTTACTTAAATGCTCTAATGTTTATTTCAATTATTTGTATACTAAGTAGTTGTAAAAGATAAATAAATTAATAAGCTATCTTTATTTGATCAGTTGGACATGATGTTTTTCTTTTAATTAATAACAACTCGTACGTTATAATAATGGTGGAATGGATGAAGTTGTGGCTAAATATTAACTGCCGTTTGGGTCGATTGAAGGTTAAGCTAGGCTTGACGAACGCTTGACGCTAGAGGCTTGACGCTTCGGTCCGTGGAAGGGTGTTCATTTACACATGTCAAGACTTCTCCGTGTCTCGTAAAGTACGTTAAAGATAAGCGTCCACAGGTCCGCGTCGCACGTATCGAACGCATCACACGTACGTAACGGATTTTAGTTTGCCTTGTATAAAAACGCATACAACAGCGTCGTTGCAGTTTTCATATTCGCACTTCACCATGAAAAAAGCTCAAAAACCTGTTAACAGGTATTGCTTGCCTACCCGAATGCAAAAACATTATCAGATTGTGCTTTTACAAAACACTTTCTGTCATTTTCTTAAATGTTTTTTAACTTCACTATGAAGCTAAAATTACAGTTGAATATTAAATTAATTCACAACACACACGGCAGTAGGTAATTATGTTTTCTAATAAAAAGTCAATTCCAATACTGTTTTGTAGGCGTAACTTGTCTTGTTGTCGTAGCATTTGACGTCACGTTTCGTTATAACCAATGGTGATGCGTTTCACAAATTTCAATTTCCCGCGCTTAATTCGCACTTTGATTTATTATTTTAAATAATTAAGACGCTATTCAGAAGTGAAATAATGATTTAGTTCATATTTTCTGCCATTAGAGATTGGGAAAAAAATATTCGAACCAAATTAAAATTACATGCATATTCCCTATTGGGAAAGTTTAGTGTTCAACCTCAAATAGTTTCGGAGAAGGTACCCCGGACGCCTATATATCTTGCAAGGCTATGGGCTATCGTTTCATTGCATTGAGAACCTCCTCCTGAAGTTGGTTAAAAGTACCTGACCCCTATCTCAGTAGGATGCCACGATATTTAAAGAAAAATAATTTATACCGCAGCACTGTTATTCTGATAGGGCCTACATTAATGCCATGAATACATTACAACGCTTTTTAATAACTTTTGGATATAAACATTCGCCTATCGACCTCAATTTATAGGGTTGTGGGCATTAGGCAGGCACCACACAGTGCCCACAACGCTTGCTGTTGAATTTTTTGTACCTACACACAAAATTTGGTAAGAATCGGTCAAGCCGTTTCGGAGGAGTTTGGTAACACTGTGGCACTAGAATAATAATAATAATAATAATAACCCCGCAGGGCAGCTTGTGGCGAGCTGTTGGGCAGTAGCGACCCCACGGACCTGATTTCCCGGGAGATGTCTTGTTCCTCATCTCCGGCTTGCCTTGATTGGCCGGCCAGAGTGAACTCTGACGAGGAACGGAGCTCCCACCTCTTTCTTGCCTTAGTTGGCCGGCTAGAGTGGAGATTCGCAAGAGCAAACGTGCTCGGAGAAAGGAAGCATTCCAGTAAGGTGCTGGTAGGGATCTTAACCGTACTTCCGGGATTGTCCTGATAGCCGTGGAATGCCGCTCCACTCCTTTAGCACCTCAGGACATGTTGCCCTCTTGTCGCTACGTCACTATGTGCTAACGGCCGCTTTAGAGGGCGCATTATTGAGTGTGCAAGTCACCCCCTGTCATTTAATCTGTGTATATGAAACATTGATAAGGCAGGGGCCATAGTCTTTCATAGTTCTAGGTATTCAGTCCATTTTAGCTACCCTAACCTATAGTCTAGTACTTTTGTTACCATATTCTGCAATAGTCTTACTCCAGTCGTAGGTTTTCCTCGGGTGCACTTGTCTAGTGCATACAGGGAAAATCTACGATTGGTGCCTCAATTCTTTAAAAACGACTAAGGGCCTCTGCGAGTTGGCTTCGGCTCCTCGTACGCCTTCCAAAGGTCCGGAACCCAAGGGTTCCGAGAAATAACTAGGAATAATAATAATAATAATGTTTATTCATCAATCATAAGGTACATAATAAATACAATTTTGGCTAAAATTTACGTAAAGTTCACACATGTTATGTGCCTGAACTAGGTAATCCTGTGTTTCAGGCGATAGGAGGTAGGTACAATTCTTTTTCTTGTTAAATGATCACAAAAAACAAACGTTATATACTAGTCATCTTATGTTGTAATATGTTTAAAGGTGTAAATGAAGAAATAACAATATATCTTAGATTTAAATAAAATACGAACAATCTATATCCTAATACAATTAATAACTTCTCTGTGTCTTCATAGGACATACTTTGAAGAGTTTCCTTGAGAGTCTTCTTGCAATTACAATAATTTAGGTAATAAATGTTTGTTAGTGCGTTTAGTCTGTAGAATATTTTTACATAAGTATAATTATTCTGATCCCAGATTCCTACTGAATATACACACAAAATTTGATAAGATTCGGTCTAGCTGTTTCGGAGGATTTTGGTAACAAACACTGTGACACTAGAATTTTTCTACGTATGTAGGTCAAATATTCCCACATGCTTTTAATAACATGACAACGAATAGATCCAAAACAATAAGTAACTACTACTACTTGTTATTAAACGAGTCTCTAATGTGCTTTTTAAACCTGTGCATTAGATAGAATTTGAATGACAACATGTATACATATAACCTAACCTAACTTACCATACCTTTCATATAGCGAACCTAACCACCGAACCTAACTACCTTACCGAAATGCATTGATTTTCAAAGATACAAAATACATTATTTTAAACTGAACTACTGCGCTGCGTGTCTCTATGTTACATACAATACTAGAGTAGGTATTAGTATTTGAAGTAGTAATGGTGGGAGGTAATAATTTATCGATCCAGCCCCCCTAGCCAAGTTACAAACGATTCGTATCTATTCTCTTTCTACAATCGAGAACGCCTCATATCCCTTTGTTTTGACCACGTGACTTATCACCTTATAACTTGGCTAGGGGGGTAGCCCCCAGCCAAGTTACAAACGATTCGTATCTATTCTCTTTCTACAATCGAGAACGCCTCAATCATCATCCCTACCTTACAAATCGCTACCTTATAACTTGGCTAGGGGGGCAGGTTCCCTCACGAGGCTTTCCTTCACCGATGTTTAAAATAAACTTAGAAACTACATATGAATTGAAAAAGTCACATTGGTTCTTGCCCGGATTTTAACCACATCGCCGTCTATATTACTATACCTATACTGTACAGTCAGCCTCATAAGTCGATATACATATCCATATTTCCTAAACTCATGAACACCTTAGCTTACACAAATTGCTAAACAAGACTAGTGCCAGGATTTAATTAACGTCTTAAAGGTTCAAAATTCACTAGTCTTGTTTAGCAATTTGTGTAAGCTAAGGTGTTCATGAGTTTAGGAAATATGGATATGTATATTGACTTATGAGGCTGACTGTACCTATTGAATGTCTTTGCAATTTAATCGTGTTTAATGTTTAATTGTATTTTGTTACAGGAACGAAGTGGATTGGACAATATGCGGTCACTAGAACATTATTTAACAGACATAATGCGAGCTGACACATCAGATCACATGAAAGGTAAATTATATTTAAGAATATAAACCCGACAAAGTGCGAGACAGTTTCCTGGGACTCACAGAAGCAGCGTTTAGTACAAAACATGGCCGAAATCGTGTGTCCAGTTTTTTTATATTTGTGTGCGTGAGCTGAACGTGACTTTTGGTACCCACTGATACGGCTCGCCGAGCAAACAAGCCAGTTTTGGCTCATTTTTTGTTGCCTCACTTTTTGCACACGTAGGTACCTACTAGGATTCTTTGCGTTATCATTCCAAGGTTCTACCATATTTATTTTGATTCGACATGAAGTATCCTCAGGTTGTCTCCCGCCCTGGGGAGGGCTGAGGGCTCTGTCAGATTCTTACTGACTACCATCCCATCGGGAACGGACGATAGAATAGAATAGAATAGAATAGAATACTCTTTATTGCACACCATTAAAACTTACAAATCATAATTTTAAGGGCTACAAGTGGACGTTACTTCCGTAAACCCCTTTCGCGGGCCTTTCCAGGTCAGCGTTTGAATCCCCTCGCTAGATTAGAGATACCTATAGCAGCTATTTGACAATAAGAAAAATAATGAATTATTTATTGCCATACGCCTATATTATGGATTTTACAATAAAAAATAATACTGCAAAAAAAACAGCATCATACAAACATTTTTAATCCTTAAAACTGAAAGAAATAGTTTTATAATCCTCTGTGCTTTTCTAAGCTTATTCGAATTAGGTCACGCAATATTTTTTAATAATTATTTAAAATAAAAAATATTTCCAGCGCCATCTCTTGACAGCAACAAAGCATCTTAGTTGCGTATAGAAAATAACAGATGGCGTTTTAATTAATAACGTATCGCGCCGTGCCGTGTAAAATGCAAATTGTACGGAGTTACATTTGTAAGGCATTGCATGTGTGGCTATGCATAAATTACTTTTGAATAAACAATGCTAAGTATTATGAAGTAATTTCGTGTACTTAGATTGCAAGACTAACAAGTCGGAATCCTTTTTCCGTTGCACTCAATGCCGAATCATTTTAGACCTATTGGTAAACCTACAATAATCTTTGTTTTAAATACCTCACGTCAGTTTGAGAATAGATTATTTTTAGTGCCCCCATTTTTTTACCTACCTAAAATTAAGCTAACTTCAAATTGAAAGTGCGCCCTGGTTATCGCTGGCTACTTTTGACAATACTCCTCCAAAGTTTGGTTACTTCTTCGGTGATAAAATACACAACATACATCTCAAAAAGTTGCATATTCCTGTCTCTTGTATTCTTAGAGATTTTTTTCAAAAATGTCTTGTATTTACCACAATTAATAAAGGTCATCGGTTTCGCTAGTGGTCGCCAGCACTTACCAGCCACACTCTTAAATTAATTAACTATTGTGAATTTATATGTATAAGCGGAGATTAAACATTAATTACAGAGAAAAAACGCTTCTGTGCGTAAACAAACATCTGTTCCGTGTATTCTAAAGTTTTAAAAATAGTTTGAGTGACCAAACAGTCACCTTCCAAGCCTCTACACAACGCCTTAATTTTTTTCTGGGTCTCTTAATGCCCCCCTGTATGCCTGCAGCGCCCACAAGGGGGCGTTATCGCCCATTTTAGGAAAGGCTGGGCTAAGGAGATGATGAAAGATTTAAAAAAAAATTGAGTCAAAAGTGCGAATTTAGGGAAAGTTAAACAAAAATTTCAGCTCTAAGGGGTCTAACTCATGGTACGCATATCCAGGTGTACGACGATGCTCCTTCGAATCTGTGTAAGTCCATAATACGGACTCTATTCTACATCCTCTATGTTATCCAGCTCTATATTTCTCTATGGTAAACGGGCTAAACGTCACAATGCAGAACAAATAAGTTAGACGTGATTATGACAGCGCTATAGGTACAGTTGGTCAACTGTAGACACAGAGCATGGTACAGGCGGAAGCGGTGACGTGTTGGGCCTGGAAATTAGCGTTTTTATTTGTGTGCGGTTTGATGATGTGGTCTAAAAAGGTAAAAAGGTTGTCGATTTTTTTTTGTTTAATAAAATATATAACGAAGTGTATTTTTTAGTCACGGGGAAAAAATTTCACAGTGTGTTCTACCTATGAATATCAACAACTGTCACAATGGGTCCAACTCGATCAAAATGTTTGCTGTTCACACACAACAGCTGTTTTTTTCCAATGACTAAAAATACACCTTGTATAATTAGGTAATCCTGCTTCTTAATGTATTATAATGTGCTAAACAGTAGTGATACTGACCGCACACTTTATTACTTACATTACCCAAGTTTTAACAGGAATAGTTTTTTTTTTATTACAGCTTTAAACGAAGTCAAATAAAAAAAAAACAAAAAATTCGAAATTCGAAATTGGAACTCATAGGCTGAGAAAAAGTACGCTTTATTACTATCTTCACCAGTCTCCATTAATACTGACCGCACGGTGCTCACCTCACACCGCTCAGTTTCTTGACACATTTTATAATTCTTTGTTAATATTACAAAGAGGATAAACAAGAGACTATAAGGAAAAGAGAAAGAGAGGATATTATTATTTAACTACAGTTATATCAATGATATTATAAGTAAAAAGGTTAAAATGTGGCGAGCTACTCAATACTCAATGCTCAATATATTTATTGCATTCCACAATGTGAACTTAGGTGGTAGGTACATAAGGATATAATAATAATATGCATCATTGCTAGCCACACTTCACCTCAGTCACCTCAGTGTGGCGTCGCGCCCCAACGGACGCGTGCGTGCGTTAGTGTACCGTTTTTGAAGATCGAATGTTGTTTAAGTTATCTACACCTTTTTACTGATAATATCATTGAGTTAAATAGTAACTAAACCATTATGTACTCTATCGCAATAGGTAATTCCCTGTAATTATAGATGTAAGCTTGGAAATATCTAAATAATAAAATATGCATTTTTGTGTGTATGTAACAAATAACCTTAAAACTAGTGGACGGAATTGAAAAAATATTTAACCGTTGGGAAGTTATACACTATCCGCGGGTGGCATAGGCTACTGTATATCACTGTATTAAATAATAAATAAATAATAAATATTTCACAACTTTTACACATCGCCATTTAGTCCCAAGCTAAGCTAAGAGCTTGTGTCATGGGTACTAAACAGCTGATAAAAATACTTATATATTTCTAAATACGTACATATTCCCACCACTCTTGACTCTTCGGTATACGATGCCCTTCACACCGCCAGAGACAGAAGCAGATGGAGGAACATAATGAAGAAAACGGTGATGAAGCAGGGAGGTCACGACCCTCAGCATTGAAGAGTACGACGCAAGGAGGAGGGACATATTACCACGGGAACGGAAACTACGCGGATGAAACCACGTGATGTCCGCTCTTATCTGATAAAATCGCTCCCTTCATGGCCATACACACATAATATGAGCATGTTAATGCAGCGTGCGTGACTTCCTTTTTATCGTCAACTAGTACAGTCAACAGAAGCATAATAGCTAACAAGTACACAGGGCCGGGCTTAGGGATGTGACGACCTGAACAGTGGCGGTGCTCCGTATTTATGTAATATGTTGCTGTGCCCTAACCAGGGGCTCGAGTCTGCTATTGCAATCGTGTCTCAATGACCGGTCATTGATCGAATATTTAACAACTTTGACAGTTTTTGTATGGGAAATGTGTCATAAGTTTGACATTATACGTCAAAAATCGATCATTGACCGGTCATTGAGACACGATTGCAATAGCAGACTCGGCCCCCAGGTTTCATGTTGGAACTTATATTATTAAACTAGCTTCTGTCCGCGACCTTGTCCGCATGAAAAACGGAAGCTTTTTTCCCGTTCGCAACATTTCTTATTACTGCTCTGCTCCTATTGGTCATAGCTTGATGTTATATTGCCTATAGCCTTCTATCCAACGCTAAAGTATTTTTCGATTTGAGCCGGTAGTTCCTGAGATTAGCGCATTCAACCAAACAAACAAAATAAAATAAACAAACGAATTCTTCTGCTTTATATTATTATTATCTACTCATTTGTGGTCAATTGCCGACACAACAGTAAGACAATAGACAAAAATCTCCTGGAGATTTTTAAAGAAGAAGTATAGTTGTAACAACAAATGTAGGTACACATGAATGCAATAAAGATTTTTGATTTTTGTGTTTGAGTTTGAAGAAGATGAAGAAGCTAATGATTAACCCCTTCAAACATTATCGTACAGAACCGTCACCCTGGTGATTGGGCGTTGTGAATAAGAAATATAATTAAATAAAACTTAAGTAATCTCTTTATTGTTAATCATGTATTGTGAATCATAATTATTAACAAAAATAATTTTTATTTTCATTGTAGTGCTTTGTGATATACGATGTTTTTTGTTTGATTATCTGGCGCATAGACAAACAAATCTGATGGTTTTCCAACACGGGAACTTACACATCAAATTGATTAAAAATTCATTCCTTAAAATATTTATAAAATTCTTGCAACAAAACCGCTTCGAAACGGTTTAACCGATTCTTATCAGGATATTGACAACTAAACTTAAGGAATACTAAGTCTAGGTACAATAAACTGTGTAAATAGAAGACTCCATGTAAAAAGGGCCTGTCCACTTTCATGGGTAAAACTGGCTTAACAATGGGTCGGCTTCCAGTTTAACCAAATACCAATGTTTTACATGGAGCGACCGCCCTGTCTGACCTCCACAACCCAGGTAACACGACACCTCTTGATAAAACTGGTTGTACAACTATCTATCGGCCAATCAATGTCGCGCTCCAACAGCCTTTGTAATTTTAGTTATTTTTGGGACCGATAGATGGCGCTTTTTATTTGAGAACAAAAATTAGATCGCGGTGTTAAGATTCTCCGCGAATACTATAAGATATCTGGGTTGAAAAATTGTAATTCGTGCATTTCTATAATGTTACCAATCAACATGGTAGATTAAACATTGGAGGTGATTGGTACCCTATGTTTCCTTTTTCCACAATCTAGCGCCGTAGGGAACCCTAGTGTCTTTGCGACCCTCACTAAGCCCGGGGGTTCGCATTGAGCTAGTTTCAGCAGTCTATCTACCAGCTCGCAACGTGAGCGAGCATCAGCAGATGAGCAGAACCCTCACGAAGCCCGAGGGTTCCGGGTTCAACACTGGTTGTCAGAATTTTGGGCTTCTGACTACTGCAGTGCAATTCTGGTCAAATCACCGCGTGAAAATCTAGGCGCAGTGAGGGCGAATTGATGCTAGGCATTGGCAGTTGACTTCACTCAAGTTTTTACGCAGATGTCCCGCGGTTTCACCCGCGTAGGTCCCGTCCCCGTGGGAATACAGGGATAAAAAGTCCTTTGTGTTAATCCAGGATGTCAGCTAGTTAGCTAGTAGTAAAACTACTGAATGGATTTTACGTGAAAGAGTACCAAACATCCAGCCATCCACACTTCACAAACTTTCGCGTTTATAACATTAGTAGGAAGTAGGATTAAGTATTGAATTTGGAACCTCAACTGAAAGTTTGAATAAAATCTCATAGATACCGAAAAGGGCTTATTTGAAACACGAAAATTTCCATTTTATTATTTCAAAGGAGGTGCGAAAATTAGGTTATTCCCCTTGGCGATGAAGGTGTCTTTGTCTTAGGATATCTGAATCCTTCGCTGCATTCAGGATTCTGCTATTTATTTCCTGGCATCACACTTAAAGCACCCTTGATTTTACTGTATTCCCTTGGTTTTAATATACTATTTTGCCATCTTTCAGTCGTTAAACCCAGTCGCATCTTACACCGCAAAAAGATAGGCACGAATTATTGATGTATTACATATACATACAATACAATGGCAGAAAACTCACCATCTGCCGGCCGTTTCTCAACTCAGTTGCGGTCGACATTCAGTCTAACTGGAATCTGGATGCAGCTTTGGGAAAAGGTTTAGCAGAAAACAACAATGTCAGTATTGTAAAAGATGACTAAATAGCTCCACTTCGGTCAGAATGTTACTTCACAATAAATTAATAAAAAAAAAGTGTAATAAATTATTTTAAACTTGACACAGTTTGTTTTGTTGACAGTACTCCGTAACAATTGTTAGCACTGCAAAGTAGTTACGCGGATGTCAACATGTACTAAGATACTGGATGTGGCTACACTATACTCCATCCGATTTGGTAGTTAACAAAAGGTAAACAATTTTGACATGTATTTTTAGTTAATAACACAGTTTAAAAATAAAATGCAGCTGAAAACAAATTTAGATACAACAAAAACGATTACATGATCAATTAAACAATTTGTTTAAACATTAGTTGTATTTAATTAACAAGCGTTTATGTAAAAAGACTTGTCAAGATTGTTTACCTTTAGTTAACTACCTACTCGGATGGAGTATAGATACAATCACACTAATGTTATAAAGACGAAAGTTTGTGAGTGTGTATGTTTGTTACCTCTTCAGGTCTAAACGGCTGGAGCGATTTTAATAAAAATCGGTATAGAGTTAGCTGACACCTTGGATTAACACATGAGCTACTTTTTATTCCTGTATTTCCACGGGAACGGGACTCAATTCGCCCTCACTACGCCTAGATTTTCACGCGGTTATTTGACCAGAATTACATGACTGTTGTAATTTTTTTTCCTGCAGTATTACCAAATAAAAGGGATTTGATTTAGAGTTTGATTTTGAAGGAAACCGATGAAAATGTTATAACGCTTGCGGGTCTAAAACTTTAAAATCATAATATACAGGATTCATTATATGTGACGAGGCCCATTGTACCCTGTTATACCCATAAATGGCAAAAACACTCCGTTTTTATTTTCATAAGGGCATCACCATAAAAATGAAGATTAAACCTTCGTGTTTGAAACTCATTGGTGTCATTTTTAGCTCGACTGTCGCAAACGACCACCGATAAGGGCTTCCCTTATGAAAGGTTGTAATAAAGTTTTATTTTTAACTGTGTATCGTTATTTTGCAATGAGGTTTTAAGCTGACCGTTTTGGTAACCCGTACAAATCTATACTATACTAATATTATAAATAGAAAAGATTTTATTGGGTGTTTGTTTTCATCGAATAGGCACCGAAACTACTGGACCGATTGGAAAAATTCTTTCACCGTGGGGCAGCTGCACTATTCCTGGGTCACATAACTACTTTTTATCCCTGTATTCCTATGGGAACGGGAACTACGCAAGTGGAACCGCGTGACGTCTGCCAGTATAATAAATGAGAAAGTAACTCTGTTTGTTTGTTGGCTTTTGAGGACTAAACGGCTGAACGGATCGTAATGACATTTGTCAAGGAGATTGATCATATCCTGGTAAAAGACATATGAAAATAATGTGAAGAAAATTCGTCTTCTTAAACATTTTCCAAGTGCACCGCCATCTTGGATGATATGACAGACGGTGACAAATGACATTTGTTAAGTCTTAAGCTAAAACTAAGAAGTTAACACAACATTATAGGACTCTGAGGCGGAGGAGTTTGCGACCTCGTTTTGGAAATAAAATCGGTAGATATAGCCTGTGTTACTTTGTTTGCTTTAAAATGGTAAAAGAATTTTTCAAATCGGTCGAGTAGTTTTTGAGTTAAATCCGAAACAAACAAAATGTCTTCATTATAAATATCATTAATTATAGACATAATATATAGTGTTCTAGTAACTAAAAAATCTTGTTGTAATTTTTTTACCTTTTTGCAAGTCTTTTGTTTCTAATCAAATGTAAATAACGCTATTTATTTCACGACCGACCGACATCGACTAACAAGTACGCTCAAGCCACATCTAGTAACACGATGCGCACGCGCATTACACAACACTGTGACAGCCTTCGCGCTAACCTTGAGTGTTTTGTTAACCAATTAACCTGCGCTACTGTTCTCGTGTTACTATTTTACATATCCACTTGTTTTACATTTTACTGTTGTAAACACATCATCACACTACTCACACACTCACACCACTCACACACTCACACCACTCAATCTCCCAGAGGTTTTATAAGGTGCCAACCCTGTCATACACAAGGCTCAAATGACAATGACGTGGAGCTCCTCAAGTTCCTAGTTGAGCTCACGATTACTGACAAATGCTTGCACTGACTGATCTGGTCCCCTCATATCTGTGTGGTTCTTTTCTTAACATACCATTTCAGACCTAATCTGTATGGTTCTTACATGATCTGACAAAGATAATGTTTGGATTGTAAAAGAGATTGTGACCTCTGAGTTTCTTTCGGTGTTTCTTCTCAGAGTACTTAGTCACATAGTGAAACACCGACCGAGCTTAGGAATGACGTGTAAGTAGAAGTGTTTGAATGAACCTATTTACATTAAGTCCATTAAGATTAAGATTTACACGGAAAAACAAATTGTAGGAATTTTCAAGTATCGTTGATTGCGTCAAATGCGCCATCTTGGATTTGAGGGTGAATGTTTTATTTATTGACAAACTCGTTCATTATAAATTTCACACGATAATTTGATTACCAAATTGTAGGGAATTTAATTGCGAACGATTTTCTTAATAACCAAAAATAAATAAAATAGCCGTGGTCATCTGCCGCCTGCTCTAACAAAACAATAGATCATAAGTTTTGTATTTGGCAAACTGGTATAGGACCACGTATATAATTACCTATATCCTCTTAAAATCAAGTCACTATGAAATAAGTACCTACATTTAAATATATTAGTAGGTACGTGTTAATTGAAAAGTATAATTTCAAATGAGAATATTTCCATAATTCATACTTTTTATAGCGTGATTTTTCATGACATTGCATTGTATTTGTATAGTTAAGATATCGTATTTACTAGATGTTTTTTTACATAATGTTAGATAAATTCCCTTCAACCTTCTCAGCTTATCGAATTTAGATAAACAGCTCTTAAATTCAAGATGATTGTATTTCTCAAATTCGTTGCGGAATCATGGCAAGTAGGTATAAACAGCATTGAAGAAAAAAAACCAGAGAGCGCATCTTATTTCGCAATAGTACGTGACATTTCAAAAATAGGTCAGAAATACATCACTCGATTGTCTCTTATTAGATTTAAAGCAAAATAAATACAAATAAAGTCTAATATCAATGCAAAATAACCACTCAGACGGCTGACATTTTCTCATTTGGCTCGCTAGTCTAAATCTAGTTAAAAATAAATATATGCTACTAAAACCGTCGCCTACCTCGTGACTTACCAACGCGTTAGAATTTCCATAACAACCGACCAAATTGAAAACGTATGCATTCTTATTTCGTTGAACTAGGAATAGACGCTTCCGAAAATAGTAGAGTTATTCGTCTAGTATAATACTACTAAATGGGAGAGGTTACGTCACAGAGCATTTTCGGTAGAGCCGATTCGAAATTTGAATTAGCCGGTTAATCGATAACAATCGAGTGGGAATCTGTGATGTTCGTTGTCAGTTGTAGGTGAGCGCGCGCGAACGAAGCGCATGCGTTTGTAACTTTTTAAAATATACGAAATTAGAACCGTGGGCGTTGCGTGTTCGGTCTATTTTTATAAAAAAAAATATTGTGCGGGCCGTTTGGAGTGCAGTGAACTCTGTTACAAAATTTTGGTGCTTTTTTTTATATCTGTTGTGTGCTAAGAAAAGTGGATATTGTAATAGGAAAATCGAATATTTTTCAGTAATATTTTGGGTATTTTTAACTTTTTTATATTTTTTCAATTTTTAATTGCATTCTCGAAAGTGAATATTAAATCGATGCTAGGTAATCGATTAGTGAGTCGAGGTGAGGATGTAACATTTTTCCTTTGCCTTGAATTAATAATTCATGAATAAAAAACTTAAATGGCGCCAACCTGCGTCAGTTTAATTTCAAATAAGTAGTAATTTTATCATACTGTAAACAATAATAAATATTGTATAACTTTATAAAACGCGTGCTACGACTGCTACGTAGTTATTTTTAAATATGAATGGCATTTTGTCACGCTGCGTTGGTTTGTTTATTTTTTCGCGCGTACCTACCTACATCTAGGTAGAGACAGTATTTTTTTGTTTTGTTTGTTCTATTCTAGGACTGGCAAAAGTTCTCAGAAGTATCGCCAGGTGTGTATCTAGGCAAAGATGATTACCATTTAAATGATTTAATTAATATACCTAGGTTCTTGCTTTAATTAGTTTCATTGTTGGAACGACTGGTTTAGGTACCTACTTGGTAATAGTTATGGATAAAAAGAGGATTGGCAATAAATGTCTGTTATGCATAAGGTAGGTACGTAAAAACTTGAAAAAAAAAACAACGGACTTCATAAAAGAAAAACACTAACAGTTGTAAAATAACTCTAGATTCGGAAGTCGGTGGTTAATAATGAATTAAACATAACCATTGAAGCCACAGACTTCCGACACTGTGTTAGTATTTTTTTATCAAATCGACTGCATTTTTATTTTTTTAAATTATTTATTTTGCAATCATTATTTTCTTTGATTGATATTACAACCAAACTATTGTGGGTACCGCTTTCGATGAATCGGTAACAATAGTTTGGTTGAATGATCAAATAGGGCCACACGGAAAGTTTTCATCTTTCAAACAAAAAAAGATTTTTTCAAATCGGTCCATAAACAACCAATACGTAACTGTTTGACAGTTAATCGTGGAGCATCTCATATACCTACTTAATCTATACTCCTGCTCATCCCTTGAGGAAATACACGTGTCTTGATTATACTTAAGGTATATTTATAGATACACGTGCCGCTTGTACATAATATGGGGTCTTAAATCGTATGTCGCAGGACAGTTAGAAAAGTCGACCTTTGCTAATATTGTAGAATTTATAAAATAATAAAATAAAATACATTTATTTCGAGCAACAACAACTCATAACATATCACATCACTAATAGAAATATAAATAAAACTAAAAATACGTACCAGAAGAAAGATCTTGAATCTAAACGGCCCTGCTGACGGCAACAAGCCTATCACAGCAGTGCCGTATGTATGGGCAGGCCATCCGGTCCGCGATCAGCCAGGACGGTGTTGAAGCTGCCCCACACCCTCCGCACCAGAGACGCGCCCCGCTTGCGTATGTTCGCGTAGAAGCAATCGGTGCGTGCATCAGCAAACATACCTGGGGCTCGAGTCTGCTATTGCAATCGTGTCTCAATGACCGGTCATTGATCGAATATTTGACAACTTAGACAGTTTTTGTATGGGAAATGTGTCATAAGTTTGACGTTATACGTCAAAAATCGATCATTGACCGGTCATTGAGACACGATTGCAATAGCAGACTCGACCCCCTGAGGCGTTGCAGTAGCGAGGCAGCCCCAACACAACCCTGAGTGCGTTGTTAAACTGGACTCGGAGGGCTCCGTTCGAGCCCATCAAAACGACCAACAATATGGGTCATCTTCTTATCGTTTGGTCAATGACTTACCTGGTACCTATCAGAGTTAATGCCGACCATGGGCCTTTGAATCGACATCACATAAATAATAAATAAATAAATATTCCACAACTTTTCATACAACGCTATTTACTTAGTCCCAAGTTAAGCTTGAGAGCTTGTGTTATGGGTACTAAACAGCTGATAAACATACTTATATGTTTCTAAATACATACATATTAAAGATAAATTACACCCAGACACAGAACAAATGAAATACATAACAAATCACATACCTTCGAGATATATCTCTCAGGGAGACCGGTTTCCTCACGATGTTTTCCTTCACCGTTTTTGAAGCAAGTGATAATTATACAATACCTACGCACTTGAATCCGAAAGCTCAGAGGCGTGCCTTCAGTTCTAACTCGAGATCAATGACTATGAGAAATCGATGGTCACACTATTAGCACAGTATAAATATTAATACAGTAGGACGACGCCTTTGATCTCTGGAAAAATTCCGACAACTTCTACACGTGTTAGACTTGAATAATACCTCCTGCACGAGAAGCATGATCATCGAAGAAACGGTCTTTGTCGTGTCTCGGAAGAAAAGAAATAAAGTGTTACGCAGGCAGGTGTATTGAAACTTTGAAAGAAATTTGACAGATTGAGGTTCCTGTCTATATAATCTGTCACTTTGCCGATTCGTCTGTAGACAAAGGCCGTTTCTTCGGTGTTCAATGTGTTCATGCTACGCATGCAGCACTACGAATATCGTTTTGTTCGCAGTGCGGGAGCGGCTTTCCCGCGTCTCGCCCCTCACGATCTGCACGATTGCCCTGTCTAGACAGCTTCGTCGGACGACTGTATGTTTTTAGACTGTGCTATTAGGCAATCACTGCTCAAATTTCGTCCTATACAATGATGTTAAGTTTTGTGTTTACATACTCAAGCCTTTTTCCCATGGGGGTAGGCCAAAACTACAGAGCGCCATATGCTACTATTCTTACGTACTTCTTGTGCTTCGTTTACATTCATAAATGTTGTCACTTGTCATACACACACGGCAGTTGCGAGTACTACGCACCTGATCTTTCTGAAGAACCTCACCAATAAGGTCTATGTAGGAATGTCCTTCTAGGGCGTCCCCTCCCGGCGTTCTCACTTACATCTGCCTTGTAAATACCTTTCGTTAGTCACCTTTCATTCACCCTCTCAAGTGACCAAACCATCTAAGTGTTTAGTTTTGAACAACTTTTGAACAATCCAGTCTTTTTGCAAACACACTAGTTTTTCCCTACAATCCCGCAACATATTCTTAACTTTATCTCTTAAAGGTTATTTTTGGTCTGGCAACCTTTTTCCGGTAAGGTTCTTACGTACCTACATAAGTAAGGGTTTTTCTTGGAATCCATTTTGAAATGTATTTATGAAACATTTTTATGAATTTCAGTGATAAAAATAAAAATAAGACGAGTAACAAACGAAGCATGATCACATGACAAGAATAAAACTTCTATTTATGTAGATCAGTCTTGGATGTCCATATTGTCCATGTCTCTCTCTTAAAGTCAATGGTCTATCTGCTGCGTAACTACCTGTAGTAGGTATATTACGCAATACTAGAGTCTGGCTGCCATAATTCAATAACGGTAGAGTTGCTGTTGCGAACCTCCAAAGGGAAGCAGATAGAAATCGAGTTGTGGCCTGGGGCTCGAGTCTGCTATTGCAATCGTGTCTCAATGACCGCTCATTGATCGAATATTTGACAACTTTGACAGTTTTTGTATGGGAAATGTGTCATAAGTTTGACGTTATACGTCAAAAATCGATCATTGACCGGTCATTAAGACACGATTGCAATAGCAGACTCAACCCCCTGGACACCTCGACACTGGTAGGTACACTTACTTAGCAGGAATTCAGTAAATGATTTTGAATCCCTCAGACTTGACATTTTTCGTCGGCTTCTTCCTTATTTTTGACATTGTTTTCTGATGTTAGAAATTAAATTCGATTTCCATTCCTTTTCCTTTCAATCAAGTCAAACTTTGCGTTTGATAGGATTCTTATGAATAAGTCTTTAACAAAACTTCCTACCCAATTGATTTCTGTTTTTACAATTTATTTTCTTAACCGTCCTTGTTAATTGGTAGCGAAAGGGATTTGTAACAATAATGTCTAAAGGAAGTCATAGACTCTACTCTTCTATAACTGTTTACAAATTAAAAATTACATTCCATAGACAAATTTCAAATTGCAAAGTTTACTAAAGTTGCTTTTAGAAAAAAAGCGCGGGAAATTTCGGTTAGACCGGGTGTATTTTTTCTCAGCAATTTTTCATAATTCAATTTTAACTAAATATTTGGTTCAGTTGAGGTTCTAATGTAAATATATTTTCTCTGTAGTGTATGTAATATTATATTTGTGTAATTTTTTCCTGATTTCTGGTAAGTTATTGTAAATATTTATATAGTCCAAGAATATTCCCGGGTCGTATGAACGACCCGCCTATATCAGATGTGGGGGATTTAGGCCCTGGCTTAAGTCCCCCTGTAAGTAATTATGTTACCATAGCAACCAATTTAGATATGAGTGGTATGGACACTGATGGGTCTGTAGCCACAGCAAGTGGAAGGGAAACTGATGCGTCGACCTCCGGTAAAGTCAGTGCTTCACGTAAGAGGCGTTCACACAAACACAAAACAGTATGTAAACACTGTAATAAAACGAAACGCAGTAGACAGGGAGTGATCTCTGAGGGAACCACCTCTCACATTGACTGTACATGTATTCCCAGCACAGATGTTAATTTAAAATCCGACCTTATAATAAATAACAATACCGTACCGTCAGTTCCACATTCTCAACCCTCTGAAATTTCTGTTTCCCAAACTTTGCAGTTGGATCCAACTGCAATACAAATTAACCAACCAGTTGGTGTAGGTAGAAAGGAGTACCAGGCCTCTGATACAGGGCCATACATAGTTCATGTACAGCGTATTACCAGTACTGAAAACAGTGGCACCATTCTTCACCCTATTGCATTTGGAAATTTCCTTAAAAATAACAAATTCCAGAATATAGCTCCTGGCAGTGTCAAAAGAATTGGTAGGAATAAGTGTGTTGTAGCTTTTACAAACCCTATGGCTGCTAACATATTTATTAATAGTAATTTATTGCCTCTGAACAAATTTAAAGCATTTCTACCCACTTTTAACGTCACTCGTATGGGCTTGGTCCGGGGTATCCCATCTGAATGGAGTGTGGAAGAAGTTAAAGAAAATATATCAACTCCCTTAGGTACTGGTGAAATATTGAAAGTTAGACGCCTAAATTACAAAGTTCAAGTGAATGGGTCATATACATGGAAACCATCTCAAACTGTTGTAATAACATTTGATGGTCAAGCTCTTCCTAAAAGAATTTATGTATGCTATAATGCACTACCTGTTGAGACTTATGTGTATCCCACCATACAATGTTTCCGCTGTTGCCGTTATGGCCACACTAAAAATCAATGCAGATCAGCTGCCCCTAGATGCTATAAATGTGGACAAAATCACTTAGGTGAAACTTGTTTAGTAGAGGAGGATTCTGCATCTTGTGTTAATTGTTCTGGATTTCACTATGCTACAGACAAGACTTGCCCTGAGTTCCAGAGGCTAAAAAACATTAAACATACTATGGCTCATTCCTGTGTTTCCTATGAGGAAGCAAGCAAAATACACCCAGCCACCTCAAAATCCTATGCTAATGTTCTCACTACTGTTACATCTCATGATTCTCACACCAATAATAATTCATACTTGAGTTCACAACCTATACCATCAACTTCTTCATCATACAAAAAGACAGTCTTTCTTAAACCCCGCGCTCCCCCCAAGTCAGCACAAGGTTATGACAGAGCAGCTCATAACGCCCTTCTTAGGGAGTTTCAACCCCCATCTTTGGCAAATGGGTGTGCTTTGTCTAAGGAATCCGATATGAAACTGCAACAGAACGAGAATGAGCAGGTTGTTGATGTTATTATAAACCTTATCAAAATGTTATTATGTAAAAATACATCTTTTGAACCGTACGACGTGGAGCGCTTATGTAGTTTATTACTAAACAAAAACCAAAAAGATGGACACAATAATTCAATGGAACTGCCGATCAGTAATACCTAAAAAACTGACCTATTCTACTTATTAAATAAATTTAAGCCAAATATTGTGGCATTATCTGAAACCTGGATTAAAAATAATCAATTATTTGGTATTCCAGGTTATGTTTGTGTACGCAATGACAGAGCTGACGGATATGGCGGTGTGGCCATATTGATTCCCTCAGTCCCAGTCAAACCATGGTTTTTTAAAATGAAAGGCTCTAAACTAATCACAAGCATGATAATTCGCATGAGGCTTGGCCACGTTTGTACTCCTTTCCACCTTGCTAAGTTGCATATTGTGGATAGTAATCTTTGCGAGTGTGGAGATGATGTTGGTACTTTAGATCACATATTCTTCTCCTGTTCCCGTTATGATCGAACATCCTTTCTCCGTTCTCTTGTTTCCCAAAATGTTTCCCTTCCTACTTGTGTTTCTTGTTTAGTAATGAATCCCATTGAATATTTTAACTTGATATCTGCATTTTTGTTAAAAAATGATATTAAGATTTAGTTTGTGTATGTTTATTTTCATATATATATTTTTCCTAAAGAATAAAATACTTCCTTTCCTGAACCTTAAAAAAATCCTTTTCCTCTCCGATATTTTCCTATAGAAATATTTCCCTACCTTTTATTACCCGAAATTGGCACAAAGATATAACTAGTGCCACACTACAAAAAAAAAAAAAAAAAAAAAAAGTTGCTTTTATATCTTGATTTTGTTTTTCTACAATATTTTTACTTACGAGGTTATGTTTCAAATCCGGGCAAGTACCAATGTGAGTTTTTCATTTCATATGTCCTTTACTACTGTCTAAGAAATCTGTCATAGGAATCTTCGACATCGTTGAAGGAAAACATCGTGAGGAAACTTGGACTTAAACTATAGACGCCAGCACATCAAGTTACCCCAATGTGTCAAGTTTCTTTAATCGTTTTTCAACTCTATGTCAAACAAAGTAAGGTTCATATTCAATTGGGAAAATTTGACACATTGGGGTAACTTGATGTGCTGGCGTCCGTACCTACAAGAGGAAAGATTTGATTGTTTCTTTGTTGGCTCCGAAACGACTGGACCAATTTGAAAAATCTTTCACCGTTGTGAAGCTACACTATCCTCGGGTAATATAGGCTACTTTTTATCCCTTTATTCCCACGGGAACGGGAACTACGCGGCAAAAACCGTGTGACGTCTGGTTGTAGTTGATATTAAATCTAAAATCGCCAATCTGCCTTGAGCAAGCGTGGTGATCAATGCTCGTGCCTTCTCTGTGTATGTAACGTGTATTAGTACCAAGCATTATTACTTAATTGAATGTCATCCTGAGAATTAAAAATAAAATTACGCGCGAAAAACATAACCCTACTTGACAGTTCAATAAAAATGAGAGGCACAGACATCACTTTTCTTAAGTCCACAAATGTCACAAACTATACATTATGTTATGTCTGACGCAACAGACCTTGACATGGCTACCGTGGTTAAGTTAAAAACTCACGCAAAAACAATACTCAGTGTTTTTGGGTTGAGGTGAAGCAAAAAATCTACTGTTTTTCTTATAAGTAGAGCGCTTTAAAAATGTTTAGCGACACTGTATTTACGACCGATAATCATTTATTTATTAAAGTTTTCTTGCGTGTATTTATCGCTCTGTTTGTTTTAATGTTCCATTTTCAATAGTCTTGGTTTAATCATAACTTATTGTTTTTTCACAATTTAAAACTATGTCGTCATCAGCCTAGAGCGTTTTCCCAAATATATTGGGGTAGGCTTCATTCTAACTGTATTTTACATGGAACGACCGTTGGTCCCGGCTGTCAATTGTGGATTTTTGACAGTCGTTACGAGTCGTCAGAAGCCTGAAAGTCCGACAACCAGTTTAATCAAGGGGTATCGCGGTACCCAGACACTTGTGTAGGACAGACAGGCAGTCAATTCATGTAAAACACTGTTATTCAGCTGCATACGTTTAGCCTGGAAGCCGACCCCAGCATAGTTCGGATTAGGGTAGCCAGGTCACCCAACCTAATAGCCGGACAGACAAGCCAGTTTGGCCGGAGATGTGAGAAAAAAGGCCGGATACCCTACACATTGAGGGTTTTATATATCAGTACCTATAGGTATGACAAAAAAAAACTGTGTATGTGAAATCAGGGTTTTTTTTAATATGTCTACTTACCATTAAAAAGTTTACGTTTTTTTGAAAAAGCTGACACCGTTTTTTAGGCGGACACGCAATTAAATAACCTTACTATGACCGGCTTTTCCGGACGCCTGGCAACTCTAGTTGCAATGAGGCAGGCTGATGATGAAAAACAGCTACCACGATCTAATATCTTAAAATAGGCTTGTGGACGATAATTATGAATATCTAAATATAATTAGTCCATCACTTAGATTATAAAACATAATAGGTACACAAGTATTTTTTTTTTTCAAATTGATGAAAAACTACTTAGATTAAGCGCATTAAAGTTGAGGAGAGGGGGCTTGTAACGTCATTTTTCAGTACATAGAAACTGTGCGGGATAGTGCAGTTATGCGACATTTTGACTCGATGTATCGCCGTTATTTCTTGATTACTTACGTGAAAAAAGAAAAAATATGTGTCGAATATTTTCTTGTAGTGTAAATGAGGGACTAAAACTAAAATTTAGTTCACTGGCGTATTCTCTCTTCTGACAATAGCTTTGGCGACGCCGTACTAATATTTAGAGTAAACAACCAAATTGCTGGCAATGGCGACCTTGAAGAGTGCGAAAGGTAGACGTAAGAAAACAACCTTAGGTTACGCTACGTTATTGTTGTCTATGCTCGAATCGTTGTTGATCAATCTTGTGTTTTGTTATTATGTTGTATTTGAATTTTATTTGTTTTTATGTGATTTTTCTTTTTATACATTATTGAAAGATTTCTACATGGTGTCTAATATGGGTTATGATACCTGAAATAAATTAATTTTATTTGTTAATTTTTTTAGTAGCGTGTTCAAAATTCTATCTTACGCGATTTTTAGTGTTACATGAGAAAAATATCTTTAGGATGGACAGAAATCAAAATACAGATAAATGTGAAAAGCAAAAACGCAAGAGACCCAGTGACATTGACATGTTGTATTGACACTGACAGCTTATGTAATATGTGCATCCCATAAACGTTACTACTCGCCACAGACAAAAGCTTTATTTATTTACAAGCATCTAGTGCCTACATAAGTCGTTGCGGGGCGTAGTATTTGGCAGCCATTTGTAATCTTACGTCACAGAAATATGTGTGTAATGTCACAATAGTACGTTACGTGTCAACAAGTTACTATTCATTTGGGTTAAAAATAATTATTATATTTAAAGTTTAGCTACACACACCAGTAGTGAGGGGTCAATTTTCTTAATTCTGGGCTAGGCTCAAATTACAGAACGGCCCTACTAATTATCTCTTTTGCTTAGCTTACTTACATATATCTGGCTCAGATTTATTTGCCAGAATGTGGTATAAAAGGTACAGGTTAGTGGTTTTGTTTCGGCATATCCTGCCATAACATGGCGTGCAAAGGTATTCACGATTAGCGATGTCAATTAATCAAGCTGACAGAATCGAATACCTTGTCTTCTTCATTCGCGCACCTATTGCGAATACTACCTACGTACCTGACCTTTTTAGAAAAATATCACCAATAAGGGGGCGTTCTCTCTCCGTTGTTATTTGGGTTGTCATGTTTCAAGGCCTATTTACAATAGAATTTTAGGAATAAGTCATAATACGAATGTGGCTTAAACTACAATCTAGAGTTAACATCAAGTGGCTAATTAATTAAATTGATTAGAAAACCACTAAAATACAATTAAAACTGATTAGATCGTAATGGATGCGATCATTAATATTGGTTTTGATTGAGTTAAAACAGCTACAAAAGTTTCAAAGTCTTCTAATATACATTTCTGTACTTAAGTAGATTTTTTCCGAACACATTTTTAAACTGGATGGGCAATAAAACATTTTCATTTGGAACATAGTTAAATAGAAGAGTTTCTATGAGTTCCTTTAGACATATTGTTACAACCACGGATATCTATGGTTACAACCCTTTCCCTAAAAATTAACAAAGAAAAAAAAAGTTGACAAACAAAAAACAATCAAAAACTTTTGTGTTGCTTATTCACAAGTTCTTATTAAATTTGGGATTGAAAGGAAACATAACATCACTCCTGCAATCCTCAAAGGGCTAGGCAAAGGTGTACCAGGTAGTACACCCACATTTCGTCAGTTATGTATAAGTCCCATGTAATAGGGGGCGAAAGCCTATTGCCATCAATCGGGCACCAATCCAGACCCCGGTCTCGTTTTGAGAAATTCCAGATGGTAAAAATCAATGACACTTTGCTTGAACCCTCGACCAAATGCTCAGTCTAAAAACATACAGTCGTCCGACGAAGCCGTCTAGACAGGGCAATCGTGCGGGGTGTGAGGGAAGAAACGCGGGAAAGCCGATCCCGCACTACGAACAAAATGATGTTCATAGTACGGAAGGTATTATTCAAGTCTAACGCGTGTTGAAGTTGTCGGCATTTTTCCAAAGATCAAAAGCGTCGTCCTACTGTATTAATATTTATACTGTGGCAGTTCGTAGCGATAGTGGCCACTAGACTAGCAAAGTAGTTGTAACTTGTAACCTATGTTTACAAATATAGACTATTGTTTGGTGTTCGTCTCTGTCGTCTTAATTAATGATGAATGGATTCTTTATTTATTTGTAATACATAGGTACTTAACTTTATACCTACAGTAGATATGAAAATAAAATCTAAAAACTAACTCTAAAATATGGCGACAAAAAACTCATCCGCATCGCTGTCCACTGGGAGTGTACCCAAAAGACTGGCAGCATTGCCCCGTTGTATGGCAATGAATGTTGCAAGCAATGTTGCATTGCTTGTTTAGTTGATGTGTTGTTTATAAAACATAAGACTTGATACATATCATAACATTACGCCTGTAATCCCCAAAGGCAGAGGTGTACTTAAAATCCCACGTAATATCTACGAGCGAGCTTATAACGCGCGGAGACGATTTTGTATAAAAACTCAAAAACGTGTTAGAAACTCTTTACATGCACGATGTTTTTTATTTGAAAGTAGAATTTGTCCGAATTTGTTGTGCTTACGTCAGTGCCATAGCGTCTACTAAATATATTCTACGCTTATTACGCAATACGATGTGCTCATTGGCCGATTCAAAATTCAATACGTTTTCGAATGCGTTAGTGAGGTGAAGGCTGTTACTAATTGCATTTCTTTTTTGTTTTTTTTTTTTTGTTATTATTAGGTTGGTATTGCAGTGAATCTATCTTGTTCATGGTCATTGCCAATCATGTCATAATGTATTAGGATAATGTGTGTAGATGTAAATGCGTAATTATAACCTTGGTTTTTATGAACTATTTTAAAATATTGTCTTGGAAACGAGTGTGAATATTTTTTCTTTAAAACTAAATATGTTGGGGTCGGCTTCCAGGCTTCCAGCCTAATCTGATGCACCCAAAGAGATTTAATACTATAGAGCGGGCATGTCAAGGAAATGTCTAAGAAAAACTTTGATCTTTAAAAGTCTAACAACCAGCTTAACCAAGGGTCGTTGTTGTGACCCAGTCACTGTGTTGCGGAGATCAGCAGGGCTTTGTGTATCTCCGTTGACAGTTCATAGTGATGATCACTGGGCAAAGAGTTCAACGATCAACTGTCAAACAGCTAGTTTCGTATTGGCTATCATCATCTAAAACGACGTCATGCAGACTCGTAGAGATGTGACGAAGCGCACAGTACCCCGTCTGATAGTCACCGTTAATTGAAGTCTACTTAAAGTGCAATACCATTTTTTTGTGAATTCTCAGTTGTCATAAAAGTTCACCGGTGTCCTCTCAATTAGAGACACAACAGAAAGACAATGACAGCGCGGACACCGGTGTCCTCTCGGGGTTTAACCTTTCAATCGTGTCAATTAGAGACACAATAGAAAGACACTGACAGCGCGGACACCGGTGTCCTCTCGGGGTTTAACCTTTCAATCGTGTCAAATAGAGACACAATAGAAAGACAATGACAGCGCGGACACCGGTGTCCTCTCGGGGTTTAACCTTTCAATCGTGTCAAATAGAGACACAATAGAAAGACACTGACAGCGCGGACACCGGTGTCCTCTCGGGGTTTAACCTTTCAATCGTGTCAAATAGAGACACAATAGAAAGACAATGACAGCGCGGACACCGGTGTCCTCTCGGGGTTTAACCTTTCAATCGTGTCAAATAGAGACACAATAGAAAGACAATGACAGCGCGGACACCGGTGTCCTCTCGGGGTTTAACTTTTCAATCGTGTCAAATAGAGACACAATAGAAAGACACTGACAGCGCGGACACCGGTGTCCTCTCGGGGTTTAACCTTTCAATCGTGTCAATTAGAGACACAATAGAGAGACAATGACAGCGCGGACACCGGTGTCCTCTCGGGGTTTAACCTTTCAATCGTGTCAATTAGAGACACAATAGAGAGACAATGACAGCGCGGACACCGGTGTCCTCTCGGGGTTTAACCTTTCAATCGTGTCAGTTAGAGATACAGTAGAAAGACAATGATAGCGCGGACACCGGTGTCCTCTCGGGGTTTAACCTTTCAATCGTGTCAATTAGAGACACAACAGAAAGACAATGACAGCGCGGACACCGGTGTCCTCTCGGGGTTTAACCTTTCAATCGTGTCATTTAGAGACACAATAGAAAGACAATGATAGCGCGGACACCGGTGTCCTCTCGGGGTTTAACCTTTCAATCGTGTCATTTAGAGACACAATAGAAAGACAATGATAGCGCGGACACCGGTGTCCTCTCGGGGTTTAACCTTTCAATCGTGTCAATTAGAGACACAATAGAAAGACAATGATAGCGCGGACACCGGTGTCCTCTCGGGGTTTAACCTTCAATCGTGTCATTTAGAGACACAATAGAAAGACAATGACAGCGCGGACACCGGTGTCCTCTCGGGGTTTAATGAATGAAATGATGCTTCTATTCAGAATACCGTTGTTGTTGGTTGTCGTCGACCATTGTAAAGTGGCGCAAGGTTGCTCATTGTGTCGCGTACCCAATGAATGGTTGCTTTGTAGTTTAGGAGACAATTGTCCGACAGCGCAACGGAGGTGTATTTGGGTTCCGCAACTAAATGGTTGACTCTTTCCTAGGCTATGACGTCTGTGACTGTCGCTCGCATCTGCTTCGCTTAAGTACCTACTCCGGAATATTTCAAGTACTTACTTACAAACAATGCTTCATCATCAGCTTATTGTAGTCCAATGCTGGACATAGACCTCCCCTGATGAGCGCCACAGAGCACTGTCTTCAGCATCTGCCAGCTGTCTTCCACAGCTCGTCATCCTACCATATCCGGAGGGCGTCATACACTACGTTTGCCAAGTCGCGGTCTGCAATCAAGAACTTGGAAAAATGTTCAATTATCGTTAAGTTTTCCTAAATTTCCTAAGGTTCCGCTCAACTTTCTTAACTTTCTCTTTCATGAGAGCATTATCAAAAACTACAAAAAAAGAATTAGCGAAATTGGTCCAGCCTTTCATGCGTGATGCGATGAATAAAGAAAAAAGGGATTGATTTTTATCAATGTATGTGTATTTTGAAGAGTCCACATCAGAGTCAACATCAGAGTAAATTTGGTCGATAAGCGCATGTGTTTACAGCAGCAGTAAAAGAGAAATTGTTAATGGGTCTTTGATTTCATCAAAAAGGGAAAAAAAACGTTACCTTACATGATACCTACATCATCATCCTACAATATCTGTAAGAAAAGGTTTTACAACAACTTTTTTCCATAGACAATGATTTCATCACCTGTCACTAGATTTAATATATTATGTAGGTACTCTTATGTACAATTTCGTTCTTGATTTCAATATTTGTAAATTTAAATATCTTTTGCGTTCGTAGTTTTTGTGTAACAGTTAAAATAAATGAGAAAATGGAATATGTTAGAAAAATGTAGACCTGTGTACTATCTCCGATCGTCAGTAGGTACGTGTGTATAGCAATTTACATAATCTCACGTTTTACGATACCAGTCAATAATAATCAGTATTGATCACTATACAGATAACGATGTATTATCTGTTAGTGTAAAGACAAGACAATTAGCTAGTTGATTAAATTTTAGTTTTTAGTCACTCATCTAGATTACTCTATAGAAAATATTCAACTCGTCATTTTTTTTTTCTTTTTTCACGTTACCAAAAAATAACGGCGATGTGCATCGAGTCAAATGTCGTCTCAAGCCCGCTCTCCTCAACTTTAATGCGCTTAATCTGAGTAGGTAGTTATCCATAAATTTTAAAAGTAAAAAAAATCTTGTGTATTTTTTTTTTAATCTAACTGATGGTCTAATTACATTTTGATACTCTGTTAACATGCCTGTTGGCCGCAGTACGTACCAATCTTGTCTATGCTCTATTGACATTTTGCCAATAAACTTTACAAAAAATATATTATTCATTTTTGTTCTCCATATGTATTGACAGCTCAACCTTGATATTTGTTATTAATGTATTTCACACGATTCAACAGCTTATTTAAATAATTACGTAAGATTAAGTAGGTTATGTTTGTCTCATTGGTTTAAAAATAATTGGAACATGAAATAGTGCTTAAAAAAAACTTAGTTAATAAATACCAACTACACGAAGTTTTTTTTTCATATCCCAATGGTTTCTGAGTTTCTGACCTGTTGTCGGAGTCTTTATACGCTCTGACTTAGCTTCACATGCTGTCGACAAATATCTCATAAGCCGGGTACCTACTCATTAGCGAGCTGTAACCGTAACTTATGTGATACAGGATCTAGGTTCTAGTGTGTACGCGTTTTACAATTACGGGTTTAAAAATGAGTACGTTGTAAACGTCGGGTAGCTGCAACCCGCTCGCGTACCGCTCGCTGCAGGTTTGCGAACCACGTACACACTATGTTTTTTGGTTACAGTACATGCAACGTTTACAGTTACGGCTCGCTAGTGAGTACCCGCCTTTAGGCATGCCGGTTTCTTCGCAATGTTTTCCTTCACCGTTTTTAAAGCGAGTGATATACAAAACGCACAAGAATCTGAAAATCCTGACGATGTCTATCCTCAATAGACTCCCGGAACTCCTAAACCAATGTTTTTATATACCTTGTCTAATTTAGTTCAACTTAAGAGAATAAAACAGAAAGAAAAGTAAAATAAGGCATCAAAAAATTCGTCCGCCACGCTGTCAACGGGAAACGTGCCCAAAAGACTGGCCGCATTGCCACGTTGAATGGCAAAGACTTATGAAAGTTTTTATCTGGAATATTTTTATTATCATTGTCAATTAAATGATTTTCTGCCATATTTTTAATAACTGATAACTCAGATATGAAACTGGCGGTTTTTTTTTTGATATAGGCTCACGTTTGATCACTATCTCACCTGATGAGCCATCGGTAAGCGCTGCACGCCTGCCTAGAAGTAACTTATTCACTCTTGAGTTATAGACCCCTGCACGCGTAGCATGATCACCGAAGAAACGGTCTTTGTCGTGTCTCGGAAGAAAAGAAATTAAGTGTTCATGCTACGCAGGCAGGTGTATTGAAAGAAATTTGACAGATTGAGGTTCCTGTCTATATGTATAATCTGTCACTTTGCCGATTCGTCTGTAGACAAAGGCCGTTTCTTCGGTGTTCAATGTGTTCATGCTACGCAGGCTGGTCGACGTAGAAGCACGCTTGCTTAGAAGTAACGTACTTATTCATATTATAGGTTTGAGAACTTTTCTATGGATATTATGTCAAATCGCCATAAATGTATTCTTCAGATTAATTCTGTCTATTGAAAAATGTGCCTTACCGATGTTAAGTTAAAGTTAATATCCACTTTTCTTATATAACCCAAATTGTGTCATTTACAGTGAGTGATTTGAAAATGTGTTATTGAGTTGTTGTTATTTTTTGCTAAATATTTGTGACAGTGACAAAATCACCGTGGATATCATGATTAATGAACACTTGGTCAGCAATATGGCCTATTATGGTAAGTTTTAAATCTACATTATACTTACTCATTATCTAATATTATTTTTTAATTAGTACAAATACTTAAAGGGCTTATTCTAGACGGTCTTCTCATTATATTTGTAAAGTATCAATCAATAATATTCATAAAAGCAAAGTTATTAGCATTTGTTTATACCCCAAATAGTCACCCAATTTATGGAAATATTGTTCAGGCTATTCATGACCTAGTAGTATTCATTAATCGTCATCTCTCGCTCACGTACGCGTGATCTCGCTCAAGCATGCCCCTCCTCCAACAGCTGTTTTCGTTATTTAAGTTTAACTAAATAGTGGCATAATAATATTTAAAAATTCAATTTCGTTTTTTTTTTTGTTTTGATTACGCAAATATGATCAGTAACAGAAACGGATACATACAGCCCAATTTTTTTTTGTGCTGATTTTAAAATAGTGGTGTATGTTTGTTTAAAATTGGCGTATTTTATGTCTGCATGGCATAGGCGTCCTTAATTTCTTTCCACTTCACTCTGTCAAGGGTTTTTGGATCCAGTCCTTATTCCGAAGGAGTCCAGGTCATCCCGCCATCTTCGCCTGGGCCTACCGCGATGTCGTTTGCCATATAAGGGAACCCATTGAGTCGTGCATTTGGCCTTCTGGTCGTCTGACATACGGCAGATGATTTTCGACTGACTCCAGTCATTTTTATTATGATGAAACGGATTGTTGTATTCCTAGCCGCAGAAAACTTAACAATAAAAAAAGCACTAACCGGTGTAAAATAAATCTAAATTCGGAAGTCGGTGGCCAATCATGATTGAGACAAAACAACAAAAGACTTCCAAATTTAGATTTATTTTACACCGGTTAGTGTTTTTTTGAAGTCGGTTGTATTTTTTTATATCGAGCAAGCGCATGGGAATCAATGCTCGTACCTTATGCCCTGCAGTGGGACAGTAACAGACTGGTAATATTATTATTAAAAGCTAGTGCTAGCTATAGCTATACTGGTATATAATGCAAATGTCGTTATAACCAGAAATTCAACCATGTCAATGGTTGCACGAGCCGCGCAGGTCTGTTTATGGGTCACAGAGGTCAGGCGACACTCCCTTTAGCTGTACCCTCGATAAGTTCACCTGTTATATTCTAGCATCACGACTGTAATTCTCAAAGGGTTAGATAGAGCTTTAGTTATACAGGGTGTCCCATTCAAATGGGTCAGTATGGGAAAGTCTGAAACTATAAGACATACGAAGATCTGTTCTGAGGAACCATGTCATCGATTTTAATAAAAAGAGAAACTGCATTCATACATTTTAAAAAACATCTGTACTCCGTTCGGGAATCGAACCCGGTTATTTTGAAAAAAAAAACCTACACTATTTCTATTTAGATATCGATTGTGTAGGTCTTAAGCAGTAAATGTCTGTATGAAACGTGATGTCTAAAATGATTAATATGCATTGTTTCCACATACTTTAATTTACTTTAGTAGGTGCTCGAAGTGACCACCGCCTTTTTCAATACCGCCTCTGGACTATTTCTTGTGGGGTTACGTTAAGGATGAAGTGTACAAAACAAGCTATGACACCGTTGTAGACCTAAAAGTAGCCATAGAGACAATTTTAACGCAAATTCACCACATGAAGATACAAAATGCTATTGTAAGATCGTTACCTAAACGTGTTGAATATTGTATTGAAAAAGGCGGTGGTCACTTCGAGCACCTACTAAAGTTGCAATGCTTTATTCATTTTAGACATCATGTTTCATACAGACATTTACTGTTTAAGACCTACACAATCGATATCTAAATAGAAATAGTGTAGGTTTTTTTTTTCAAAATAACCGGGTTCGATTCCCGAACGGAGTACAGATGTTTTTTAAAATGTATGAATGCAGTTTCTCTTTTTATTAAAATCGATGACATGGTTCCTCAGAACAGATCTTCGTATGTCTTATAGTTTCAGACTTTCCCATACTGACCGATTTGAATGAGACACCCTGTATACCTACATGCTAGTCAATTCAGTAAAAGCAAAGAAATTAAAGATTCTATTGAAAGGGCATGCAAAGAAATGTTATAGTAAAACCACAGTATAAATACGAGTATTAGTACAGTAGGATCTTAGCCTTTGATCTCTGGAAAAATGCCAACAACGTCTACACGCGTTAGCCCTGAATAATACATCCCGAACTACGAACATCGTTTTGTTCGCAGTTCGGGAGCGGCTTTCCCGCGTCTCGTCCCTCACGCCCCGCACGATTGCCCTGTCTAGACGGTTTCTTCGGACGACTGTAGATTTTTAGACTGTGGTAAAACTGTGACCTCATGTCTCAGTAACGTCATCTAAATTAATATAGCCAATATTGGAGGAGCAGCAGAGCGTACTGCACTAGACTAATCGACTTGTAACCACTAGGACATAAGTAGGTATCGGATGAGAATGTCTATAGATAGTAAACATTGAATGTCTTTGAGTAAGTCACCCCGTGCAACCTTGAATGAAGTCAAAGAGATTTAAAAGACTGTAGAGCGGGCATGTCAAGGAAATGTCATAGAAAAACTTTGGTCCCATGTCTCAGTAACGCCATCTAGAATAATATATGAATATTGGAGCGGCAGCGGAGCGTACTAAAAAAACTCATAGACTTGTATCCAGCAGCACACACCTTTTCGGACGAAAATTTTGTTTGTGATGTCCGGTCTATAGGTATTGAATGTCTTTGAATGAAGTGAACTGTCAATGCCTAGCATTAGTGTGGAATGACAGCTCAATTCGCCTTCAATTTACCTACATTAAAGACGGGCTGATTTAGACAAAATAGCATTTGTTGGATTTGTCTCCGTCCAGAATATCAGAATAACTTTTAAAAACATTGGGAAATCAACCAAACAATTATATTAATAAAAAAACTTTTTCCCATATTTTGTGTATGCGCCGCCGCGCCGCCATCTTTGATGACATGACACATTAACAGTGACATATGTCACATTTTTTTTAATTTGATGGCATTTGTTAAGTCGTTAAACCATCGATTCTTTTTTGTTCTATCACCATATATTAAAACGATAAAAGGTGCTCCCATGCTGGAAAAGCAACATAATTATCCTGTTTCATCCCTTGGCATGCCTGGTAGGGTCCCACAAACCCACCACTACACATACAACAGAATTTTATTCAAATTTGAATTTGGAACGGAATTGAAAGACAAAACGAAAATAACTGGCTTGCTTTCTATGAGAGAGAGAGAGAGAGACAGACAGAGAAAGACGCTCACGCCGCACGGCTTATAACTATAGCAAAAAGTGTCGTTACAACTTTTGGTCTTAATTTTTTCCGTCTAGACCCGAATTTTGAGCAAAAAAACTTCAAAGATGTCGGGGTTATATGATCTCGTACTTAATCGCATCCGCAATGCAGCTTTTGACTGAAAGAGAGGGTAAATAATGACAATCGCATCGGTCGACCGAAGGTGAAGCTATCCTTGCCAAAGTCGGTCGTTGGATGGGCGTCGGTCATTACAAATCAAGACGCCTCCGTGCCTCGGACGGACAACACGTTAAGGCGTTGCTCCCGGGGCTGTCATTGTTAGATCTTTGACAGTCGTTACGACTATTGTCAGTCTGGCAACTAATACCTATAACCGAGGGGTATCAACTTCAAGTAACTTATTTTAAATCACATTTCCTATGCCAACCTATTTACCAGTCAATCTGAAATCAACCAAATTTTCACTGCGCGAGATTGATATTTGTTTAAACGGAACTAACAGAGACAAATATTTGAATATAGAAAAACTAAGACATTTGACAGTACCTAGTCGAATTAGAACCTTTTTAAATTGGTGCATGCACCAAAGGGTGTTGGCCAACTTAAAGACAATGTAGGTAACAACCTTATTGAAAGTTGTATAGGTATTTGAACCGTGTAAAGTTGAAACTCTCTGGCCATGGGGTTGTAATATAGTTTTCCGTGACCAAGCGGTTGGTCGGCTCTTCACGAGACCGCAATGACCGGTCATTGATCGAATATTTGACAACTTAGACAGTTTTTGTAAGTATGGGAAATGTGTCATAAATTTTACGTTACACATCAAAAATCGATCATTGACCGGTCATTGAGACACGATTGCAATAGCAGTAACCAGCAAGGCTGGTTTGAATTTAGGTCAGAGAATCAGCATTGCCATTCAACGTGGCAATGCAGCCAGTCTTTTGGGCACGTCGTTGATGCGGATGAATTTTTTTTTAATGCCCTATCTTACTTTTCATTTTATTTTTATTATGTAGGTATACAATACAAAAAAAAAATCTGTAATTGCAATCAATGGTTTTATGCTTTTAAAAGAAAAATATAATGGTACGCAATAACTAGTCTTTGATTCCAAGCTGCCATTATAAGCTCCATTGTGTAACCTAACATAGCTAGATTTCTCAAACAGTAGTTCCACAAACAGTGCTACATACGTCAATATCTTTAATACCAGGATTGTATTTAGGTCACCCGGGCTGTGGTGTTCTACATTCAGTTGCCATGACAACGGCCGCCATCTTGCGGTCGCCATGGTTACGCGCATGCGCGTCGGTGTTATAGGCGTGTCTGATAGAAGATGTATGCAGCTTTTAGCTACTATAGTGGCCACTTCAATGGTCATTGCTCCTGTTATTTTTGATTATAGGTAGCAGAATGCCTGGATCTGTCAATGGAAACTAAAAACAACTTTAAATTTACCGACCAAAGGGAAGATTTTCGATTAAATAACCTGTGTTTTTAGCTGAAACCAGAATGAAAAGCGTCCATTGCAAGTAATATATTGACAGTCAGCTGGATGCAATTGTTTTAAATGATACTTGGAGTTAAAAATAGGCCCTATGGTTTTGTTTGTTGGTAGAGCAATATTTTTATTGATTGTTGCTTTTTAAAGAGTTTAAGGCTCATTTTAACAATGTTAAAATGACGCGACGACGGCGATCTTGCCAATCATTGTGGGCACAACTAAAGAGAGCAATTCCCTGTCGGAGTCGGTGTTTCCTGATAGCTACAACCTAGGGGTCTTTAAGTCAAGAGTGAATAGGTTACTTCTAGGCAAGAGTGCTTCATCGTCGACCACATCATCGCTTACCATCAGGTGAGATAGTGGTAAACGCGAGCCTAATAATAAAAAAAAACTTTGGACACGCCTGTCAAATGTCAGTATTCCTAAAGAAAGTAGGTACGTTGTTTAGATAATAATGCTTATCATATCGCACCCCCAGTGCGATAAAGACGTCACTTTTTTTATTACAGTTTCGTATAGCGCAGATAAAGATACACCATTCTTAATTTTTCCGTTAAGATCCCGATGAAAAATTAAGCCATTATACTTAGGTACCAAAAAAGACATTTGTCGCGTCACATAAGTTTTACATTTTTTCAGATAAAAAAGTCCATAATCCTACTTAACTTAGGTACATGCAAAAAAGGTGTAAGTAGGTTTACATGCATTTTATCATGGTCTAAAAGACATAACCACGAGCAATTACAGAGACGAAACAGTTTTTTTGCTCTCCTGTAATGTTAGTATATTCTTCTTACGCCTTTGTCGCACTAGGGGTGCGATATATTCAGTGATATACATGGAATCAAATCTGAAGATGAAACTTAGATGACGAACGGACCCATCGTTGCGTTGAGAGGATGAATAAAAAGCGACTAAAAAGAACTATTTATAAGGCAGCAAACGCCCCGGGAGGGAACGCCCTAGAAATTATACACAGACCTAATTCGCGATGTTCTTAAAGAAAGATCAGGTGCGTAGTACCTACTCACTTAGGGCGTGAGTGTATGACCACTAGGACCAGTGTGTGAGTGTCTAGCATGATTTTTAAGCGTAACAAATTTAATTAAAAAAAACAATTGAAGTGTCAAAATGAGCTGTCAAAATTGACACTTGACATTTTAATGATACTGGACAGCTACTAAACTAACCTGTTATATTATTACAGCAAAGCTACCCACAAACTATGGGGCACTTGATATCGTGTCCAGCCTGTCCTGTTACTTGCTCATCACAGGAACTGATGGAAGCTACTGAAAGTGCCGAACTCGTCGCCAAATTTTGGGCCGACTCAATTTGAATTGTCATCGACACGCTAAGAAGACAGCAAAGCTAAGTTAAAAGTTAAGCGGTCAAGTAAATCAATAACTGTAGTTTTGGATCAGTGAGTACCGTCGAAGTTCGTGGTTATCTAGGTCAAACTTTTAACTTTCAAACTTTTGATGTTTGGGGTAAAACTATTAGGTACCTACTAACATGATATAAACATTATGTATAGTGCATTGTAGTGTTGTAGGTAGTTGTCATACTTGAGAGACAGTGTGGGGCACAGAGATTTAAAATGCTATAGAGCGGGCATGTCAAGGAAATGTCATAGAAAAACTTTGATCCCATGTCTCAGTAACGCCATCTAGGTTAACGTACAACGTACTAAACAAGTTTTGGATGAAAATTTTGATCGTGATGTCCCGTCGGGAACTGAGTCCAAGGGCTCCAGGGAGATGAATTGCCTAACAATGCAAGCCGTGTCCAGAAGTAGGTACTGCTTTCTGAATCAAACCTAAGATCCAGCTGCCCAACGAGAGCCTCTTCAGGTATTGATCGTGACTCTTAGCTATTAAGTCATTGGCAGACACAATTTATTATTATTTCCTTATTAGTTGTCATTAGTTGTCATTTATTAGTTGTCATCAGGTGGGATTTCAGTCAAGCACAAGTTTATAATATTAAAAAAAATATGTTTGACAGGTTAAGACTGACATTAGAAAGCAAAAGTTCTTAGAAAAAACAGGATACCCCTCCGGTGTCCAATTCGTTCCTTTTCGTCCTTCTACCATCTTAGCTGAAGATAGATAGAGAAGTTAGATAGTCTATGTTAGTAACACGTAATACCTTTCTAAGTAGGCGTACGTAACAAAGGCCTCCCTCTAATTATTGATTTGACGGGGCCGTAGCGAGCCGGGCGGTAGTCAGCTGATTTTGACTATACTAGCTTCGGCTGCAGAAATGTACCTACTACCTATACCACAACGGCAAACAAATTATGACATTTCATGGCATGTGTGCCAGTGTTGGTAGGCTACAATAAAAATCTTTTTTGGTTAAAATAAAAATCGGGTTTATTTTTTGCAAGAAAGATTTTTATTTTTCCATTTTTAACCGACTTCAAAAAAGGAGGAGGTTCTCAAAATTATTTTTTTGTTTGATAGGGTATATACCCACCACGGGTATGGGACCAATCTGTTAATATTAACAGATTGGTCCCATTTGTATCAAAACTCATACCTGATGAGGGATCTCCGAGGAATTGAGGGAACTCCTCAAAAAATATAGGCACACATGCACCGATTTCAACATTTTTAGTAGTAAATCAAGTATTTTCATTTAGAAAGTATAATTTGGTGAAGAAAAACTGATGAAGAAGACAGGCGACGGAACTCTTCAACGCATAACAGCAAATTATTCGCGATTGCTATAGTCAGATGTCTATGCTGAGCTTTTGTATTTCCACAACATAACATTACGCCAAGGGGCCGGCAGAGATGTACATATTAATGTTTAGAGATAGAACTTTTTTAGCAATTGTTATCCAATTTCAATGATTCTTTCAAGTTTTGAAAGACTTTCTTTACATACAAAGAAACTAAAAATTACACAATAAAAACTTTTTTACAAAAAAAAACAACCGACTTCTTAAAAAAAACCAACAGGTGAAAAATAACTCCAGTTTCGGAAGTCGGTGGCCAATAATGAACAAAACAAAACCACCAAAGCCACAGACTTCCGAAACTGGAGTTATTTTTCACCAGTTGGTTTTTTTTAAGAAGTTGGTTGTTTTATTTTTGTAAAAAAGTTTTTAGTTGTTCCCATACAAATATTTGCCATGAATTTATTTTTATATTGTTATTTGTTAACAATACATGTCATGGTAATAGGGTTATCCACTTATCGCTAATAAATGAAACTTAACATACAAAACTGTCGAAATCTAGGTATATTGTACACATCTGCGTACCCCTCAGAGCATACAGGCGTGATGATACGTCATGATGTTGTTTATACAATAAATATCCAAGCGATTCCAGCAATCACGACAGATTTGCCGTCTATTTTTGAAGAGTTCCATTGTATATCTCCGAAGATCAGCACCAGATCTTCACCAAATTAAAATGGGACCACCTCGGGAGTATACTCTTTCAAATAAAAGAATTTTGAGAATCGGTTCACAAATGGGGGAGAAATCGCGTAACAAACACACAAAAAAAAAACATACCGTCGAATTGAGAACCTCCTCCTTTTTTTGAAGTCGGTTAAAAATAATTCGGACATGTCAATAAGAATGAATGAACATGATTAAAAAAATGCAACACTAGATTAGACAGATAGATAAAACATTTATTTAGTACACACAAAAGACAGAGACAAACACACAATACAAAATCAAAAGTGATAAAACAATGAACGATGAATGATACAGTGTGCGGTGTGCGTCTCAAGGCTGCACCAAATGGGAGTCCAGCTCAGCATGTGTCAGGCAAATGTACCTGGCGCTGATATTCTGCTGCAGTGGCGTTCGGACGCCAAGCAGACAAGAAACGAAAAAATTAAATAAAATAGACACTAGACTCGCATTTGTTTTTAATTTAATTTAAAACTAGTACATTGTATACTAGGTATATGCTATACCAATTTCGAGTCGCAAGTTAGATTACATCAAAGAGATTTAAAAGACTATAGAGCGGGCATGTCAAGGAAATGTCATAGAAAAACTTTGATCCCATGTCTCAGTAACGCCATCTAGAATAATATATGAATATTGGAGCGGCAGCAGAGCGTACTACAAAAAACTCAGACTTGTATCCAGCAGGACAACACACTTTTTCGGACGAAAATTTTGTTCGTGATGTCCGGTCTATAGGTATTGAATGTCTTTGGATTACATAGACCAGGGACAGGCAGGGGCAGGGTTATAATTGTGGGTCTCCGTTGACAGTTCATAGTGAAAATTACTGGCTAAAGTGTTCAACGTTCAACTGTCAAACAGCTAGTTTCGTATTGGCTATCATCAGTGTGTATCTAGGATGACTAAGTACATGCGAACTCGTGGAGATGCGACGAAGCTTGCAGTACCGTTACGTAGGTACACCGTCCGATAGTCACCGTAAATTGAAGTCCACTTAAAGTGCAATACCTACTTACCAATTTTTGTAAATTCGCAGAACAGTTGTCAGTGTGCAACTGGACACCAGTTAGTCACAGGCAAAGACATTCAATACCTATAGACCGGACATCACGAACAAAATTTTCGTCCGAAACAGTGTGTCCTGCTGGATACAAGTCTATGAGTTTTTTGTAGTACGCTCCGCTGCCGCTCCAATATTCATATATTATTCTAGATGGCGTTACTGAGACATGGGATCAAAGTTTTTCTATGACATTTCCTTGACATGCCCGCTCTATAGTATTTTAAATCTCTTTGGTCACAGGCAATGACAAGATAGCCAATAGATATCCCTGCTGCTCTAAAGACCAAGGCTCTCAATTAACTTAACAATGCTATAGGCCCACAACAATTTTTATATGTGGCCCCTTTAGGGTCACCGCACACGGGCCACCGGCCACAGCCACAAACGCCGCCACGAGAAGCCAGAAGCGGCTACAAAAGAAGCTGACGCGCGCGACAGCCACTTGTGGCCGGTGGTCGACACTTGCGGTCGGTGGTTGCTACTTTTTTTAACTCATGCATGCAGTATCATAATGGATATTGACTACCGTAACTATCACTTTTGGAATCCCAAATCGCAGGATGGGATTGAAACTCTGATATATGAATAATTCTATGAACAGGTTGACTGAGGTAAGGTAGAGAGGGACGATAATCGCGCGAGTGGAGTGTGGCGGCGTTTTGTGTCGGCGTTTAGTGGCCGGTGCGGGCCACAAAAAGCGAGTGGCGACGATTTGTAGCGTGTGGCGGCCACCGGCGTCAACCGTGTGCGGCGAGTCCATTTAAAATGTATGAAAATTACAGGAAATAATATATGCCAGTGGCGGCGTTTTGTGGTTGTGGCTGGTGGCCCGTGTGCGGGAGCTCTTAGACACGCTACTGCCTTGTGCACCTATCGATAAATAAACTAGCCTGAACGTTCAAATCTAGGTCATTTGACATTTAGGTTACCTGCTAACGTACCTACGTAGTTCTAGACTGTTTAACGAGAAGATTGTCGATGTTAATTCAGCCATTTTGTATTTTCATTCGTGTGGATAATGGCGGGAAACGCTGTGGAACTTTTTAACTAGATTTTGAGAAAAATTTCTTACGAAAATAATAATATTTTTATTAGACTTGCTTCTGTTTGCAACTTTGTTCGCGTGGAAGAAACAGGCAATGTGTCACTACTCTGCATGATGAGCAACATAGAAACGGATTTTGTCCAGTGCGTAGCATGAATACATTGAACACCGAAGAAACGGCCTTTGTCTACAGACGAATCGGCAAAGTGACAGATTATATAGACAGGAACCTCAATCTGTCAAATTTCTTTCAATACACCTGCCTGCGTAGCATGAACACTTAATTTCTTTCTTCCGAGACACGACAAAGACCGTTTCTTCGGTGATCATGCTACGCGTGCTGGTACAGAACATAGAAATAGAGATTGGACTGAGTGTTTCTTATTCATCTGTCAAGTACTTAAATACCTACTGGTAAGAAAGTGTGAGAGAGATAAAGCGTACGTGCGGCCATTAGTTGTCTCATTCTTTCTTTAACGACAGACCTACAGAAAAAAGACAAGTCCTATATTAGCCGCACAGTCCCTCTTTCTTTTTCTAGGGAGTGGTCAATTTTGTGCGGGTATTGCTTAGTCCATTCTCAATGTCTATGGTACCCACAGTAGAATCGACAAAGCGACAGATTGTACAAATATTTATGTTGTTTTGAGCACGATTATGTCAAGAACGTTGCTGGTACAGCGTAGCTTTCCACATACATAACTAATGTGACATTTTCTAACTAAGACCCTAATTTAATGTGTCTCGATATTTTTTTTTGTTAGTAAATGATCACCAAATCTTAGCGAGCAAATTAATGCACTATTTCCGTGGTACAACGGTGGAATTATGTCCAACTGGTTGGATCACGGGGATAGGATGATCGTGTAAAACAAATGAAATGTATGTAGGAGGTAATACCTGGAACTACTGGTTCAAAATGAATAATTCTTTTGTACGGAATTGCTTAAACCCCAAAGAGTTTGCTCCCATAATCAGGACTTGGGGCATCCCGACGTTAGGTTAGTTAGGTTCCTTTAAACCCTGCAGACAGAAATAGGAGCCCCGCGTAGCGGGGCTCTGTCCTCTACGCTTTTTAAAAGAAAATGCCAAAAAATGTATGAACCTGTGCCCCAGGCTGTACATAAATGAAACCTATGTTATTTAATAGTAAAGGTCTTCTACAACAAAAGTATAAAAGGCGCATATTGCTCAGCAGTCGTGGACAAAAGTTATAAAGGTTTAAAGAACCCGTTTTTGTACCTACCGGCTAAAACATTTTTATGTTTATTGTAAACATTAAGGTATAAACATGTTTAGATATCTGTTCCAGGAATTTAATATACAGTGTATTCGTTTTAAAGCACTGGGAGGGCATCATTATTCAAAGTAAATCTATTATGGTTAGTATCATTTGTAGACAGAAAATAAAACAAAGTAATATGCGGGCGCAATATTTTAAGTTCAAACGAATATTTTGTGACATAATGACATTTGACGTTTGATCGAAGACTTGAGTGTTGCCAAAACAAAAGTAAAATAATGTTAGATATGAATGCTCAGATTATTTTAAACTATTAATCTAACAATATCACAGTTCGATTTATGGATAAGAAAACATATAACACTATAATAATAATGTATTACATTTTAAGTTACGCTAACTTACAAATATTTAACATATTAGGCCAGGTATGTGTTAAGATAGTTTTTCCCTGTTTTACTCTTTTTTAATATTATGTGGCAATGTTTTTATTGTGAGATTTTTTCCACGTCTGGTATGGAATGTTAGTTATTTTCTAAAATTCGTATCTTATTTTATTATAAGTATTTGTAATAGAATGATCTCTGTACACTTTGGGGCACAAATTGGCATTCTCCTTTCTGCGTTGTTAAATTTGCTTAAATAGGACAGCAAGATGTAAAAACTTTGGTTATAATTTTACATTAATAATATGCTGGTTTAATTTAGGTGATCATTTACTTTTTTTGGGTTACTCATGATTTACTTGGAGTCATTTTACTTAAGTAAATAGGATAGCAAAGTGTTAAAACTTTGGTTATAATTTTACATTAAAATGCGAGTTTCATTTTCGTGATCATTTACTATTTTTGTCTGCTATTTGTTACTATATCTGGTGGTAAGTTAAACATAAGCCATTTTTAAACAAGACCATCGTCTCCATTATACATGTATTGTACGTAACACAGAAAGGCTTTAATAAAATAGGTATTATCCAGGCGCTTAGGGCTCGCTAGACTTAGGGTGCCACCCTTTCAGACTAACTTACTGTTGATCTATGCTCTAAATTCTTCCAACCCTTCGAAATTCGAACGAGGCCTCGTGTGATTCCGCATTTTTGAAAAAGTTATTAAAAAAAGTATTTATTTAGATAGGTACTAAATAAATAGGTAGTAAAAAATATTGAACAACAATTTTATTATATTAATTATGTGCCTTGCTGCTGCACTAAATACCTAGATCCCGTCCAGCCGTAATACCAGATAATTAGTGTCTGATAGTAGAAAGCCAATTCCCATAAATAAATTTAGTTGCAATTTCATCTCGGTGACAATAAATGTCAAATACTTACTTGTAAAAAATGGAGGGAAATTAGACGTATTTTTGACAGATCGAGACTGAGATTTGAATGCTTGCACGTTCATAAAAATATGATAAAAAAAACAAATGCGGCTTCGGCTCTTCTAAAATTCCATAGCTATAATGTTTTTTAGATTTCTATGTAAAATTCCAAGTGAACCTTATAAAAATGTACTATACCTAGTACCTTATAGATCTACGGACTACTCATGCCGCCACGCGCCGCTCCCCTCCTTGAATGAATGTAAAGCTTGGCAATCAGCTGATCAGTGGCGAAATGCAATAAACGTATACCGGAGAACTTCAAATACTTATAAAAGACATTTTAAGCATTGAGAATTATTTAAAATATCTACCTATTCTAAGTATTACAAAAAAGCGTGTCACAGTTCTAAATTTAAAAACTCACAATGCAACAAACTCTAAATAAAATTGCTTTTATTTGAGTCTATTATAGGTTCCATTTTATAAAATAGCATTAGCAAAAAGAAGCTCGTACAAGCAGGGATGCAGAACTTTTTATTTTAAAAATACCTAAGTGAAATTTATTTTAATTCAAATCGTTTTACTTATTTCAAATTTAGGACAATAAAAGTGAAATTAAAAACGTGTCCGTGTAGGTATTGTTCATCCCTGCTTCTTTTAGGTTTTTATGATTGACACTGTAACTTTCAACGAAAATGAAATAATTTATCTAAGTTAATGAAATCCACATAATTTCTTAATTGTTGCAATAATGGGTACAACTTACCTACAACTAAGTGTGACGGCTGCCGTGAAAATAGATTACCTACAATAAATTCGGCGTTTATCGTAATTGTAGGTAACATGATTAATAAATTACCTACCTACTACAAGTCGTAACAAAGTGTGCATTACAAATAACCTTTTCACTAAGTATTGTAATTATTTTGGAGAATAGATATCTATTTTAAAACAAAATGGATGTCACAATTCCTTATTTAGAAATCCACGGGCGAATCATCATTCAAAAAGTATGTTCTATCAATCATATATTAAGGTAGGTATATTACACAAGCACATTTGTCACGGAAAAATCGCATTCCATATTTATTTTCATTTCCTATATTTCGCCGTTTCTCAATGAAAATCTAACCTATTTTGTGTATTGCGTAAATGCTTATGAAATCTAGGGAAGGAAGGTGTACGCATGCGCGCCCGCCGCAAGCACGTGCGGGGTCACTGACCTTGCTACGATTAGACACATGATTTCTGTTAACACGTAAAAAAAATCCTAGCTGTACGGGATGGCCTATTTTTGAATTACATTGGTCGTTTTGTATAGGAATTTTGTGTTTTAGTTGATTATTAGGTGGCAATGGATGGTTTCTTGTCTTAGGGAAAGATGAAATGGTGAATCTTTAATTAGATTACACACGAATTTGCCATTTTTTTTTTCAAATTTTGCTTCTTCTACCAGTCTCACTGAAGCAGCTGCAGCTTAATACCAGTGCTTTATATGTAGCTAGTGCATATCTGACTTCACTTAATCAGCCTATTATACCGCAGCTGGAACATAGGCCTTCTGTCTGTGAGAAGTAGGTAGTAGGCCGTAATCTACCACCCAGGACCAGTGCGGGTTGGTAGATGTCACATATCATTCAATTATTGGTTCTAAACAAAGAGATTTAAAATACTATAGGGCGGGCATGTCAAGGAAATGTCATAGAAAAACTTTGATCCCATGTCTCAGTAACGCCATCTAGAATAATATATGAATATTGGAGCGGCAGCGGAGCGTACTACAAAAAACTCATAGACTTGTATCCAGCAGGACACACTTTTTCGGACGAAAATTTTGTTCGTTATGTCCGGTCTATAGGTAATGAATGTCTTTGGTTAACACAAATGGATGAAACACAAAGTAAAGAACCAATCGTCCACCCTAACTCTATAATAACGATTACCTCATCGTTGTTGTTTGAACACAATTAGGAACGGGACCTACACGGGTGAAACCGCGGGACGTCTGCTAGTAGGATCTATGTAGATGAGATGACGATGATGATATGTGTCTCTTTTGCTGTGCCCCAGCCCAACAGGGGGTCGAGTCTGCTATTGCAATCGTGTCTCAATGACCGGTCAATGATCGATTTTTGACGTATAACGTCAAACTTGCGACACATTTCCCATACAAAAACTGTCAAAGTTGTCAAATAATCGATCAATGACCGGTCATTGAGACACGATTGCAATAGCAGACTCGAGCCCCAGGTTCTATGATGTAAGCCTACATTGTGCAACGCAATAAAGAATTCAGTATTGAGTAATTGAGTATTAATATAAGGAGGATCATCTTCTTCTTCTCCATTTGAAGTCTTCTCAAATCCCTTTTGCTTGTTTCATTACTGTATTTCACGACGATCCACAGATAATATAAATAGTCCTACGAACTTACTGAACTCAGCACTAAGCCTTTTTAGACGAAATACAACTGAATCTGAGCACAAATTTCCAATAGGTACCTACTAGCTTATAAACGGATAGTTATTTCTAATAGATCTAATTCTGCAGCGAGCCTGCAGTCTGCTAAGTATAGATCCAGTCCAGCTCTTTGGTCAGTCAATTAGTAGTGGTATTTTAGGGGATTGAATGTTTTGGATGAATGTAGAGCTCCAGCCGTGATGTTTTGCCTGACGCCACGGATACGTAGTCAGCGGCAGCGGTGAGCGAGCAGAGCGCTATAAAATACAGGGTTATTTTTCAATGACCGGGGGAATTTCCACAGGGTGTTCTACCCATGAATATGAGCAACTTTCCCTATGGGGCCAACTCTGAAATCACGAAAAAAAAATCAGCTGTTTCATACAAAAGTTCAATACCTACTCGACTGAAATGTATGAAACAGCTGATTTTTTGACAAACATCTATCCATCCATCCATCCATCCTCACAAACTTTCGCGTTTATTATATTAGTAGGATAAGTCTAGGTTTCGTCACGATATTTTCCTTCACCGACGTCAATGATTTAGGACGCCTACTTACTTCTCATGCACGAGGTTGTAGTTCAAATCTGGGCAAGTACTAATGTGACTTTTCAATTCATATTCATATACTTTCTAAGTTTATTTAAGACATTATTGACGTCAGCTTTCTATTATTTTTCAAAATCGGCTCAGTAAATCCAGAGTGTACTTCTTACAACCTTATAAACTTTAGCTCTTTATACTTAATTACGTAAAAGTACCTATACAGGGTGTCAAAGACCCTTAATGTAAACGAAAACTACATATTCTACCCATCACTGGGATAGTTTTTATCTTCTAGAACATACCTGGGAATTCACTGGTTTTGGAGATATTGAAGGTCAAAGTGCAATATTTTTATTCGTTTTTTTTTTCAAAATAATTGTATTTCAACTTCAAGTATCATTAGTGAACTTTCTTCCGAACCAACGTTATGAAAATTATCGTTTTTTTTTACAAAACAAAATACGCATTTGAAGTTACAAAAATTCATTTTAAAATGTTTTACTAGTTTACGTCTTATTCTCAGATCCACTGAATAAATACACAAAATTTCATAAGAATCGGTGATGCCGTTTCGGAGGAGTATTGTTACAATCACTGTGACACGAGAATATTATATCTATGCTAATATTTTAAAGAGGAAAGATTTGATTGCTTGTTTATTTGCATTGAATAGCTTTCGAAACTACTGGACCGATTTGAAATTTTTTTTCATCGTTGGTGACATAGGCTACTTTTATCCCTGTGTTAGGTACCACGGGAACAAAAGCTACGCGGGCGAAACCTCGCGACGTCAGTTAGTATTAGATATTGATGGTATAGATGAAAGGTAGATATAGTATTTAAAGTAACTAGGGCGTGACTAAGGCTAAGTATTTAACACGATAGTCAACATTTTATAATCCATTTTGCGAGACGTTGTACCTACTATTCTTGTTCAATCCTATTATTGTGAGCCTCCTTACTGCTTACGTTGTTCAAGTAACCTGAAGTTTACATTGTAGAAAGGACTTTGCCATACTTACTGGGGCTCGAGTCTGCTATTGCAATCGTGTCTCAATGACCGGTCATTGATCGAATATTTGACAACTTTGACAGTGTTTGTATGGGAAATGTGTCAGAAGTTTGACGTTATACGTCAAAAATCGATCATTGACCGGTCATTGAGACACGATTGCAATAGCAGACTCGACCCCCTGATACCATTACGAGTAGCATGATCATCGTAGAAACGGTTACGTCTGGTAGAAACATTTCTGCCGATTATAGAAGAAATAATTCTCGATATTGTAGACTAACAACTGAAGAATCTACGTACACCATTTCTTCTCTTTATTCGTGACACTGTCGTGCTCAAAACAAAAGAAATGTTTCTACAATCTGTCATTTTGCCGATTCTTCTGTAGACAATAAATATTTGTGCAACAAGAGAGCCAAGTCGTTTATGCTAAGAGTGCTGATTTTGAATCCTAACTGTGTGGCAAGGGATTCAAATGCACGAGATGCAAAAAACATAACTTTTCATTTCAGCAGCGAGAACACTTTTTGAAACTAGAAATTAATATTCACAGGTTAAAAATTAGTTTTATTTACATTACTTATTTTCGTTTAAATACATCAATAAGTTGATAATTCAACAAATTATATTAAAAGACATAATTATCTGCTTGCAAAATTTCTTTAGTTACTACAAAATTCCGAACGTCGTGTTTGTCTTTGAGGTCAAATTCAAAATCGGAACTTCGAAAGGGCTGGTCTTTGTCTCTCTCTATCTTTCTAATGGCGGGAAAAGGATAAAGTGTGAATGTTTCGTATTGCATGATTAACCCAAGGCTGAATAAGATATTCGCGGCTCTCAGGATTCAAACTCAGCACTCGCAGCAAAAAATGACTTTGCTCTCTTGTTGTACAAATAACTATTCTACGATGGTCATGTTACGCGTGCAAGTGCGTAATACCTACTCACAAGCGACGTTGAAGGGGATGCCCTAGAAGGAAATATCAATATGACGATGCAAAAGAAGCAGGTGGCTCTCGTATCATTTCTGCCTACCCCCATGGGAAAAAGGCGTTACTTTCAGTGTGTATGTATGTAAGTGTATGCATGGAAACATTTTCTAGGTCACAAACGAGTAAAAATCAATAGTTGTTGTCTATGTCACGATTGTCATGGCGTCAGAACGTGCTCTGAATAAATTAACTGAAGTTTATGTGTATTGTATATAGGTACCTACTCCATTTACAACAGCATTAGACATAAGTTAAAAAGGTTTATTTTAATACACAGTTTGAAGCGAAAGTATATAAGGTGCTTTCTAAATATCTGCCATCCTCTTAAGGGGTCATTGTATTCATCATTAGGTATAAACATCTTTTACTATGGGACAAACTCCAAAATCGCGAAAATAAAATCAGCTGTTCCCAACATTTTTGGTCACGTGACTCGTCGAAATGAAGAGAACAGCTGATTTTATTTTCGCGATTTTGGAGTTTGTCTCATATTAATTAAAAGATGTTTATAATGATGAGTACAATGACCCCTTAAGAGGATGGCAGATATTTAGAAAGCACCTTATAATAAGCATGTTACAATTACGATAGACGCCGAATTTTAAGAAACTGATGAATTTACCTATGGATTGGATTTGATTACTTATGGATAAATACTAATGACTTCAAATGGTACTTACTTATGGATAAATATTAAACTAATGAATTTTATTGGATTTAGGTACCTCTAATACGGATTTACATACTGATGAATTGAACTGGATTTACCATTCAAGAAAAATGTTAACTGATTACTAGGCAGCATGGTCTCAGACCCTAGCCTGTTCCGTCAGGAACTAATCTAAGGTATATAAAAAAAAAATGGACGCCGAATTTATCATTATCTATTTTCACGGCAGCTGTCACACTGAGTTGCAGTAACCAATGCAACAATTTATTTTAAGAAATTATGTGGATTTCATTTAGTTTCCTATATTCTTTAATTTAAGTTGAAAATTATAGTGTCAATGATAAAAACCTAAACGAAGCAAGGACGAACAATACATGGACACGTTCTTCATTTCACTTTTATTCTTCTAAATTTGAAATAATACAATTTGAAATAAAAATAGTTTTCTTATTCTCTTTATAACAAAATGTTCTGCATTCCTGCTACTACGAGCCTCTTTTGTTCTATTGCTAAAATTAATGGAGTACTTATAGTAGGTACAGACGCCAGCACATCAAGTTCCCAATGTGTCAAATTGCTTTTTGATCGTTTTTCAACTTTATGTTAAACAGAATAAGGTTCATATTCAATTGGGAAAATTTGACACATTGGGGTAAATTGATGTGCTGGCGTCTGTACCTAAGCTACGTTATGACTTTTTTCTGTGGTAGATCTACATCTACCAGCCTATTCCATACATCATTGGGGAGCTTGTGGCTATTATCACAGTCTAAAAACATACAGTCGTCCGACGAAGCCGTCTAGTCAGGGCAAATGTCCGGGGTGCGAGGGACGAAACACGGGAAAGCCGCTCCCGCACTGCGAACAAAACGATGTTCGTAGTGCGGGAGGTATTGTTCAGGGCTAACGCGTGTAGGTAGACGTTGTCGGCATTTTTCCAGAGATCAAAGGCGTCGTCCTACTGTATTAATATTTATACTGTAATATTATTAAGTAATAACAGCCTCACGGGTCGATCGAAGGTTAAGCTACGCTTGACAAGGTCGATCCGCGGATGGGTGACCATTAATTAAATACCAAGACTCCTCCGTGTCTCGGAAAACACGTTACGCCATTGGTCCCCGCTGTCTTTTGAATACCTTTGTTGTGACTACGAGTAGGTATTCCGCCACGAGATGCTTACAAGGAATTCATGGGAAGTAAGTTAATTCTAAATAGACCCGGAAGCGCAACAACACAATTCCCATACTTACAGCTGTCATACACAAACACACAACTCCCCTTTTCGGATGTCGGCTAGCTCAGCTGGGAGGAAGCCACTCATTATGGGCGACCTCCATTCTGAATGATTATTATCCAACTGAACGTACTATACACGAAGTTGATTCTACAGGGTGTCTCATTCAAATCGGTCAGTATGGGAAAGTCTGAAACTATAAGACATACCTACGAAGATCTGTTCTTAGGAACCATGTTCATCGATTTTAATAATAAGAAAAACTGCATTCATACATTTAAAAAAAAACATCTGTACTCCGTTCGGGAATCGAACCCGGTTATTTTGAAAAAAAAAAACATACACTATTTCTATTTAGATATCGATTGTGGAGGTCTTAAGCAGTAAATGTCTGTATGAAACATGATGTCTAAAATGAATAAAATGCATTGTTTCCACATACTTTAATTTATTTTAGTAGGTGTTCAAAATAACCGGGTTCGATTCCCGAACGGAGTACAGATGTTTTTTTAAAATGTATGAATGCAGTTTTTCTTGTTATTAAAATCGATGACATGGTTCCTCAGAACAGATCTTCGTATGTCTTATAGTTTCAGACTTTCCCATACTGACCGATTTGAATGAGACACCCTTTAAACGTAACAAGTAGGTAAATGTAATAGTTTTCGTGATTGAATATAAGTACTCCATTTTCATAACAGCATTAGGCAGAAGTTTAAAAAGGTATTTTTAATGCACACTTTGTAACGAAAGTACAATTAAGCATGTTACAATTAGGGATTGCAATCTCGAGCCGAGATTAGCAAATCGAGATCTCGCCTGTTGAACCTGGAGTTGAGATTGGCAGTTTCGAGATGTCGTGCAAAACAAGTCGAGATCTGGTGAGATTTCGAGTTTATCGAGATTTTGGTTTTTAATCTGAAACACCCTTATATCGATACAAAACTCGAGGAATGCTATTAAATTAGAATACTACATTAATTAGAATACTCGTAATACTAGTTAGGATATCGCTGTAATATCTTATGAAGTTATGAATAATACAAAACAATGAAAATGAATGATAAATGAAATCTATTTATTTAAAAAAAATCAAAAAATGATACTTGACAAAGCAAAAAATACGGCATAATAGCGCGCATCTTTGAATTATTTAAAAAAAGGAATTATGTAGGTACACAGTACACAAACACATTGATTATTGTGATTTTGAAAATATTTTCTTCCTTCTTATGATTCGCGCACGCTCGGTCACAAAATCTCAATCGATATTGTCGAGATATCGAACGAGATTAAGAAAACGAGATCGCTTATTTTCAAGATTGAATATCGAAAAAATTGCCGAGATCTCGTGTTTTCGAGATCTAGCGAGATCGAGATTGCATTCCCTAGTTAATTCATAATGGATAAGAGTGAAGAAGATGAAAATAGCCTTAGTTTGACAGGAACGCAAATGGCACCATTATGTTAGAGTAGCAGACGTCCCGCGGTTTCACCCGCGTAGGTCCCATTCCCGTTGGAATACAGGGATAAAAAGTAGCCTATGTGTTAATCCAGGGTGTCAGCTAACTCCATACCAAAATTTATCAAAATTCATCCAGTAGTTTTTACGTGAAAGAGTAACAAACATCCATCCATCCATACTCACAAACTTTCGAGTTTATAATATTAGTAGGATTTAATATTATTTTATTATATTGTTGTGGAATTTGTTGCCATAACAAAATAAATGATACCGCATTGGATACCTTGAGTTTTATCGATCGCTGTGGGAAGTAGGTTTACTGCAGTTCATTTAGTATTCAACTTCAGGTTAACTCATTAACTATTGATTTCAATGACATATAAGTGGAATTGAACTGCGTCATAATGGCAGCGTCCTAGGCAAAACTTGTGACATACCTATAAAGCGCGCGTTATGCCTATTCGAACAACGATTTAAAAAAAAATACCGATCGAATTGAGAACCTCCTCCTGCATGCGTAGAATGAACACATTGAACACCGAAGAAACGGCCTTTGTCAGATGAATCGGCAAAGTGACAGATTATATAGACAGGAACCTCAATCCGTCAAATTTCTTTCAATAAACCTGCCTGCGTAGCATGAACACTTAATTTGGTTTCTTCCGAGACACGACAAAGACCGTTTCTTCGGTGATCATGCTACGCGTGCTGAAGTCGGTTAAAAATAAAATGCTACAAACCTGCAGATTTTGGTTCAATATTCTCTTCGCATTTCCTCTCTATAAAATCTCAAGATTTCAATGAATTAAGCGAGCACCATTTGTATCACTCACATTGGTATGAAAAGTCTTAAACTAACATGTAATAATAATATACTTACGAAGGTATATTCGAAACGAGAATTTTCAATTTCATAACCAAACATTATGCTGAAGGTAACACTGCCATCTGTTACAAATTTAATGAAGTTTTTAAAGATAAACATATATTTGCAAATAAAAATTGTGTCAATATTTTAGACTGCCAAATGTCACTTATCACATCTGCTTAAAGTACACAAGACTGATTGCCTTAGACTATATTATCTAAGCTGATTGCAGATACAAAAGAAAAAGGAAATAAAAAAATAAAAAAAAAATATTTTAGACTGAAACTGTTCTGTCTTTTTAGTTTTATTGACCGAATTAACAGTCCCATTTTTAAATCAGCTATATTTTTAGTTACTTCCGAAGTTTAAACCAAACTAACTTTGATATAATTTATATTCGATTTCTATCGCAAGATTTTTCTTAAAAAAGAAGATGCGTAAAACTTGACATATTTAAGTTTGCAATACAGGGTGGCGCTGATTGTCAAAGCAAAATGCAACATTATGAAAAAAAAATCATTGCATTTGGTTTTAGTTCTGTATTTCCCCGCCTGCATAGATTATGATCAAAGGCGTCGTCCTACTGTATTAATATTTATACTGTGGATAAACTAAGTTGGATTATAAATGTACGAAAGACATGGGTATTTATACCAATAATTGGAAATTAATCATTAAAAGGTTTTTACAGAAGAATAATACAGAGTCTGAATGGTAGGTACTGAGTCTGTTAAAAACTCCCCGGAAGATGTAGGTGGGTGAATATTAGAGCGTTTCAACCACCACCATTACCTTTCCCTAAATGTTAAAGAAAGAAACATACATTTAATGCAATATTTCAGCAATTCTCAGAATCTCTTAAAGTACTTAAGTACTAAAATTTGGTAATGGGTGAAATATTCCATTCTCTTCCCTGAACATTTAAAAGAAAGTAATGACGGCCGTTAAAACCCAGGTAGTCATGTTTAAAAAAGCACATTATTAGATCTTTGTGTTCGAGGTAGCATTTGCTTCTGATACGACGTACAATAGACCGCAAGTTCAAGCAAGCAAGCTGGCCGCAAGCTGGTCTTGCGCTAAATCAAGGTTCAATAGGTTGCGAGGTCAAATTATACTGGTTTGGTCATCCTATTGTGGTATCTAGCCGTATAGACGATGTCGACCTAATCAAGTTAATGGCCCTGTATAGGTATAGGTACTGCATTTGATACATAGTACTAAGTGTTCTGTAATATTATTTTTGAGATGGCCTTCGAACCCTGGTCAAGATAAAATGCACAGGTAATTTTTCAAATAGGTACGCCTCACTCAAAAGTTTACACACGAATTTATGAGTGTAACAAAAAATTATCTGCGACAAATCGTGACCCCGCATTGCGACATTTCGCGTGTTGCAACTGCAATACGACATTGACAACTCACGACTAAGCTCTAAGACATCTTCGTTTATTATTAAAAAAACACAGTGCATGGAAAAATAAAGTACAGGGATCGTACTTTCTTTTTCCATGTATTTTTTTGACGTACTGCTTAATGCGTTGACCATAGATTATGCTAAAAATTGATTTTAATAGCTGCCCCAACTGTCAAATTTTCTCAATTTGACATGAACCTTATTCTTACGCCATAAAATTAAAAATCTACTTTTTGCGACTAGTTGCTTGTGTGTAGGTGACCCATCAATAATTAGTATGCGACACTATTATCGTGAATACGGTGAAGTCATATGCCGCAATACGGATATAGTACCTACTTACCTAATAATATACTGCGGTATTTCAGAAATAATTAATCTCGTAGCTTTTATACCCACATCGTCTACTTGGCCTTTTACTAAACATCAAGTTGAGTTCGCAATATTCTAATATCAGTGCCTATCTGTCACAATGACGTCTAATTTCCCTCCAATTTTGACAAGTGTTTGACATTGGTTGAGACTGGACTTAAAATGAGCCCCATGATCTGCCTCCAGTCTAACTGGATTCAGCTGCATTCCAGTATTTTATATAGAGCGACTGCCTGACCTCCTGTTTCCTGATAGCTACAACCTAGGGGACTTCAAGTCAAGAGTGAACAGGTTGCTTCTAGGCAAGCGTGCTTCATCGTCGACCGCATCATCGCTTACCATCAGGTGAGATAGTGGTCAAACGCGTGCCTATAAGTAAAAAAAAAAAACACTGGTTGTCAGACTTTCAGGCTTCTGGAAAACCCATAATCACTGTCAAATACCTAAAAGTGACAGCCGGTGCCAACAGCTTAACGTGCTTTCCGAGGCACGAAGGAGTCTTGATATGTACCTAATAAATGGTCATCTATCCATACGTTGTCTAGCGTAGTCTAACTTTCAATCCACCTACTATGCGTTTCAAATGAGAATAGGAATGACTTTGCGCCATATTGTGACGTCATAGCTGTCAATTCGAATAAATTGGGTAAGATCAGCAAAACAAGGTTTTTTCTAAATATAATTTATTTACGAATTACTTACGAACGAATATTTTTCTTAATTTTACTCTCAAAGTATTTGTTTAAATTGGAGATAATCTCTCGCGCCGTCCCATGTAAAATAGCGCCTCATTCACACATTTTCGAGCGGTCAGGGAGATGAAAACAAAAACAAATATCAACAACAACGGCAAAAAACCGTGTAACAAACATAATTAATAAATAAAACGTAAGCACTCCACTAGACTATAAATAAGACACGACTACGACTATTAATTTAAGACGTCTTTTCATTTTGAATAACTTCGACTCGGTAAAACAAAAAAAAGAGAAAATAATTGATACGTGACTTAAGTTTCGTTGCAGGCCGTACTTTTCAAGCGACATTTGACAGATAGAGGTCATTGACGTTCCTATTCTTATTTGAAAAGCATAATATGCGGCTGTTATTATTTAGCTACACGGATCTCTTTGTCTATGGTTAATAATACCAGTCTGTCACTGTCCCACTGCAAGGCAAACCCCTCTTTTCATACAGACAGTAGCATTTTGTAGCAATGATAACCTAGTGTTGTGACCGTAGACATAGAGAATGAACTAAGCAATACCCGCACAAAATTTACCACTCGCTAGAAAAAGACACAGGGACTGTGCGGCCAATAGGTAGGTTTGTTTTCTGTAAGTCTAAGTTTGTAGAAACAAAAGCAAAGAACTCAAGAAAGAGACAACTATGCTTTATCTCTCTCACACTTTCTTACCAGTATTTACTTCCCGGCTGGATTGTGTTTGTGAAAACTTATTTTGCAAATAAGTTTTCACAAACACTTTTACACGTAATTTTTTAACTCATAGATGAAATCGGAGTTTCACTAACTGACTAGGTACTCTTAGAAGAAACACCGAAAGAAACTCAGAGGTTATAAGTAGTCTCTTTTAAAGTCCAGACATTATCTTGGTCAAATCATGTAAGAACCATGCAGATTAGTGCCTGAGATGGTCTTTTGAGGAAAGAACCACACAGATATGAGGGGACCAGATCAGTCAGTGCAAGCATTTGTCAGTAATCGTGAGCTCAACTCGGAACTTGAGGAGCTCCACGTGATGACGAACAGTACCAAAGAAAGAACATTTGGGTTGGTCCCATAAAGTACTCAAACTGTCAGACAAAAAGTTAGAAAAGGACTTACAAATTTATAAACGAGATACAAAAAATAAAGATCCATATTGGCCGTACATTCACAATAATAAAAAAATAATATTAAGTATACTCTGGTAAAAATACATGTCATTTAACATTAAATGTCAAAGTGTAAAACATACTATATAAATATTGCAAAAAAAGAAATATAAAAAAAAAAACTAATCAGAGCAGCTCATTCACAAGCCTTTTTATCCTCAATGTAATCTTTAACGTCTTTAACAGTATAATAAGCCTTGTTACATAATTATCGCTTTATAAATTATTTAAATTTATTATGGCTTAGTTCTTGAATGCGGCTAGGAATTTTATTATAAAAGCGTATACATTGACATCTAAATGAGCCCCCTATTTTCTTGAGCCAGGTTGTGACCAGCGGACTGTCAAGTGCACTGCACCGCTGACTTTTCGGATTCACCTCCGTATTGTACAAATTATCACTTGCTTTAAAAACGGTGAAGTAATAATGATCTCGTTTATAAAGTTACCACCTAAGAATACATAATTATGGAAAGCAACTACTTAAGACCAAGAGTATTGAGCAGTCGCAGCGACAAATCGCAAGTCCGCAGCAAGCGTTAACTCGACTCGGCATTGCGACACTTGGCGTGTTAGCGGGTGCTGCAATACGACATTGACTATGTGCTATATGCGATACGGGTATGTCAAGGCGAGTGCATCGTTTTTGGTTAGTAGAAGAGCAAAGCACTTTTCATAATCAGCCTATAATGTGGTACAAAAACAATATAAAATAAAAATAAAATCGACATAATTATTTTTAACAGGTTTATTTAATCTGTGTTTTTTTAAGAACAAGCGGTCTTCATGTTACCTTAGTCAGAGCCTTGTCAGAGCAATGTTTATTCGGAAAAAAAATGACGGTTATAAGACCATACTGCCGTGCTAAGCGCAAAAGCAGTATCTCAGGGAAAGCTAGTTTTGAGATAATTTAAGTTTTATAACAGAGATTTCCTTTAACTTTAATGATTAATTGAACTTTTTCGAGAGTTTATTCATGTGTTTTAAATAAGATACCGCTAATTGGCTTAGTTCATTGAATGTGTCTTTCGTTAAGCTATCTGATACCATAAAAAAACAACTTTACGTTATTTTTTGAGTAACCGCTTTTGAGCTTAGCAAGGCAGCATAGAGGTTTTATTACGGCAGGCACAGGTGCACTGAACACTGATCCACACTTGCCTTTACTATCTATATTTTAGAAATAAATAGAATTACAATAAGGTAAATAAGAAAACAATAACATAAAACAGTTTCATAATAAGTTCATTACCACTCGGCATTGAAACTATAAAAATCGTTCATAAAATACCATCACGTACATTATTAACGAAGTTATTTTTACGTTATTCAGCAGTTATTTAAAACGGTTATTATCGTTACTCGATCGAATACCGCTGGCATGGCATGCTAGATTCAAAAAAATATTTTTTAAATTTGGAACGTTTGTCGATCCTATTTTGTTTCCATTCGTTTTGTCCGTCGCAGCTGGGTCACACGATTTTTCGAAGAAATAATACTAAAACGATTTTTTCAATTTTTTTCTTATTGTAAAACCGCGTTTTCGAAAGTAATCGTGTATAATATTATGTCGGTGCATACTATTCCTCTGGTTACACCTTTTATTAGAGGCCCGAGGTTCCCGTATAGAAAGAGTGAGTGTTTTTTTGTTTTATTAAAAAGCAGGTCTCGTAATGGCAGAGGTGTACGTATTTTGGAAAAAATATAGCTTTTATTTTATTAAATGATGCACCATGTGCCATGCTGCATTTTAAAATGTCACTGCCTATCCCAATGGGAACAGACGTAAAGATTTTTAGTGGGTACCTACAATTTTATGGTGAGTGAAATATTTTTAGTAATATACATTTTACGCTGAAATAAGTATACTTCAGCGTTTTATTAGTCTACTGAATTGCTGAATCTGACGTCAACCAAACGCTGCGTGTTCTGATTTTTTAAACTTTATTTTTATTAAATAAATCAGTTATTTGTTTACCTAATTGCCATTTTGCCTAGTTATCAGAGTTCTAAATCACATAGAAATCATTCATTGATTAATAAGTGGTTTCTTATCTATTTTTATTTATATTTTCACAAAATAACAAATTATTAAAGGTTGTAAGTGCTCACTATAAATAGTGCTCAAATCGGTCGTCATTTAAGTAACAATTTTTTAAACATAAATAACAACACCACCTTATGTAATTTTTATAATCAAGTTTAACAACTAAATTTAAATAAACAGTCAAATCATTAATTTCAACTAAGGCACTTCTTAAACGACTAACTAAATAAATTAAATTAAATACTAAAACGATTCAATACGAATACGATTAATCGAATCGATTAATACGATTATATACGAACAATTCAATTCAATTTAATTTTCTTTGTTCTTTTTAATTTTTACTTTACAACCTTAATTTAATTAATAAATTGCTTGTCTGATATTTTAACGCAAGTTGTGGTCTCCTTTAATTGAAGATACACAAGGAATTGTACCTATTTACCTATACTTTGTTTAATTTCGCGTGTAAGGTGTAATCTTTGATGGAGATCTAAATAAATACAAATACAAATATAAAAATGATTATAATTGCCATTTCCAAAAGGTAGTTTTGTAAAGAGAAGAATGGACAAGAAACTACATACTTGCTGCCTAGATTTAGTTATATAAACTCGCGCCTCTTTGGGGGTTTTAAACTCATTAAACCCCAAGAGGACACCAGTGTCCGCGATGTCATTGTCTTTCTATTGTCTAATTGACACGATTGAAAGGTATAAAAGTTATGATGCCCAGCAAAGAGATTTAAAATACTATAGAGTGGGCATATCAAGGAAATATCATAGAAAAACTTTGATCCCATGTCTCAGTAACGCCATCTAGAATAATATATGAATATTGGAGCGGCAGCGGAGCGTACTACAAAAAACTCATAGACTTGTATCCAGCAGCACACTTTTTCGGACGAAAATTTTGTTCGTGATGTCCGGTCTATAGGTATTGAATGTCTTTGATGCCCAGCTTAATTTTAATTTTAATAAAAATACTGTCTTTTGATCGTCTTTTGGTCTTTTTTATTATGGTTAGTAACTAACGTGGTGTCAGTTTTTAATGCCGCCCATGGGCCTCTGAGTTGGCTTCACAAGCCGTCGAAGATATCTCTCAGGCATGCCGGTTTCCTCACGATGTTTTCCTTCACCGTTTTTGAAGCAAGTGATAATTATACAATACGATTTTCTAATATAATATTACCTATTAAAATTAACTCTGTAACCCAATGTAATACAATAAATTTATAAGCAATAACAAAATCTATTCAGCTCGCGTGTAAATAACTATTTTTTGGCGCCTTTCCAAAATGGTGGACATTTTTTGGTGAATGTCATTGACTTTATTGCGTTTTGATGTATGTATGTAAATTAAAGCATTCGGTAAATCGAGGAAAATATAATATATGACTTGTACTTGATACTGTAGTTCATCAATAAACATAATTTATTTAAATAGAACTTAGAATATATCGGAGAGTGTTCATCGGAATTGCACAATATAACCAAGCCTTTTCAATGATATAAAAACAAAAATTAATCCGATTCCGAAACTCAGCGGTATTTCTACTAGTTTTAGACAAACTTACCTTGAAACTAGGTACTGAAAGTTTTCCAAAAGCCGCATCAAAATCCGACTAATAGTTTCGTAGATAAGTTTAGACAGACTGACTGCAAGTTAGTTTTATAATAAGTAGAGATTGCGGTGTCAATGGTAGCGTCGTATAATCCTGTAGTCTGTAGGAAAACCATGATTTATTTTGCTTTGATATTTATTGGAATTTCTGTGAAATATACCTAGTGTAAGGTAAATATAGACGTCGCCTATAATAATAAAAATATAACAATATTTCACAACTTTCACACAACGCCACATATATAGTCCCAAGCTAAGCAGAGCATGTGTTAAGGGTACTAAACAGCTAATAATTATAGTTATATATTTCTAAATACATACATAGCATGGATGACACCCTGGATTAACACATAGGCTACTTTTTATCCCTATATTCCCACGGGAAAGGGACTTACGCGGGTGAAAACACTACTTGTTTATTTCTTTATTTATTTACTAGCAGACGTCCCTCGGTTTCACTCGCGTAGGTCCCGTTCCCGTGGGAATACAGGAATAAAAAGTAACCTATGTGTTAATCCAGGGTGTCAGCTAATTTCATACCAAATTTTATTGAAATCCATTCAGTAGTTTTTACGTGAAAGAGTAACAAACATCCATCCATCCATCCATCCATCCATCCTCACAAACTTTCGCGTTTATAATATTAGTAGGATTTAAGGACAACCAACAAAGCATACACCAATACATGATAAGGTTTTTATTATTTTTTTATATTTACCAGTGTTGCCTTAATTAAAGCCTGCCACGACATGTGTTAAATACAAAAATAGGAAATGCAGTTTTACAGATCAAAACAAAAACAAAAGTTAGTTATCTAATATATCAATACTCCTCCGTGCCTCGAAAAGCACGTTGAGCCGGTGGTCTCGGCTGTCATTTGTAGATCTATGGCGGTTGTTGCAGATTCAGCCAGTTTAACTAAGGGGTAACGTGTTACCAAGTTGCTGGGTTGTGAAAGTCAGATAGGGAGACGCTCCATGTAAAACTGTAACCTGACCCCAACAAGGGAAAAGGCTAGACAGATGATGTAAAAGGGGACCAGACTATTGCCATCAATCTGTTACAATTCCAGGCTCCGGGCTGTTACTAAGAAATTACAGACAGCAAAACTCGAATAACACGTTACACATCCCGGAGATCGAACCCGGGAAAAGGGCTCTGCCCCCGTAGCCAAGTTACAAACGATTCGTATCTATTCTCTTTCTACAATCGAGAACGCCTCAAATCCCTTTGTTTTGACCACGTGACTTATCACCTTTCGCTAAGTCACGTGGTCAAAACAAAGGGATTTCAGGCGTTCTCGATTGTAGAAAGAGAATACATACGAATCGTTTGTAACTTCTCTGAAACTGCGTGAAAAATACACTGATAAAATAATTATTTTTACACTTCCCTCTTTTGTTCCCATTTTTTTTATCCAAAACGGTGTCACCCTCACCGGCAGAACATACTGGATTTGTAGTTCGATGACCTGTTACATTTTTGACCTCTACGGGTTCATTTGGGGTCACGTCTGTGTCCACAGAATGCATGCTATTTTTTTTAGTAGCACACTTTACGTAACTGAGATTAGACTACCTACTAAGTACTTAATTTAAGTAGCATGAATTGAATTAATATTTAGCTAGTCTATGCCAAGAGTTTTGGAGCATTTAGCTAAAATTTTACTTTGAAATTATATTATATATTTTTGACTACATGGATTATTTTTTTTTAGATTTTCTTTCCTAAATCTTTTTTTTTTTTTTTTTTTGTGTTTGTCTGGCAGTTTGAGTTCTTTATGGGACCAACCCAAATGTTCTCTCTTTGGTATTGTTCGTCGGCACGTGGAGCTCCTCAAGTTCCGTGTTGAGCTCACGATTACTGACAAATGCTTGCACTGACTGATCTGGTCCCCTCATTCTGTGTGGTTCTTTCCTCAAAAGACCATCTCGGACACTAATCTGCATGGATCTTACATGATCTGACCAAGAGAATGTCTGGACTTTAAAAGAGACTATGACCTCTGAGTTTATTTCGGTGTTTCTTCTCAGAGTAGTCAAATAGTGAAATTCCGATCTCATTTACTAAAAACGGTGACGTTTATAAGTGTTTGTAAAAACCTATTTACAAAATAAATATCATTTATCATTTTATCATTAAATATAACAGCCTCACGGGTCGATCGAAGGTTAAGCTACGCTTGACGAGGTTAAACGCAGTTGGGAAAAGGCTCAGCAGATGATGATTCTGCCCTCGTTTTTGGAAATTATCACACTGGGATGTTCTTACGCGATAAAAGAAAGGTCTTATCTAACGCGTTTATCTATTTCCCTTATCCGTTAAATCATTACTATTATGTGTAGCGTATAAATTTATAATATGAAGTATAGTTTTCTATAAATTTGCGAAACCAAGACTAATAATAATAAATGTTTATTTACCTCCAACAAATTACAATAATGGTTAATTAGTTGACAAGTATTTTTAAAAACAAAAATCATAAGTAATTTGTGGGAGATCTGGAGTCTAAACTAAGCCTAGGCCTGTATTTTAGAACTTCAGGCCCCACATTACAACACAAATAGAAATAGTCAACGTGCGCATGAGTGTACGAGTGAGTGAGTGTGTGCATATGTGTGTGTGTGTGTGTGTGCATGAGTGTGTGTGTGAGTGTATTAGTGTGTGGATTAGTGTGTGCGTGTATATATAATTTGTGAAAAATGTACATAAAATGTATATATATATATTGTTAATAAATATTTAATATCTCACTATCACTCATAGACTATATTCAATATCTCTTTTGTCCACAGGCAAGTCGCCATTCTTCCCCGGCGTGGAGGAGGCGGCGGTTGCGGGGGGCGCGGCTGGGGCTGGCTCGCCCTCCGTGCCAGACCAGGCGCAGGATGTGGTCTCCAGGCTGTCGGCTGCCGGTCAGTACTCCTCAAAATGTCAGTAGAACTCCTCCTCCTGGTGATAGCTGGTTAAGATGGAGGCGCCAGGGTAGCCCGCGATTTTTTTTTGTGTTGGTGAAAACATAGGTGCGGAACAAACTCCCCAGCAACACGTCAATTATGTTAAAAGAACTTTTAAATACTTCAAAACGGATTCGGATGTTCTCGCTTATTGTATTTATGATTTTTAGTATGTACAGTCAGCTTCTTAAGTCGATATACATATCCATATTTCCTAAACTCATAAACACCGTAGCTTACACAAATTGCTAAACAAGACTAGTGCCAGGATTTAATTAACATCTTAAAGGTTTAAAATTCACTAGTCTTGTTTAGCAATTTGTGTAAGCTAAGGTGTTTATGAGTTTAGGAAATATGGATATATATCGACTTAGGCTGACTGTGCATACAAAAAAACAAACAAAAACAAAACTAAAAGAATTAAAGGGCATCAAAAAAATTAATCCGCATCGCTGTCAACGGGAAAAGTGCCCAAAAGACTGGCCGCATTGCCGTTGAATGGCAATTCTGATTCTCTGACCGGAATAAAGGCCAGCCTTCTGGTCATGATTATTTTACATAGGTAATAAATTGTGTAACGAACATATTGTTTATCTTTTTTTTATTTAATAGCTTCTACAATCGGTCAAATCCTTTCGTTTGATAGTAAATTTAGATTAGCTTTGTTTATGAATCAAAATCTAATTGACAAACTATAATTTACTATCTGACAAGCAACACGTTTGGATCCCCAGCAACACGTCTAGCCTATTACCAACATCACACAACACCATGTTGCTTGTTCCAGGTCTATCAATGTGTGTAAGCGCGCTGGGCTCGCCCGCCCGATCTTCGCCAGTATCTGCGGGCTCTGAGCACGGCGAGCGATTCAGCCGCAAAGTGTTCGTGGGCGGCCTGCCTCCAGATATTGATGAGGGTAAGTCCACCAGTAATAACATTAGTCAGTTACTGTTCCATTGCAGGGCAAAGGCCTCTTCTCATACAGAAAAGGCACGAGCGTTGAAGCCATACTTATATTAGAAACTACCCGCGTAGGTCCCGTTCCCGTGGAAATGCAGGGATAAAAAGTAGCCTATGTGTTAATCCAGGGTGTCAGCTAACTCCATACCGATTTTATTAAAATCCATTCAGTAGTTTTTACGTGAAAGAGTAACAAACATCCATCCATCCTCACTCACGAACTTTCGCGTTTATAATATTAGTAGGATTAAGTAGGTAACTCTGGGAATTTTAGGAAACTCTCAGGTAGATCATGTCCCGGAGATGGAAGTAGGTTATATCTTTTGTGTATTAAAATCAATAGAAAATTCACGAAAAAAAGACATTATAAAAAACTTTTTTGCAAAAAATAAAACCGACTTCAAAAAAAATTAAATTAAAAATTTAAAAAACCCCCACCGCAAAAACATTTAAAAAAGTTTAAAATAACACTTAAGCCATGAAATTTTACTTCACGTCGGGGTACCGCTTAAGTAACGAATGCTTGTGGTACTTATTTAAACGGTACCCCGACGTTACGCAAAATTTCATGGCTTAAGTGTTATTTTAAACTTTTTTAAATGTTTTTGCGGTGGGGGTTTTTTAAATTTTTAATTTAATTTTTATTTTATAATTTTTAAACGCTTTTTTTTTTTTTTAGAGAGTACAGTTATGATAAATTTTCGGTGCATTGTATGTAGATTCAAATGCTGGTTCAAACGAATTCAATCACGACACATCTGCTATTATTTTGTCAAGAGTCTACCTACTGGTGTGCTAGATAGCCTGGCTGCAGCATCAGCTCATCCTGTTGCCATCAGTGCATTGTGTTTAGAATCAAATGCTGGTTGAAGTGAATCCAAACACGACATATCTACTATTATTTTGTCAAGAATTTACCTACTGGTGTGCTGGATGGCCTGGCTGCAGCATCAGCTCATTCTGTTGCCATCAGGGCATTGTGTGCAGAATCAAATGCTGGTTAAAATGAATCCAAACACGACATATCTGCTATAATTTTGTCAAGAGTCTACCTACTGGTATGTTGGATAGCCTGACTGCAGCATCAGCTCATCCAGTTGCCATCAGTGCATTGTGTGCAGAATCAAATGCAGGTTAAAATTAATCCAAACACGACATATCTGCTGTTATTTTCCCAAGAGTGTATTAGCCTGCTAGATATCCTGGCTGCATCAGACCAAATACACCATAATGTTGCTTATTAATATTACACACATAGGTGTTTGAAATTTTAAGACACACATATGTTTGTAAGTAAAGTTAATACCCATAAACGTCTAAAATAGCAACGGTAGCTAACACAAAAGAGCTGATAACCTTAAAACGGCTGAACCGATTTTGATGAATTATGTCTAAGAACCATCGCAAGAAACTCTGCTTTCAAATAAAAAAAACCGCATCTAAATCGGTTCACCCGTTTGGGCGCTACGGTGCCACAGACAGACAGACAGACAGACAGACAGACAGACAGACAGACAGACAGACACACACACATAGCGGTGAAACTTATAACACCCCTCTTTTTGCGTCGGGGGTTAAAAAGCACTAAACGGTGAAAAATAACTCTAAATTAGGAAGTCTGTGGCTTTGGTGGTTTTGTCTTATTCACGATGGGCCACCGACTTCCTAATTTAGAGTTATTTTTCACCGTTTAGTGCTTTTTTTGAAGTCGGTTTTATTTTTTGCAAAAAAGTTTTTTATTTTTCCATTTTTAGTTGTTCCCATACAAATATTTGATGAATGAATTGATTAAAACATGAGTTTATTTTATACCCATTGTTAATTGTTAACATTACATGTCATGATAAATAGGGTTACCCACTTATCCCTAATAGGTAAATGAAAATTAACATACCTAACTGTCGAAATCTAGGTATATTGTACACATCTGCGTACCCCTCAGAGCATACAGGCGTGATGATACGTCATGATGTTGTATAAACAATAAACATCCAAGCGATACCAGCAATCACGACGGATTTGCCGTCTATTTTTGAAGAGTTTCGTTGTATATCTCCGAAGATCAGCATCAGATCTTCACCAAATAAAAATGGGACCACCTCGGGAGTATACTCTTTTGAATAAAAAAAGAATTTTGAGAATCGGTTCACAAATGGGGGAGAAATCAGGTAACATACATAAAAAAAAAATAAAAAAATACATACACACGAACATAGAACCTCCTCCTTTTTTGAAAGTCGGTTAAAAATGAAGACGATTCGTTCTATTAATCATTTTACAAGTCTTTAGCTAAAACTAAGAAGGTAAGGTTAGGTAACAACATAAGTCTTAATTAAAAGAATATTTTTACCGCTGAAAAGTTTGGATTGGGGGAGGGGCCAAAATCAAAATCAAAGTCTGATCTTTAACGTCAAAAATTACGTAACACAGTCCCCCAAATCGCCCACCCTTCGCCACTTCCTAGTGTTTTTGCTGGGAAGAAGAAGGGGCGGAACAAACTCCCCAGCAACACATCTGTCTGATAAAAATAATTAAAACAAGCTAGCACCTTCGATCAATAGTGCTATTATTGATCGAAGGCTAGCACACTCAATATACTTACAGAATACCAGTAATATACAAGGTGTTTTTTTTTTATATCCCATAACTCTAGGGTTATATTCTGTAGGTAAAAATAATACTAAAACTCCTAGAATAGATGGTCCAAAAATGCATGGTTTCGGAGATATCATCAATCATAATTAAATTATATTATCAGTTGTTTAGTACCCGTAACACACGCTCTGCTTAGCTTGGGACTAGATGGCGTTGTGTGAATAGTCGTAGAATATTATTATTATTAAGTATTATTAAATTATATATATTACCAAATTACTTAGTTCAAAAATTGTCACCAGTACGACGAATCTTCTTTCTAACGTCACTTTTCTTTCACGTAAGGGTGTTTTACATCAATCATCGTGACTGTCGAATTATTTTGTATGTTAATAAAAAAAAAATAAAAAAAAGGATGATTGAAACATAATTCATATGCCAGTTGATTCTTTGATATGGTCTCAATCATACCCTAGAGTTATGGGATATCAAAAAAAACACGTTGTATAGCTACCGTACTAATAGGGTAAGGTCTTATTTTTGCACTGACCACTAGTAGCCTGTACTTACATGAGTAGCTACATAGAAACACGCCCTATAACTGAATGCGTTTCACCATGTAGGTATAATAAAGGGCCATGTTCGCAGTAATTGTCATTCATAAAACGTCCAATTTGTTTTTATTATCATTGGCCATATTTTTCCCTAAATACCTAAACGAATATTTTGGTCTTCGTCATTTTAGAGATGTCACGTCACGAATTAATCAATGGCAAATTGAATAAAACTTGATAAAGCGACGCGGACGTTGTGGTCTAAAATCGAAAAGAGTACAAATGCTTTTTTTTCATTTCATTTATTTATTTGCCAACAATGTAGGTACAGGAATACGATGGTAGGTACATAGTTGAGAATTTTCGCTACATTCTACTTTACGGCATGCAAATACATGCTTATTGCTTATTTGTTCACGCTGAGAAAATGAATGATAATAGGCGACTTAGGAAAGGTATGAGGCAGATGTAAGTGGAAATTCTGAAGGGGATGCCCTAGAAGGACATACCTACACGACTGATACCTACGATGACTGTTTACTTAATATCTATTCTGTCTTAGCAAGAATCTACCGGATAAATCTTCCCAAACCAGAATCTGTCCTGAACCGAATAACGTCGCCTTACGAGTGAAAACCTCGGGAATGCATTTTTGCTCAAATTTATTTTATTGCGTTTCTAGGAAGAAAACCTTACAACGCACCTCCTGATGTGACTAATTTGTTCATTTGATCATCAGCGCCATCTCTGGCAGTAAATGAGAACCTCGTAAATACTCGCGTCTGTCAGTTAGTTAGACGCGCAGTTTTTTCTTCCTCCTGAAAAGTTACAAGACTTCTTTTACACTTACGAGGTTTTCACTCTAAGGCGACGATAAGGGTATTTGTTGCCCTTTTGAATTTAAGCAGCGACGTGTAAAAGTGTGTGTGAACATATTTACAGATAAAAATATCATTTGTCAGTTTAAAGTTTCAACGTCGGGGTCGTCTAGAATGATAGAAAGAACTTAAGATGTCTGGAAACGCCTCGCAGTCCCTTCAACCGCGTATTATCTCGCCATTATTCAACAAACCACACAATCCCGACTTTAGACTAACCATCAGAGGTAAAATAACCCACAATAGTCATTTAATCTATTGTCCATTTATCAGTTGGCTATCATCCGCGACAGGTTGACGGTAACCCAACAGCGCTTTGTGCTAACTGGGTCACAGATACCATTCAAATGACTTACGAGGTTGGATAGAATGGAAGTTGTAATGGCAGAGTTGGAATGGCCTACCTTTTTCACCCGTGTCGTCCTGCCGACTAAGGGATTATGAAGAGAAATGTTACAAGTCGTTTGATGGGAAAAATGCTTCACCAGCACTAGTTCTTTATACCAACCAGGCTTCGTATCGGTTACACAGATTATAAATGTGTATAGTAAATTTACAATCTGTGCAATAACATAGTAGAATAACAGCGCTGCGATAATTATTGTTTTTGTTTAAATATCGTAACATCGTGCTGAGATAGGGGCCTTTTTGGCCTCGCACATGTTAGATTTAGTTTTTCTGTTAAATTCCTGTGCGTGTCCCAAATAAATATTTATTTTCTTTCTTTCTCTCTGTCTTTCTTTATTGACTTTTTAGCTTTCCTTTAGTTAAGCCGTTGGTCCCGGCTGTTATTTGTAGATCTTCGACAGTCGTTACCCTGTTACAGCAGGGCTAGCATGGGCTGGGGATATAACTTTTATCCACCGGTTATTTCCACTGACAAGGGATACAATTATCTTATCCACCTGCCAAAGCACGGCAACAGGGGGAAAGAGAATTATATCACTTTTTGACATTAGACGTGGATACTCATCCGCGGCTTATAGCATGGCGACTAGTGAAAGATTTCGAGCAATCCCAATTGACAACAAAACAAAATAAATATCCAGTACAGATGTAATAAAACGATGAAAGTACTTTGGTTTACATGACATTCTCGACTATTGTGTAATTTCATAAAAGTTTTCTTTTAATGGCAATAATTTCGAGGACAAGCGTTTCCCCTGGTTTATCCCCGTGAATAGTTTATCCACCCACGTCGCCATGCTCGGAGGGTGGATAAAAATGACAGAGGGGAATAGTATTTTATCCTCTCCCCGTGGAAAGAATATCTCCGGCCATGCTAGCCCTGCTGGAGCCCATCTTTAGTAATCCCGAAAGTTGACAACCAACAAAGTGGTACCCTGTTACCCAGTTACTTGGTCGTGGACGTTAGACAAGCAGTAGCTCCATGTTAAATACTATAAAATTCAGCTGCATCAGGTTAAACTGGAAGGTGACCCCGACATAGTACTGATGCGCCCACGCTTTTTACCTTGCAAAAAAAACGAATTAGAATCTTAGTGAATTTTGAAGTCACGGATAGCTGTAAGCCCCACTTTCAGGAGCTAAAGATTTTGTCCCTACCCTGTCTTTATATACTTGAAGTGAGTAAGCTCGTTCGTAAGTACCCTGAATTCTTCACAAAAAGAGAAGATAAACAAACAACATTTTTATTAGACATAAAAACAGCCTAAACTTACCAATATCGCGACTTAAAATGCACTCCAATAGTACCTACCTAGACAATGTACAATAAATTACCCGAAATAATAAAGAATTTAAATGAAAATAACATCTTTATCAATAAATTGAAGCTTTTTCTAATTTACAAAAGCTAACTACTATAGTTTAAATGAATACTTTAATGATAAAATTATAAGCAACTTAAAACCAATTTATTTCTATAAAATTAACCCCAGTGCTCTTCCTCCTCTCTCCTACTTGATCTATGCTGTGCCCGAAAGGGTCCATAATTGTATAGTATCTTATTATAAAATTTTCTCACCAACTTTTAACACATTAAGGTATGCAATAAAGATTTGTGAATTTGAAGTTAAATTAGTTGCCCACGACATTATAGTATTTTAGCTTCATTATAAGTTTCATCACTATTAGATGCTTTAAAAAAAGTTGATTAAACACATAAAAACAATTGCACAAACAGATCAAGAGCATTAGAAAATAAAACTGCTCCAAATTACCATAAAGTACCGGACGCATTTGGCTCGGCAATCGATTTTTAGACAAGCGAAGCCTCTATTAGTTCCACAAACAGTAATAACCAGGTCAGTATTGACGTCCATAAAGGCGTCCTTGGCGGCGCCATTAAGCTGCAATGCCCTGACCAAGATTGTTGTGGGGACGTTGCTATGCAACCGTCGTTGTGTACGGCGAAACGTGAATGATATAGCAGGAGAAATGCAATTAGTCTAAGGGGTTGATTAAAATTTCATTACTTTACGCAACAAAACCGTACCGGTGTTTGCTTAAAGGAAATTGTAGGGGTTTGGCTCAATACAACAGCCGAACGAGGGAATCTTCTTTCGTGTCGGTAGCCTAATTAACCTGCAGCGCTATTGCGTAAAATAATAATAATTATTATTATTTATTTGCCAGAAACACGGTACAAATACAAATAGTTTATTGTGTCAATTAGAAACTGCATTACATTTTGACGTGTTTGGAGCCCCCCATTTAAGCAAACAATGCCTGTATTAGAAGGCTCGGCTCTTTTAACATCATTGTCGTATCAACTCAGGTTGGGACATATATGTATAGGGTGACTGGTAATTAGTGACCGATACTTAAACACGTTGTTGTATTTATGATTTCAACTTTCCCAAAGAAACTTTTTTTCTATACAATAACTTATAACACAATAAAATAACATAACGCTGTTTTTTGAAATTCCCGCGCGCGCCTGTGATCGATCATCGATTTATCAGCTGATAGTCTGACCTCGGGAACGGCAAAATCTACTTGTAGTAGTAGATTTTCACACGCTCCCCCGCCACCCTCACCGCTCCCGTTGTGCAATACCGACGTTATTGAATTAATTGAAAGTTAATGAGTACAAAAAAAAAGTTTAATTTGGGAAAGTTATTCGTATTCATGAGTACAATCTCGTGTTTAAGTATCGGTCACTAATTACCAGTCACCCTATACAGGGTGTCGCATTCAAATGGGTCAGTATGGGAAAGTCTGAAACTATAAGACATACGAAGATCTGTTCTGAGGAACCATGTCATCGATTTTAATAACAAGAAAAACTGCATTCATACATCTTAAAAAACATCTGTACTCCGTTCGGGAATCGAACCCGGTTATTTTGAAAAAAAAAACCTAAGTACACTATTTCTATTTAGATATCGATTGTGTAGGTCTTAAGAAGTAAATATCTGTATGAAACATGATGTCTAAAATGAATAAAACGCATTGTTTCCACATATTTTAATTTATTTTAGTAGGTGCTCAAAATTACCGGGTTCGATTCCCGAACGGAGTACAGATGTTTTTTAAAATGTATGAATGCAATTTTTCTTGTTATTAAAATCGATGACATGGTTCCTCAGAACAGATCTTCGTATGTCCTATAGATTCGGACTTTCCCATATTGACCGATTTGAATGAGACACCCTGTATAGTATACTGTGACCTTATGGGTAAATATGCAATGCAAGAACAAGTATAGTAAATTAAGCTTATGTTACATATTGTGTCAACTGGGACACAAGTATCGGATGAAAATATTGTTCGTGATGTACCGTCTATACTAGGTTTTAAATTGTCTTCTTTGGACACGCGGACACCACGTTCGTAACAAGGACGTGCGTGGGCCGCTTGCAATCTTACTTAGTACACTTTATATCCTAATGGTCAGCGTGTGCTAATAATCTTATATGCACTGGTTTTGTGCGTGAATGAGAACTGGATAAATAGTTTACGTAATAGGCGTGTGGGAGGGAAATTGCAGGGCTTTAATTGATGCTGTAACCATTGTAGCGACATCTATCTCGTCATATGCGAACTAGCGACTGATATCCTACATCGCGATGTTAAAGTTATCTGCACTGAACGTATACAAGATCCCGACAATAACCGTCGATCAGTAAAATAACCACCAGAAACTGCTACTGTCTGGGAGGAGGATTTGAGCTTTTCTATGGGGGATGAGAAAGTTTACACCCTCTCTCGTTCTGGTATACAAACCATCTGATAGACGTTTTGATCCATGGACATTTTGCTAATTAGATTTACAGCTCATTAGACGTTTCACGCCGTTGAATATTTAGTTACAAAGACTTTCTGATCAGGATCAGGCCATTGTAGTGCAAGGACTGGCCAATTGACTGAAGTCGATTCGCCAGAGTCTCCGCCGTTGAAGTAACAGAGAGGTCGGAAAATACGTCACTCGGTGAGGAATGGAGGCGAGGAAATGATAATGACGTCACGATGACGTAACTTTGCACGAAGGCTGCGCTGATGTTTATATTCGGGGTCACCAGTTTAGGTGTATGAGGAACAGCGTGTAAAGTTCCTCATCCCCAACAGAAAAGCTAGAATCCTCCTCACAGACGGGTGTTGCGTCTGGTGAGCTACTACTGCCCGACGACGGTTGTTGTCGGGTAACATTAACATCGTGATGTAGGATGTTAGTCTTTAGTTCGTAAGTGGCGAGATAGATGTCGCTATACCCCCCTGATATGAATGTTTTTAACTCTTTGTTTTTTAACTCGTTTCAGATGAGATTACGTCATCGTTCCGTCGGTTCGGCCCGCTCGTGGTCGACTGGCCGCACAAAGCCGAGAGCAAGAGTTACTTTCCGCCCAAGGGTTACGCGTTTCTACTGTTCCAGGTATGTGCAATAATACCAGACTGATACTGACGAACTGCAGGGTGAAGCTTCTTCTCATATAGAAATGGCACGATCATAAATCACGACCGGTTGCTCAGAGCCGGTTGGTGTCTTCAGACATATACAGTGCAAGATAAATAAAAGTTGATTTTAGAATTCTATAGATTCTGCTTACGTCATTGTGAATGTCATACAAAATTTTTTGAGCTGATAATTTGATGATGATGACATTTCAAACGCAACGACCAAAATCATGGCGGTACTCGAGGATAAAACTAATATGACATCTCTGACTTAGCTCATATCTGTCACCATCCGTCTCTAAAGCTCAGTCAGAGATGTCAAAGTTAAGTTGTCTGAACAAGGAACAACTACTATACCAACTCCAATGTCTACTGACATCATCAGACTTATTTCGAAGCAGAAAACGTAACTCTCTGTTGTTAACAATACCTCTTGCGCCATCTCCAGGACGAGAGCTCAGTAGCCGCTCTAATGGAGGCTTGCATCACTGACGATGACAAGCTGTATCTCTGCGTGTCTTCGCCCACGATCCGGGACAAGCCGGTGCAGATTCGGCCGTGGAGGCTCGCCGATGCTGACTTCGTGCTCGACGCTAGCATGCCTCTGGATCCCAGGAAGACTGTCTTCGTGGGAGGTGTGCCTCGTCCGTTGAAAGCTGGTGAGTTTTCCCGAAAGATTGATAGCATTTTCAGGGTCCGGATGTGTGGTTAAGAAGCTGAAATTCAATGAAAACCTCACGAGACCAGGGTTAAATAGCTACTGTTGAACCAAATTCTGACTATCCCAGTCACAATTTGGTTGGAACATAGCTAAGATAGGTTACTAAGGTTTTGGTCGTGAAGGCTGTGTTAAAAACTGGTGAGTTTCCCTCAATTCGGTGCAAATTCAGGGTCTAGTGGGGGCTTGCCGATGCTGACGTCATTGCTCGGCGTTAGAATGCAACTGGATCCAATCTATGAAGATACTCTAACGCTGCATATTAATAATCTATATCGGTTGCTATCTTGATCCCGATCTTTGTCTGTAACCAATCAACGACCGAATTCGCCTATCCGAGTCTTAAAGATGTCCAATCAGAAGCAGCCGTCAAAAACAAAGGAACGGGATTTGGATTGAGATAGAATATTAATATCGGGCGTTAGTAAATAGGGTAGGGTACCAGGGATACCTCATAATATTTGTATGGATTTGACAATACCTATTTAAGAGAAATGTTTTAATTTCCAGTGGAGCTGGCGATGATAATGGACCGGCTGTACGGCGGCGTGTGCTACGCAGGCATCGACACAGATCCTGAGCTCAAGTACCCTAAGGTCAGTAGTAGCTCAATTTAATAGCTAAGTGACATTAGATATGAGAGTCTTAACAGTACAGAGCAAAGATTGAGACCATTTTCTGAAGAAAGAACCATTGCAGCTTTGGTTTAATCAAAAATAACTTGTAACAACCAGAGGTAAAGTTCAATTTGCGATACAATTTCAGAAACATATAATTAAGTTCACATTAATTGTGTTAGTTAAAGAGCTTGTGCCTAAATTATAACAGTTGCACGGGTCTTTCGAAGGTTAAGCTACACATGCCATGAAAGGGCGACCATTCATTACATTACCTTACCTCGGAAAACACGTTAAGCCCTTGGTCCTGGCTGTCATTTGTCAGTCAGTCAGAGCCTCGATAGTCCAATAACTCGTTTAAGCAAGAGCTGTAGTGTTACTCAGTTTCTGGGTTATGGAGGCTAGACAAGCAGTCACTCCATGTAAAACAGTGGTATACAGTTGCATCTTATTACACTGGAACCCGACCCCAATATAGTTGGGAAGAAGCTAGGCAGATCATGATGATTTATGTTAGTGGAAATTATACCAAAAATGTGGAAAATATGGAATGGTACCATGTGTGTGTGTGTGCAGGGCGCGGGCCGCGTGGCGTTCTCTAACCAGCAGTCGTACATCGCGGCCATCTCTGCGCGCTTCGTGCAGCTGCAGCACGGAGACATCGACAAGCGCGTCGAGGTAACGTACCCGTCCACCGTAGTCGTAAATAAACCGGCTTAAACTGTAATCTGTGGACTGCAATCCGTTTTCAATTGGATTGAAACCCGTTTTCAATTGGATTGAGACCCGTTTTCAATAGGATTGAAACCAGTTTTCAATTGGATTGAGATCCGTTTTCAATTGGATTGAAATACGATTTCAATTGGTTTAAAAAGTTTTCAATTGGTTTAAAACAATTTAAACAGTACGTTAACGTCTTATGAGTACCTACTATTGTTAAATCAATGTACTTTTTACTGGTCTAAAGCGGGTTGTGGTGAAATGGTTTATTTGCAACTACACTCGTGACGTTACTTTCATCGTCATCTGGTACCTTCGTCATCATATCATCATGAATCGATCGCTCCATAACACGTTTACACAAAGAAAACATTATCCTTTGATGATTATAATTAATCTATATAACAACATATTTTATTTTCATACAATGTTACCCTGATTCCTTTAAAGCTAAAATTAATCTTGTTTGTCCAGGCTATCTTATAATATACCATACTATTCTTATAAAAAACTTGTTTACTGCATAATAAAACACAAATAATCCAAGATATAAATCAATCATTGAAATTACATTTGAATAAAACCCTTGTTACCCTTACAAACATTAAATCGTTCGTAACCTTTATTTTATTTTTATTTTATTTTATTTTATTTATTTAGGGATAACAAACAGCTACAACATACAAATAACAAACATAATATAAAACTATTAAATAACAATGTTGCAGCCAACTACGTTATCCACAGATTGCCAAAGATTAAAACAAAAGATGCCACTAGAGAAACAATAACATGCTTAGTTCCAATAGAGCTTAAAAACAAATAAAACATAATTTAACAAATTCATTTTCTTACATCGAATAATTAATATAAGGAATAACATTATTAATAATTTAATTACAATTCAGGTTCAAATTCAATTAAATCCAATAACAATACATATACAATTACAATTCATATTCAATTACAATAACAATAACAATTACAACTGCAAAATAATTACAATTCATTACCCAACGATTTAATAACATTTGATTTAAATTTTGATTTTGGGCATGCAAATATATCAATATTTATAAAACTCGTGTTATATGATTCCAACATTCTATGGATAGGACAACGCAGGCCAGAGTTCGTTCGACAGGCATTAACCGCAAAAAGGGTACCAGCACGAACTCTGCGTACTTTAATAGTTCTGGGCACCGAATAGCACAGCTTACTCGCGAGGTCAATGGCATCAAAATGGTTGTTGACAATATCAAACAGCACATTGGCCTCCAGATACTTGCGTCGATTTTCCAAGCTAAGAAGCTTGTACTTATCAAGTAACTGGGGATACGACAAAGAAGACTTGATTTTGTGACACCTGTAGTTCATGGTACGGAGGAACTTACGCTGAACCCCTTCTATCAAGACATTATACTTTTGGTAGAAGGGGTTCCAAATAGGGACTGCGTATTCCAACTGAGAACGGACGAGCGCTTTGTACAGGTGGAGATAGGTTGAGGTACGCTTGAACTCTGTAGAAGACCTCATTACGAATCCATACATTTTATACGCTCTGTTGACTATGCCCTCAACATGCTGATTTAACGTAAAACTTTAATAAAACAAACCATTACTTAGTCTTAGAATTTATTTCAAATAATTGTTTGATTATTCAAATCTTTAAATACAAAGTCTGTAACCCCATCCCGCTGCACGTTGCAGGTGAAGCCGTACGTGCTGGACGACCAGATGTGCGACGAGTGCGCCGGCGCACGCTGCGGCTCCAAGTTCGCGCCCTTCTTCTGCGCCAACGTCACTTGTCTGCAGGTATGTACACGCATTTAGAGTTACTAGTGTTAATACAGGATGTAACGGAAAGGGTATACACATACAAACAGGGTGAATAGAGTATTTAATAACGGGTCTTTCCTTAAAATTTCAGCTCCCAACTAATAACTTTTTAACTTCACGATATTATTTAATATCGACAGTTTATTAAATGTAAAATCATAACAAACGTGTCACCGCACTATGAAGGTCATAATCCTGTCCGGCAAGGTTCAAGTATATCTGTCTCGGGTTCTGCGCGCCTAGTACAGACCTATCGGGCTCTGCCTAACCGACGAAGGCGCGACGGCGCGGGCGGGTCAACTTTACAATTATGTATGTATATGTATAAAAACGTTGCCATGTCGTTTCTTATCACCAAGAGAATCCGTGCCCTTCGGATGTATATACCCTTTCCGTTACACCCTGTATAATCAACTAGCTGATGCCCGCAGCTTCGCCCGCGTGGATGTCAGTTACCGCGCCCAGCTATACAAAAACTGGATAAATCATAATACTGAAACCATACTTGAAAACCTCTTTACCCTTTAAAAACAGCATGAAAATCGTGCAGGAGTTTATAAGTTTATAATAGCGAACAGACACAGCGTAGAACTTTGTTTATAATAAACTAGCAGAGGTCCCGCGGTTTTACCCGCGTAGTTCCCGTTCCTGTGAGAATACTGGGATAAAAAGTAGCCTATGTGTTAATACAGGGTGTAAGCTAACTCCACACCATTTTTTATTAAAATCCATTCAGTAGTTTTTACTTGAAAGAGTAACAAACATCCATCCATCCATACTCACAAACTTTCGCGTTTGTAATACCTATTAGTAGGATGTATTAGCAGTAAATGGTAATATAAGGCTCACGTGGTCGAGGTTTTAAACTATTTTAATATAAATTTCAAGAGTGGTTTCAAACGGATGGATTTTGGTTTAAAACAGGGGCTCGAGTCTGCTATTGCAATCGTGTCTCAATGACCGGTCATTGATCGAATATTTGACAACTCTGACAGTTTTTGTATGGGAAATGTGTCACAAGTTTGACGTTATACGTCAAAAATCGATCATTGACCGGTCATTGAGACACGATTGCAATAGCAGACTCGACCCCCTGTTTATTTGTAACTGAAGTCGGGACAGTGTACTTTAATCAAAGACATTCAATACCTATAGACCGGACATCACGAACAAAATTTTCGTCCACAAAAGGGTGTCCTGCTGGATACAGGTCTATGAGTTTTTTGTAGTACGCTCCGCTGCCGCTCCAATATTTATATATTATTCTAGATGGCGTTACTGACACATGGGATCAAAGTTTTTCTATGACATTTCCTTGACATGCCCGCTCTATAGTATTTTAAATCTCTTTGACTTTAATTAATCAATTGTCCGTTCTCCTCTCCACAGTACTACTGCGAGCACTGCTGGGCGACGATACACTCCCGGCCGGGCCGCGAGTTCCACAAGCCGCTCGTCAAGGAGGGAGCCGACCGGCCGCGCGCCGTGCCCTTCCGCTGGTGTTAGTCACTCTCTGTACTATACCAAACACGTCCGCGACACGCTGGCAACACCGACGGGCCCACGCGACCAGACAGCCGCCAAACGATTTTAATCTCTGACAACACCAACATTTGGCGAAATGATTTTTATGTCTGGCAGCCCCGAAATATGGCTGAATGTCACATTTGACAGTTGTCTGGTTGTGTCGGTCGGATTGTAGGTGTGTGAGTTATGTTGGGTTGACTTTTTAATTGAATGGTGGGGCTTGCACACTTCTCATATTGATTACCGGTACTCTACTCTACTGTCTTGAAGCCAACTTAGCATTTTCAAAATAAAACAGTTCGACGTAATGTGACGTTTATATGTCATCATGATTTCAATGCTAGAGCGAGACGGAGCTATGCACTGTCTCCTGTACGCACTGGAGTCATAATGACATTAATTTTACACAATACGACTTCTGAAAGCAGTTTCCGACTATCAGTGAAGTGTAATGTCCGCAATGTGTGTGGGGCTCATAGCTAAGTTATCGAGGGTTCAAGCCCCGTGGATGGGCGAATTCTAAGCAAAGCACCAATGGTTTCAGCTGTCATTCAAAAGCATTTGACAGTTGGTACGGGTCGTTATAAATCCCTTACCAAAGAGTTTCGTGTTACCCAGTTGTGGAATTTGCTCCATGTAAAATCAGTTACTTTGGCCCCACCAGAACCAAAAAGTCTACCCAATATATACAAGTTAAGCCAAAAATTATTACCCAAAACCGATTCAGTATTAATTTATTAAGGTATATTTTATAAAGTCATACCGGTGTTGCTATGGCGTGTTGTCTGACAGTTGTAACCTAAATGTGTCGTATTATTAACATCGGACAGTATTTGTGTCTATACTAACACGGTGTCAGGTTAATGGTCGTACTGGAACGGGTATATTAACAAAACAGGTCATTTATAAAACATTTTATTTGCTTAAAATTGAGAGGCCCACTTTTTGATGGGTGGTTTCGTTCTAGAAGACTCTTAGTTCTTCTTTTAGTTTCAAATTCAAGAGGTTGCAAATAAGCCAATTTCAAAACCAAAATCAGTGGTTTAAAACCCTCTTAAGATCAAACCAAAACGTTTTAAACAGTACATTGAATAACAAATGTACTGTTTAAAACGTTTCTTGGTTTTAAACCAATTTGAAAATATGATTTTGGTTCAAAACTGTTTATTTGCCACCAAATTCAAAAGGCAGTTGTTAAAGTCTGATATGCTTGCTCCAGTAATTTTAATTGCTTCAGCAAGTATTTGATTCTCATTGGGTGGTTAATTTCTAGTTCAAAATACCCCAAATAAAGTATACTGCAAGCTATTGGGAAATTCTATTAAATGGTCAACTGCCCAAAGATGTTGTGACAACTACCTTCTAGAAATTTATTCCTGATTTTTCTTTATACCTGTTCCAACGCCCCAGGCCTGGTGTCGGTAGTTAATCCCACGCCGCAGTCTCTCTGCAAAGATGAAATATTTTCAGCTTTTCTGAAAACATTTCAATTCTGCAAACAATATCTGCCCAATTCACACATCGAGATATAGTATGGAATGAAAAAAAAGAACTAGTCTATAATTCTGGCAACATTCTGAATTAAGAAAGGCAACATTTGAATGTAATATTGTTGCTGGTAACATTATCGAATAAAAAAAAAAAGAATTGTAATCTTCATGCTATTCCTTGCGAGTTTGGCAGAGCATTGAATTACTAGAAATAGTTATAAAATGTTCAAATTAAAACATCTGACTGCACTTTGGCAGATAACGCACTAGGCAGCAGCAAGCAGCAGGCCGCGCACCCATCTTTATCCAAACCTGCGGCCGCAGCCAGGCTATTTTAGCCGCGAGTGCCTACGATGTACCGGATTGACTGCGTGCTGGCTGTCTAGTGCGGTATCTAGTATTTACCACTACGAGTTCTCCTGCCCGCGTTATAAACCAGGCGTGAAGGTATACATACACTAGCATTATTATTTAGACTAGTTTTCAGTGAATTTGCACCATCCGGCTAGGATTTTTTTGTGATGGCAACACTTTTCACAAGTGTGTGAAAAGTTAACTGCTAAGCTGAACGGACATTTTGTGACTCTGTGGTCTTTGGACATCGATTACGTGAATGATTGACTTTAAACTCGATTAATCGGATGTGTTGCTGCTGATAATAATTGTAAGTGCTATAAAAATAGAAGCAATTTAGTAGGTAACTAATTTTTTGACTATTATACTAGTGTGAATATTCGACTCGATACTGTCCTCTAAATCAGATTGCAACATATACGATTAATGGCATTCTAAAGAAGATGGCATCTGTCCAAAAGAGACTTTAGTCAATCGAATAACAATCGATTCTAAAAGTCGATTATTCAAATCGATGCTCACCGATCACTTACTTCATTTCGGACGATGCCAATGGCGCTTAGGAAATTAAAATTGCAACATTATCCAATGTTTAATGTAAGCAAAAATATTTTAGGATTGAAGTACAAGGCGTCGCGTCGATTCAATGGACATGCTTTTGCAGAAACCGCCATTTTGAAATTTTTGTAGGTATATGTCAAGACTTGATTAAAAACAAGATTTTCTTTGAGTGCTATTAGAATACTGTGTTACATTAGCAAATAGGTAGACAATTTTACTTTCACACATGAAAGAACGTTGCAATTTAACTTTAGTGAAGAACAATTTTACCTTTGACACGTCTGTAAGTGTACCCTACAAATGTTTCAAATGAATGTTGCCAGTTTATTGTAACACTTGGTGCATTGGTAGTTTCTGGAAAAGCGCGTCTCTTGACAGTAATAGGTTCGATTTAAGAAAAACATATGTATCCAAAAAACTTAGCTAGATGTCCGTTGTCATTTGTGGATAGGTAAGGTCTATCTGTCACGTGGTGACGCATCCGCGACTTGTCGCACGACAATCGTATTTGTGTACGCTCACTTATCGTAAGATACTAAGCGTAAGACATAAGTGAAATGTCGTAATTTTTTGAAAATAACTGTACCTGTGTAGCTAGAGACAATTTCCTGATATTTTTCCTTTATTTTTACATTTTGATTAGAGATTCTTGACTTGGATATTGTTGCGGTTGTCTTGTTGTCCCGTTTCGTGGTTGCGATTGTAAGGCGACATTCCAAATGTCGAAATTTTATGATGCAAGTCTTTTAAATCAAAAATTTTCATCACAGAGTCATTTGACGTTGCATTGACAATATTTGTGTTTTTTTCCAATCATTCCCTGTTTGAGTCCTGTATGAAATATAATATTAACTTTAACAAAACTTGTCATGCAAACGTTCAGGCGTAGTCAGGATTGATTTTGCAACACCAGAGTCTTAACACTACGCCTACAATACCGCTCTAGAACGTGGACAGCTAAGGGATGAACTATTGGGCTCGTTATGATTTTGACAAAGGGAGGCGGTAGGGACACGTTTTTTAGTACAAACTTAACAAAACGGTTACCAATTTGGCTGTAGTCTTGCTCCGCAAGTTTCGTGGGGACGAGAGTGCGAGGTGAACTCGTTCAGTATAGTCTCGACGGGTTAGGAGAATTCAGTGTTCATAAGATTTAGAAGGAGTAGTGAGTCGGAGACGTTACAGTTCGTTTTGTGTAGAGTCAATGAGTCAATTTCGCAGATCGCGTGTGTTAGTGACGTTTTGTCCTCTTGTCACTTAAGGATTTTCAGCAATCTTTCAGCTAAAGTTCGCGCTCGCTCCAACCGTCCCCACACGTTTAATTTTTAGCGTTAAAAAGTAATATATTTAAATAAAAAAACTATTTTTTTGAATTCGCCGGGGTAGTGCAATAGATGGTAGCATAGTATCTAATTAGACGACGTACCAGCGGCCTCAGTGGCTATAGAATTGAGACCGCTAGTGGGTTTATTTGAAACTATTTAAGATTATATTAACCTTATTAAACCTAGTGTATATAGGAAGGTTTCACAATTTTTGCCTTCGCGCTCGTTCACTTGGGATTGAGATGTACTAAATTTTAATAAAGATGACTGCGTTTACTACCTAAAGCAATTATATTTTAGCTAAATTTACGAGATAGGGCGATGCAGCTCTCAATCATAACTTAAGTCAGCAAATGTGCACTTTTCACTTACGCTGCAAACGATTCTTATAACTAAAACACAATATCGTTTACTACCATTATTAGCGTTCCACAAGTAATGGTATTTAACATTAACCATCTTTTTGGTCAATTTTTCTTTTCCACCAGCTAGAATATATATGCTTAATAGTAGTAAACGCTAATAACACCGATGTTTAATTTCATCGTGACGTATGTAAGCGAATGGAACAATCTCGCGAACATCGACCGAACGATGCTGATTCATTGGTACTGTTGAACTTGGAACGTCTTGAAATTGTTTGTGTTGAAATGTCTAACATCCGGGGAGGAAGATAATTTTAAATGATTTCTGGCTTATGTGCCCGTTGGACCTTGCATTGTGCCTTGTGGAACACCATTCATGATTGGAAGGTATAAGCAAAGGATTTGAAGTATGTGAATCAGTTTGATCAGAGTAATGATTTGAAAGATACAACGCTTACTAATTTCAGTATGTTTCTACGGTCAGGACTCTGTTGCACTATGTTTTAGTTGCATTAAGGATATCAAATGCCTTTGTGAGATCTTAATTCATGGTAACAAGACCTGTCATGTGAACTAGCACTTGCTTCATGTTTGTGCAGTTTTTATCTCTCGTCGTTCCCTAAAAAAGAGCCATGTCAACGAAAGCGTGGCGACATGTTCTTTTCTAATGCCTCCGTAACTAAGTGTGACAGAGTTTACGGCAAAATTTTTGAAGTTTTTTCAGTATAACGTGTACTTAAATCTTAAAGTATAATAACAACGGATACAACACTGTATGGGGTTAGATAACGTATCCCGAAAGACCACGGAAATATAATAGACTGTAGTAAAAAGACTTGCGCGGATTTTTTGATGATTTTTTTCATGATTTCGATGCGGATTTTTCGTGTTGTGTGGTACCTTTTTTCGAAAATTATCATGAGGCTTGATAGTGCCTTGTTGTGGCGAATGAGTTTGGTGTACCCCTCCCAACGTAGCTCGAATATAGGAGGTCTCACGGACCTCCAACAATTGGGTCGTTTCACTGTTCCTTGTGACGAGTCAAAATTATAATCGTCGTTTTCCCCCCATGAGGCCCGCATTTCGGTCAGAGTATGGGTTGGTTATAATCCTAAATTCCCTATTTTTATTCTTTATCAATGTGGCCGGGATTAATCTGGCCCACACTAAACGTTAAGTAGGTACAATTTGTATTAATAGTAGAAGCATTTTAGTAAAAAATTGCCATATAGACACGTTTCGAGACTTTTCATATTGGTGAAAAATGTTCAAGTATTAATCAATTAATGTAGACAAAATATTCGAAGAAAAATAATATTAATATTATATTTTTCTTAGTATTTAGATATGTATGTATTTCGATATGAAAAGTTTCGTGACGCGAACAGAATTTATAAAATCGCACGCGACTGTGTGAAAATCTCTTATAAACAATCCGTATTTATTCTAGAAATGGGAAGAAACCAGTTCATTAATAAAACTATTGTTGATATATCTCTCTGTGATGTGTAACTTGCAAATAAATAAATCATTTTTAGATTATTATAATCTGGTGACTTCGTCAATTTCTAGATGAACATCGGATATTTTAGTAAATTAATAGTTTCAGTATAAATAGCAAATGCGAATACAATTTCTCTAAATAAAAATAGAAGTTTCCTAGAAAAATATTAAATAAATAACACACGCCTTGATCGCCCCAAACACCTTATAATAGGAACCATTTTCACTAGCGCACTTTGTATCATTAATTCATTTTCAATCGACTGATTTTCTTCGTTTTTCTTACTGCATTTTCAAATTTGGTAGTTTTTTTCCAACGATTTTGTGGCAACACTTTTGAAAAAGGATTTTTTTTTGTTTGTAGCGTTTTAATTCTGCGTTGATGCGTTGAGTTTAGACTTTACTAAAAACTTTATTTTTATGTTTTTCTTTGTGATTTTCGTACACTCGTTCGATGTTTTGGTGGTTCTTTTCATGAAATTGCTCAATGATTTTTTTGTAAAATTGTTTAGTACTCCCTACCCCCCTAGTTGAAATTAGTATGGCGGGCGATGGTTGAATGTATGGTCGCACTGTCCCATTTTGTATTTTTGTATTTTTATAATAAAAAAAACGTAAATAATGTGAATTCGGATGTGATTTTTTTACTTTACGCGCAACGTTGTAGTGAACGCTTGGGTTTAAGACATTTTTATAAAATTAAATTCCAACAGATCTTCAAGTTAACTTATTGAAAAATCTTTTTGGACTTTTAAATCAGTTTAGTATCATTTATTAGACACCGATTGGTTTCAATTACTGTCTTAAAATTTGAATACGTTTTATATAAATTATCTTGAGATAACGATTATGATCGGTACTCTATGATTTTATAAAAAGAACTTTGTAAACAAAGAAAGCATTTAATCATTTATTGATATCTCTATTATTTTTTATTAACTTCTTTCAAATCTGAAAGTCTTGAAGATCTGTTTAACCCAGCGGTAAAAAGAAACTTAATAATTGGTGTTAGTATAAAACCGAGGTGTGTTTGGGATATGTGGTCTGCCTGCGAGCGGTGGACTAGATTTGCACTATGTTTAGGGCTTTGTGACGATTGTACCGTCATGTATCGCTGGTCAGCTTTATAGTAAACTATGTGCCTCTGTCCCAGTTCTAGGCTGTATGATTTCTAATACTTTGAGGCTGTTATAAACGAATTTGTTAATGATACAAGGAGCTCGCGAAATACTGCCAACAAACACGCAGTTCGCCATGACAGAGACATAGCTTACAATATGATTGATGATTGTGTGTGACCAGCCGAACGCTTATCTACCAATTTAGTAGAATGCGAAGGATTTTTAGTAACTAATTTTGCTATTTAGTTGGATTAATATTGTCGCGCGGGGGAAAGTTTCAATTCGACCTCCCTTGTTTACTATTATTATTATTGTTGTTGTTTTCTCTTGAGGTTTTTATAACCTGTTTTCGCTTGTCTGTTGTAGTTTCTTGATGTCGCCTCGCATTATTTTAGTTTTGATTCTCGTTTAGTTTCTTATTCTGTGGCTTGTTTGCCTCGGTGGCGCGGCAAAGTTTTGATGCTGCTAATGGAAGAGTTGGCAGCAATTAGCGGTAATGTTAGTTAAAATTGATGTAGGGTTCTTAGCGTGTTAATCCCGCGTCATTGCGGCAGTGGGCCACGGCAATCGTCTACTTTTGATGGCATGTAGCGTTTGAGAATGAAAATATTGTTTAGTTAATTTGGAGCGTGGTTTAGTTTGTTGAGGCGGGGCGGCCGTATTCTCGCACGTACCTTTAGTCGCTAGTTTGTAGTTGTTGTTTTGTCGGCGCCGTCGCTAAGCGGCCCTCGCTCACGTTTGTACGTTGTCTGTTTTTTCTATGGACGGGTGTGCTGTTCTCATTAATTTTAGATCGTAATTTTGTCGTTTGCATATCACTGCGTGCGGTCACAGCAGGGGGGCGTCGCGGTGTCATTATTATACATTTTTTGACGTGAAATTTGTATCTTTATAAATGAATTGTTGTTGTTGATCGGTGTATCGTCCCCCACGTTACTCCCGAGTGAGTTTCGCACTTCACATGCATGTAAATAGGAGTTAGGTAAAACAAAATTTTTAAAAAATCCGCAAAAAAATAATGTTTTTTACGATTATGTCGGTGGCGGAACAGATTTAGTAAAAACTTTTCGTCTTAGCGTCGCCCGTATCGCCCGGGCGGGTTTTGTAAATTCTTGTGCTAGAGTTTTTAGTGAAATTAAAGAATAGCAAAGAGTAGCGCAATTTAAACTAACCTAGTTGAGTCTAATAATGTACCTAATATCTTGTACCGTTGCTAGGACAATATTATTGTGTTTTTTAAATAATAAAAAATGATTGCACCGTTTTTATCTTCAGGTGTTTTTTCACTGTTTATATAATTTAAACTATATCGAAAGTTGCGGTGGATCTAAATTTATTTTTTTAAATAGTATTTTCGATGTTCAATGGGCTCTTGTTACGATTGTTTAAGTGTGTGGACACTCGAGTTTACAGCAAACGATTAGAAGCTTTATCTAAACCATTATTATATCCAAGACTTCATTATAGACAAATGTAGGTATAAGATTGAGTAAAATATGAAGTCTTAGTATTTACTTATATCCAATTTACACTCGTTTGGTAAATTCGAGTGTCCAAGCGTTTTGTGTCTGTGCTTCACCAAAACTCCATGTTTCTACCAAACGTACCACTCAGATTTATTACCTATTTAGTAGAAATATTTTTTGGCTAAAAAACGTTTTTTTGATGCACAGACACGGTTGTCTCGCAAGCCCATAATATAATTTAAATTGATTTAAAATAAGATTTATATATTTTTATATGCAGTTGTTTCATTCATTGTTATACTTATAAAATCAATTTTGTTGATACTTGATAAATTAAATTGAAACCAATTCTTTCGCCACACGTTTTGTTTGGTGCCTTTGGGTCTAATGTTTGTTCTGTAAGCGTTCTACGATTAACTAGTGACAGCTTTAGTGAGAAATAATTAAGATTAATTTTTAAGCTTTCTTTTTAGACTTAAGTACATTTTCTAAATGACTTTGCGGTGCCGGTGTAGGTAGTTTGGAATACGGAAAATAGTGTCAGGAAACCACAATTGACAACATTTCAAAATTTTAACTTGCATGCTATCAAAAAGTAAATCCAAAACTAGAATACCCATATTTTTTGGTTTTTCGAAATTTTATAATTTTCATTCATAATTTTTACTTTGAAATTCGGTGCAATCTAAAAAGACGTTAGCACCAATTGACGTCATTCATACGGTGGAATGGCGATACATCCTTTGCTTTACTGTGATACGTCAAAAAAAAAACACTGTTACTTAGATGTCACTGTCATTTAGCAGATGTCAATGTCATAAGATATGTCTTGTTTGACATTACATGTGTCTTCTTTGACAGTAGATTGTCTTGTTCGATATTATCCACCGTATGAGTGACGTCATCGCATGGTTTTTAGTTTTTATTTTTTTTTCTCAGAAACCAAGCAGTAAAAAATAATAAAGAAAATGTATTTGAACTTGGCATACAAAAATGAAGAAAAGGTACTTTTGTTTTAGGGTCATGTCAATTTTGAAATGTTGTCAATCGGGAGAGACTAGTAACTTTAACAACTTGGAAGGCTATAGCGCTATAGGTATTAAGCATCTTTGTTTCCCCAATTCTTACACGGCTGCTTCCGTATTGCCCTTCACCGTCGCGCCGCTCCACATGAGATCCAACGGCACCAAACGGCGTCCCGTGCCCCTTGTGTTGGCCACGACACTCGCTTAGTCTTGTTTCACGCCCGTGACTTACTTTACGACTATTGTGAGATATTAAAATGAATTTGAAACTTTCGCCCTGTGTTTGTATTGTAGTTTGCTTTCTGGGGTAGTGCAATTTTGTTCGCCTTTGTTGCGGGGCTGGGCCTGTGGTTTGCAGTTATAGCACACATTGTGAAGGGTCCATACTGCGTCGATTTACACACACGAGTTACAGACGTCACGATTACATTTGAGATTACAGTACTATCAATACAAGACAATAGTTTTGATGTAAATGTTACACTACACTTGAGTCGTAGAAGGTACCTGTTAGAGCTGGTTCACATTAGGTCGGACCGACAGTTTTACCGGCCCGACAAACGTGTCGGATCCATATTGGCGTATGTATGTCAATAGCGCCGTTCACATTACCGACAGTTTTACCGGCCCGACAAACGTGTCGGAGCCATATTGGCTTATGTATGTCAATAGCGCCGTTCACATTACCGACAGTTTTACCGGCCCGACAAACGTGTCGGAGCCATATTGGCTTATGTATGTCAATAGCGCCGTTCACATTACCGACAGTTTTACCGGCCCGACAAACGTGTCGAATCCATATTGGCGTATGTATGTCAATAGCGCCGTTCACATTAGGGCGACCCTTGATATAATCCGATCGACGGTAAAACTGTCGGTCCGACCTAATGTGAACCAGCTCTTAGTTTAGCTTAACCCATTTGAGGGCTGCTTAGGTTTGATTAAGTGACGTTCATGTTTTTTTAAAGTGATCGATAACTGCAAAGCACAGTTTCCTAAAAGCCCTAGTTTGTCACAGATTATTTTTGTAAGTACATTTTTTTTTTATTAGCTACATCCTTCTAGTTTCGACCAAAGACAGTATGCGGCCCAAAGTTATCTACCAAAAAGACATAATGAATTCCTATTTTTATTTTTACTTAATAATTTCCGGTGAAGAATCGCTTTTTTTGTAAACGTTTTTTTTTTTTTAATAATCACCCGCTTGTTTTGATGTATTTTTGATGTTATTCCTATTTATTTTTTACCAATTTTTTGTATAACTTTTTTATCGATTAGTAGTTTTATTCACTAGTAGTTTTAGTGTTACATTTTTTCAGTATTTTTTTTCGAGTTTTTTTTTATTATAGGTAATTTTACACGGATTAGTATAAGCTTTCAGCGAATATAAAGTTTTTGCACGTTGGCCGTAAAATAAGGTATATTTATGTATATTTAACTTGAAATAAATAGAAAAAATGTAAAAAAATCTGTTTGAATATTGCAAATTAGATTCAAATTTCTAAAAAACGGAGCTTTATTGTTTTTTCTTTTTAATTTCTATTATAAATAAAATGTATTACGATTTTTTATATATTTGTATTTATGTAAAAACTACATAATTATTGTAGATAAGTAGTTTTGGATTTACCTGCGTTTTTCCTTATTTTAAGAGTGATTTTTTTTAATTTTATTTTGTTGTTTGATAGTATTACTTAGTGTCATGCTTATTGGGGACTGCGTAGAGATTTTTTTTTAAATCTGACGGAAGTCAGAAATTTTATACACGATTGTAATGTTCCTAACTTTATTGTATCTAAAGTATATTTATGTGTATCATTATTATAGAAATAGGAGTATTTTGTTGAAAATATAAAATGTTTTATCAAATCAGAGTAGGTATATTATAAGTAATATTTAAACTAAGTAGTTTATTCATATTCTTTCATTATTATTATTATATAAGTACTTAATAATATATTTTGTTTCTTGTAATGCATCTGTTAAAGTTCGTGTTTGAATAAAAGTCACAAGCTGTCGTCAGATTTAAAAGTAATGTTTAATGTATGCAATGCCCTCTATAGTCCCCAATAGGCCAGTAGGTATTGTTTAAAAACTGAAATACTTGAATTTTTATATGAATTTTATTAATATAATATGGTATTTTACTAAATATTAGTCCAATATTAAATCTTTAAATGCTTGTTTTATTTTGAAACCCGAAAATGCCAGGTCTACTACAGGATCTTTTAACTCCAAACTTAAACTTGACCTAACTTTATTAGCATTCCACAATATTGTATACTTAAATCGTAAGTTTATAAACAATGTCACCATGGATTTTGTTGGGCACAGCAGAAAATAAAATTTAAAAAAAAACTTATGAAATCAAATTATTTATTTGGCATGAGACAAACTACTTATTTTAAAGAAATGACCACACTTTGTTTACTTGTACATTAATTAGCAAAACTTTCTTGTGGCCAAACTTAATGGTGGCTAATTTAAACTTTTGCGTGCCAGAGCCTTTTGCCAAATAAATGCTTTTTCGTTAAAACTGCCTTTGACTGTAGCTCGATGTGTCTAGGATACCAGGAACTTGGGATGAGGGGAAACGACAACCACAGATGTCCGTAAGGATTGAGGAGCCACATCAGATTTTTTAAATCTAATTTCACCATTATTTAGCAGCAATGTAGCTTATTTTGCAGCACGAATCCTAGATTTTATATAAATTTTATATTTTTTTTTTTTTAGAAGGGATGTTTTAGATAGTTTATAAAATGCTTATAAGAGTACCTCGACACCGATCAGCATGGTTCACACATAACCCGACCAAGACAACGTCTAGACTGCCAAAGAAACTTGGGTTCGTGTGGTCCAAAAGTAACCATTTAGTCAAAATCAAGGCCAAGGCCAATCAAAGGCCACCCACAAAATAGAGTACTTTTCTCTCCGGGGGGTGTATTTTGCTAGGGGGATACCAAATTTTCATTATTTTTGACCTAGGACGTCCCGTTTCTGAGATATGAACTAAAAACAGGATTTCTGAAATCAATGAGAATTGCATTTAAAATTGGTCACAGAGCTTTCGTCGACTCCACATTTTGGCGACCTGTGATGTTGTGATTGCTGGAAAATTGGCTTCCTGAGATATTTCGTTAAGGGATGTTTCAGATAGTTGGCAGACTTTGTCATGAAATGCTCATAAGAGTACCTCGACACCGATCAGCATGGTTCACACATAACCCGACCAAGACAACGTCTAGACTGCCAAAGAAACTTGGGTTCGTGTGGTCTAAAAGTAACCATTTAGTCAAAATCAAGGCCAAGGCCAATCAAAGGCCACCCACAAAATAGAGTACTTTTCTCTCCGGGGGGTGTATTTTGCTAGGGGGATACCAAATTTTCATTATTTTTGACCTAGGACGTCCCGTTTCAGAGATATGAACTGAAAACAGGATTTCTGAAACCAATGAGAATTGCATTTAAGATTGGTCACAGACTCCACATTTTGGCGACCTGTGATGTTGTGATTGCTGGAAAATCGACTTCCCGGGATATTTCGTTAAGGGATGTTTCAGATAGTTTATAAAATGCTTATAAGAGTACCTCGACACCGATCAGCGTGGTTCACACATGACCCAACCAAGATAATGTCTGGACTTCAAAAGAAAGTAAACATTGGGGGTTCCTCATACTTAGAACTGAAACTCTATTTTTTTTTTCATCAAACTCCGTGTGGGGAAACTATGGATAGGCCTACAAAAATAATATTGAGGTTTGCAATATTTTTTTTTTTCTAAACTGTTTAGTTTGCGCGGGAGAGACTTCCACAGTAGGAAAAGGTGTGTTTAAAAACTAGTAAGTAGTTTTTTTAACACGTCCTATATCGTATCGATCAAAGTTACAACAAACTACAAAAACTTATATAATTATGTTACTTGCTGCTACGGAACCCTTAATCGGCGAGTCCGACTCGCACTTGGCCGCTTTTTATCGATTTTAAAGAAAATCGATTCTTTTACAAACATTACCTACATATAAAAAAGAGATTTTATACAATAATAATGTTGTATTTTACCATCAATAGCATGCGTTTAATTCAATTCAATTAAAATACAATTGTTAATCCTACAATATTGTTATTTTAAATAGATTTAATAATCGCGTGAATCGGATTAATAGCAGCCGATTTTTTCTTCTTTTCACTACACGAAGTAGGTATTTAGCTGTCAAATTGTCTAAGATTACCGCAATAATAACTTTTTTAACCGACATCAAAAAAGGAGGAGGTTCTAACTTTAGATATATCTATTTTTTTAGGGTCTGTTACCTCATTACTTTCAAATACTTACTTACTAAGGTTACTTACTTTCAAGGTTGTCATTTCTTTTGTGTTATAGCTACTGTTTCGATTTTAGACGTCTATGGATATTAACTTTACTTACAAACATATGTGTGGTTTAAAATTTCAAACACCCATGTGTGTTATATTAATAAGCAAGATTAGGTACTCCATTTTGTGGGTGGCCTTTGATTGGCCTTGGCCTTGATTTTGACTAAATAGTTACTTTTAGACCACACGAACCCAAGTTTCTCTGGCAGTCTATACGTCGTCTTGGTCGGGTTATGTGTGAACCATGCTGATCGGTGTCGAGGTACTTCCTTGAGTATTTCATGACAAAGTCTGCCAACTATTTGAAACATCCCTTAACGAAATATCCCAGGAAGCCGATTTTCCAGCAATCACAACATCACAGGTCGCCAAAATGTGGAGTCGACGAAAGCTCTGTGAGCAATTATAAATGCAATTCTCATTGGTTTCAGAAATCCTGTTTTCAGTTCATATCTCTGAAACGGGACTTCCTAGGTAAAAAATAATGAAAATTTGGTATCCCCCTAGCAAAGTACACCCCCCGGAGAGAAAAGTACTCTATTTTGTGGGTGGCCTTTGATTGGCCTTGGCCTTGATTTTGACTAAATGGTTACTTTTAGACCACACGAACCCAAGTTTCTTTGGCAGTCTAGACGTCGTCTTGGTCGGGTTATGTGTGAACCATGCTGATCGGTGTCGAGGTACTTCCTTGAGTATTTCATGACAAAGTCTGCCAACTATCTGAAACATCCCATAACGAAATATCCCAGGAAGCCGATTTTCCAGCAATCACAACATCACAGGTCGCCAAAATATGGAGTCGACTTTCAGTATAGTATAATGTACTCTGTGGAGTCGACGAAAGCTCTGTAACCAATTTTAAATGCAATTCACATTGGTTTCAGAAATCCTGTTTTCAGTTCATATCTCTGAAACGGGACGTCCTAGGTCAAAAATAATGAAAATTTGGTACCCCCCTAGCAAAGTACACCCCCCGGAGAGAAAAGTACTCTATTTTGTGGGTGGCCTTTGATTGGCCTTGGCCTTGATTTTGACTTAATGGTTAGTTTACTCTACACGAGATTATGTTTCTTTTGAAGTCCAGACATTATCTTGGTTGGGTCATGTGTGAACCACGCTGATCGGTGTCTGAGGTACTCTTATGATGAAAGAACCACACAGACCTTAGACTTGTTTTAGTTAGTAAGTATTTAGTGTCTTTGTGTCTATTCAATGCACACATTTATTAGTAATCGTAAGCTTCTCACGCTATAAGCACTAGCGCTTGCGACCACTAAATCAGCGAGGCAGCCGCACTCTGTTTTATGCTGTATTTCATGATAAAGTCAGCCAAATATCTGAAACATCCCCTAACAGGGTGACTCAGGACCTATGTTTTTCAGCGATGACAACATTACAGATCGCCAAAACATGGAGCCGACGAAAACCGAGAAGGATTATTTTGTTGGTTTGAGAAATCCTGTTTTCAGTTCATATCTCAGAAACGGGACGTCCTAGGTCAAAAATAATGAAAATTTGGTATCCCCCTAGCAAAATACACCCCCCGGAGAGAAAAGTACTCTATTTTGTGGGTGGCCTTTGATTGGCCTTGGCCTTGATTTTGACTAAATGGTTACTTTTAGACCACACGAACCCAAGTTTCTTTGGCAGTCTAGACGTCGTCTTGGTCGGGTTATGTGTGAACCATGCTGATCGGTGTCGAGGTACTTCCATGAGTATTTCATGACAAAGTCTGCCAACTATTTAAAACATCCCTTAACGAAATATACCGGGAAGTCGATTTTCCAGCAATCACAACATCACAGGTCGCCAAAATATGGAGTCGACGAAAGCTCTGTGACCAATTTTAAATGCAATTCTCATTGGTTTGAGAAATCCTGTTTTCAGTTCATATCTCAGAAACGGGACGTCCTAGGTCAAAAATAATGAAAATTTGTTATCCCCCTAGCAAAAAACACCCCCCGGAGAGAAACGTACTCTATTTTGTGGGTGGCCTTTGATTGGCCTTGGCCTTGATTTTGACTAAATGGTTACTTTTAGACCACACGAACCCAAGTTTCTCTGGCAGTCTAGACGCTGTCTTGGTCGGGTTATGGGTAAACCATACTGATCGGTGTCGAGGTACTTCCTTGAGTATTTCATGACAAAGTCTGCCAACTATCTGAAACATCCCTTAACGAAATATCCCAGGAAGCCGATTTTCCAGCATTCACAACATCACAGGTCGCCAAAATATGGAGTCGACGAAAGCTCTGTGACCAATTTTAAATGAAATTCACATTGGTTTCAGAAATCCTGTTTTCAGTTCATATCTCTGAAACGGGACGTCCTAGGTCAAAAATAATGAAAATTTGGTACCCCCCTAGCAAAATACACCCCCCGGAGAGAAAAGTACTATATTTTGTGGGTGGCCCTTGATTGGCCTTGGCCTTGATTTTGACTAAATGGTTACTTTTAGACCACACGAACCCAAGTTTCTTTGGCAGTCTAGACGCTGTCTTGGTCGGGTTATATGTGAACCATGCTGATCGGTGTCGAGGTACTCCTAGGAGCATTTCATAAACTATCTGAAACATCCCTTAACGAAATATCCCAGGAAGTCGTTTTTCCAGCAATCACAACATCACAGGTCGCCAAAATGTGGAGTCGACGAAAGCTCTGTGACCAATTTTAAATGCAATTCTCATTGGTTTGAGAAATCCTGTTTTCAGTTCATATCTCAGAAACGGGACGTCCTAGGTTAAAAATAATGAAAATTTGGTATCCCCCTAGCAAAATACACCCCCCGGAGAGAAAAGTACTCTATTTTGTGGGTGCCCTTTGATTGGCCTTGGCCTTGATTTTGACTAAATGGTTACTTTTAGACCACACGAACCCAAGTTTCTTTGGCAGTCTAGACGTTGTCTTGGTCGGGTTATGTGTGAACCATGCTGATCGGTGTCGAGGTACTTCCATGAGTATTTCATGACAAAGTCTGCCAACTATCTGAAACATCCCTTAACGAAATATCCCAGGAAGCCGATTTTCCAGCAATCACAACATCACAGGTCGCCAAAATATGGAGTCGACGAAAGCTCAGTGACCAATTTTAAATGAAATTCACATTGGTTTCAGAAATCCTGTTTTCAGTTCATATCTCAGAAACGGGACGTCCTAGGTCAAAAATAATGAAAATTTGGTACCCCCCTAGCAAAACACACCCCCCGCAGAGAAAAGTACTGTATTTTGTGGGTGGCCTTTGATTGGCCTTGGCCTTGATTTTGACTAAATGGTTACTTTTAGACCACACGAACCCAAGTTTCTTTGGCAGTCTAGACGCTGTCTTGGTCGGGTTATATGTGAACCATGCTGATCGGTGTCGAGGTACTTCCTTATTTCATGACAAAGTCTGCCAACTATCTGAAACATCCCTTAACGAAATATCCCAGGAAGCCGATTTTCCAGCAATCACAACATCACAGGTCGCCAAAATGTGGAGTCGACGAAAGCTCTGTGACCAATTTTAAATGAAATTCACATTGGTTTCAGAAATCCTGTTTTCAGTTCATATCTCAGAAACGGGACGTCCTAGGTCAAAAATAATGAAAATTTGTTGTCCCCCTAGCAAAGTACACCCCCCGGAGAGAAAAGTACTGTATTTTGTGGGTGGCCTTTGATTGGCCTTGGCCTTGATTTTGACTAAATGGTTACTTTTGGACCACACGAACCCAAGTTTCTTTGGCAGTCTAGACGCTGTCTTGGTCGGGTTATGTGTGAACCATGCTGATCGGTGTCGAGGTACTCCTAGGAGCATTTCATAAACTATCTGAAACATCCCTTAACGAAATATCCCAGGAAGTCGTTTTTCCAGCAATCACAACATCACAGGTCGCCAAAATGTGGAGTCGACGAAAGCTCTGTGACCAATTTTAAATGCAATTCTCATTGGTTTGAGAAATCCTGTTTTCAGTTCATATCTCAGAAACGGGACGTCCTAGGTCAAAAATAATGAAAATTTGGTATCCCCCTAGCAAAATACACCCCCCGGAGAGAAAAGTACTCTATTTTGTGGGTGCCCTTTGATTGGCCTTGGCCTTGATTTTGACTAAATGGTTACTTTTAGACCACACGAACCCAAGTTTCTTTGGCAGTCTAGACGCTGTCTTGGTCGGGTTATATGTGAACCATGCTGATCGGTGTCGAGGTACTTCCTTGAGTATTTCATGACAAAGTCTGCCAACTATCTGAAACATCCCTTAACGAAATATTCCAGGAAGCCGATTTTCCAGCAATCACAACATCACAGGTCGCCAAAATGTGGAGTCGACGCAAGCTCTGTGACCAATTTTAAATGCAATTCTCATTGGTTTGAGAAATCCTGTTTTCAGTTCATATCTCAGAAACGGGACGTCCTAGGTCAAAAATAATGAAAATTTGGTATCCCCCTAGCAAAATACACCCCCCCCGGAGAGAAAAGTACTCTATTTTGTGGGTGGCCTTTGATTGGCCTTGGCCTTGATTTTGACTAAATGGTTACTTTTGGACCACACGAACCCAAGTTTCTTTGGCAGTCTAGACGCTGTCTTGGTCGGGTTATATGTGAACCATGCTGATCGGTGTCGAGGTACTCCTAGGAGCATTTCATAAACTATCTGAAACATCCCTTAACGAAATATCCCAGGAAGTCGTTTTTCCAGCAATCACAACATCACAGGTCGCCAAAATGTGGAGTCGACGAAAGCTCTGTGACCAATTTTAAATGCAATTCTCATTGGTTTGAGAAATCCTGTTTTCAGTTCATATCTCAGAAACGGGACGTCCTAGGTCAAAAATAATGAAAATTTGTTATCCCCCTAGCAAAATACACCCCCCGGAGAGAAACGTACTCTATTTTGTGGGTGGCCTTTGATTGGCCTTGGCCTTGATTTTGACTAAATGGTTACTTTTAGACCACACGAACCCAAGTTTCTCTGGCAGTCTAGACGCTGTCTTGGTCGGGTTATGTGTGAACCATGCTGATCGGTGTCGAGGTACTTCCTTGAGTATTTCATGACAAAGTCTGCCAACTATCTGAAACATCCCTTAACGAAATATCCCAGGAAGCCGATTTTCCAGCAATCACAACATCACAGGTCGCCAAAATATGGAGTCGACGAAAGCTCTGTGACCAATTTTAAATGAAATTCACATTGGTTTCAGAAATCCTGTTTTCAGTTCATATCTCTGAAACGGGACGTCCTAGGTCAAAAATAATGAAAATTTGGTATCCCCCTAGCAAAATACACCCCCCGGAGAGAAAAGTACTCTATTTTGTGGGTGGCCTTTGATTGGCCTTGGCCTTGATTTTGACTAAATGGTTACTTTTAGACCACACGAACCCAAGTTTCTTTGGCAGTCTAGACGTTGTCTTGGTCGGGTTATGTGTGAACCATGCTGATCGGTGTCGAGGTACTTCCATGAGTATTTCATGACAAAGTCTGCCAACTATCTGAAACATCCCTTAACGAAATATCCCAGGAAGCCGATTTTCCAGCAATCACAACATCACAGGTCGCCAAAATGTGGAGTCGACGAAAGCTCTGTGACCAATTTTAAATGCAATTCTCATTGGTTTGAGAAATCCTGTTTTCAGTTCATATCTCAGAAACGGGACGTCCTAGGTCAAAAATAATGAAAATTTGGTATCCCCCTAGCAAAATACACCCCCCGGAGAGAAAAGTACTCTATTTTGTGGGTGCCCTTTGATTGGCCTTGGCCTTGATTTTGACTAAATGGTTACTTTTAGACCACACGAACCCAAGTTTCTTTGGCAGTCTAGACGTTGTCTTGGTCGGGTTATGTGTGAACCATGCTGATCGGTGTCGAGGTACTTCCATGAGTATTTCATGATAAAGTCTGCCAACTATCTGAAACATCCCTTAACGAAATATCCCAGGAAGCCGATTTTCCAGCAATCACAACATCACAGGTCGCCAAAATGTGGAGTCGACGAAAGCTCTGTGACCAATTTTAAATGAAATTCACATTGGTTTCAGAAATCCTGTTTTCAGTTCATATCTCAGAAACGGGACGTCCTAGGTCAAAAATAATGAAAATTTGGTACCCCCCTAGCAATACACACCCCCCGGAGAGAAAAGTACTGTATTTTGTGGGTGGCCTTTGATTGGCCTTGGCCTTGATTTTGACTAAATGGTTACTTTTAGACCACACGAACCCAAGTTTCTTTGGCAGTCTAGACGCTGTCTTGGTCGGGTTATGTGTGAACCATGCTGATCGGTGACGAGGTACTCTTATGAGCCTTTCATAAACTATCTGAAACATCCCTTAACGAAATATCCCAGGAAGCCGTTTTTCCAGCAATCACAACATCACAGGTCGCCAAAATGTGGAGTCGACGAAAGCTCTGTGACCAATTTTAAATGCAATTCTCATTGGTTTGAGAAATCCTGTTTTCAGTTCATATCTCAGAAACGGGACGTCCTAGGTTAAAAATAATGAAAATTTGGTATCCCCCTAGCAAAATACACCCCCCGGAGAGAAACGTACTCTATTTTGTGGGTGGCCTTTGATTGGCCTTGGCCTTGATTTTGACTAAATGGTTACTTTTAGACCACACGGACCCAAGTTTCTCTGGCAGTCTAGACGTTGTCTTGGTCGGGTTATGTGTGAATCATGCTGATCGGTGTCGAGGTACTTCCTTGAGTATTTCATGACAAAGTCTGCCAACTATCTGAAACATCCCTTAACGAAATATCCTAGGTAGCCGATTTTCGAGCAATCACAACATCACAGGTCGCCAAAATATGGAGTCGACGAAAGCTCTGTGACCAATTTTAAATGCAATTCACATTGGTTTCAGAAATCCTGTTTTCAGTTCATATCTCTGAAACGGGACGTCCTAGGTAAAAAACAAAGAGATTTAAAAGACTATAGAGCGGGCATGTCAAGGAAATGTCATAGAAAAACTTTGATCCCATGTCTCAGTAACGCCATCTAGAATAATATATGAATATTGGAGCGGCAGCGGAGCGTACTACAAAAAACTCATAGACTTGTAACCAGCAGGACACACTTTTTCGGACGAAAATTTTGTTCGTGATGCCCGGTCTATAGGTATTGAATGTCTTTGGTAAAAAATAATGAAAATTTGGTATCCCCCTAGTTAAGTACACCCCCCGGGGAGTAAGGTACTCTATTTTGTAGGTGGCCTTTGATTGGCCTTGGCCTTGATTTTGACTTAATGGTTAGTTTACTTGACACGAGACTGTTTCTTTTGAAGTTCAGACATTATCTTGGTTGGGTCATGTGTGAACCTATGGTATATTTGGTCTGATGCAGCCAGGATATCTAGCACTATAATACACTCTTGGGAAAATAATAGCAGATAATTATATTTAAACGACCTACACTCCAGTGGCGCTGTGATACTTACATTATTTTATAACAATTTTCATTAAATCTTTTAACGTTTACAAAAAGTGCTAATCACTAAAAAAATAGGACTAAGAAAGATGAATCATAGTTAGTAGAACTTAAAAGAATTAACTAGCAACACACAGTTCTTATGTCATCAATGTCATGTCAGTCGTCGACAGTCAGACAGATTGGTATTGCGTTTCCCAAATTTTAAAACTAGTTCGAGCCACCGAAAGAGACAGTTATATACAATTAACATGAGAGAAACAGAGATAACTACGCATGGCAAAGTGACAGTAAACATAAAGTAAGGACATGAAACGCAATGCACTTGATTATTATGGTTTCTATTGGGTGTGCTGCTATTTCCAATAAATGTAATTCAGTAACGAAAACTAGACAAAATAATGGTTGAAAATAGAGCAAATTACATTCCAACCCCTATGGTCCAAGGGCCAGAGGGCTCGAATTACGCGATAAATCCATTCGGGACTTCCCAATCCATTGACCAACGAGACCTATTGAAAATCCGGATAAGCGAGCAATTTTCGCTTTTCTGTTCACACTGCGATCTTCCATTTCTAGATACTACTGAGTTTGAGCACCACAACGTTGAACTGCACGGTGGAAAGAAGATTTTAAAGTGCAATCTATGCGATGCGACATTTCGTAGACAGGACCACTTGAAACGCCACATTCATAGTTTACACAACAATCAAAAGTACTGCGTGTGCCCGGTATGCGGGAAAGATTGTAAACGGCAAGACATGCTACAGAAACATATAAAAAGAAAACATTCGACGACGACAGAAATCTTTCGCTGCAGAGAGTGCAAATTCGAATGTGGAACACATTTGGAATTAGAAAAACACGAATTTACTCACGTGTCTATGGATAGGCATCTATGCCCGCATTGCCAGACTACTTTTAAGAGACGCGATCATATGCTAAGACATGTTAAATCACAGCATATAAAACAATTAGTGGAATGTCCTGTTTGCAGACAGTCATACAAACGAAAGGATCATGTCGTCAGGCATGTGAGAGAAAAGCATAAGATGGGATTATTAAACGGTAAACTTGTTAGTTCCGCTGATATAGTCTAATCTAAGAAACAGTATTTAACCAGTAATAATGTTAAATAAAGTCTCAAACCAACAAAAAAAAGAAAACTCCTCTACAAACATCAATAGTTAACCTTTTGTCTATGTGTGTTGTGAAGGGTTGCTATTTGTTGAACTTTCCCCCTATAACTTGGGGACTTTAGAGTTAGGCACTGAAAATGATGAGCTTGGTTTTAGTGTAGCAGTGTGCGTGAGTGTGTAATTTACTTGCAGAAGCACGGTTTTGTGGCTTCACTTTTAATGTTTGTAGTCTCCATCTTCCTTTTTTTGTTTGTCTGAAGTATAAGTACAATCTGTTCAGTAAAACAGATTATACCCTAGAGAATACCCCTTGTGTGCTTTGCAAAGCACACTAAGAGTATCTCGGTGAAAGCAAGTTTAGAGGTAATTGAAGTTGAAGTGTAAAACTGAAGTAGGGAAAACTTTCTTAAGCAAGAATTTTCTCGATATGTTTAAAACAAGATACTGCTAATATGCTAAGTTCATATACCTACTTACATATTTTTTTAAATAAAGTAAAATCTCCTATTTTTTTTTGTGATAGGTACCAATTTATTTTTGTGTTGGGCAGTAATTATAAGGTGTATTTATTAAATCCAATCAAATCATATTTATTTCTGTAAATATTAGTGTGAAATAAAAATGCTGGCAAGTTTATAAAAAACTATAGTCATTGTTAAAATTTAAAACATTGTTCAAAATAATGTTCTTTCTATTTTATAATTGATTAAAATATCATACAATATGTGGACTTTAAAAAAAATAATTGCCAGGTTTTGCTGACTTTGATTAAATTACGACAGACAAATTAATATGTATCTAAAATAATTGAATCTCACCATGTAAATCTCAACTTCTATTCCATTAAAAAGTACAGTGGGCCTCAGTTCGGGTGAATCACCCAAAGGCTATAATTGCACCCCACATCATAGAACTCAGAGCCTAGCTGCTCATATGCATGTCGCATAGTTCAAACCATTTAGTTAGCTAACTGATTCACCGCAAGTGAGGCTGACCGTACCTTTTATTGAATACCTATGTACTGATATCATTATCTTCCTATCTAAATTATAAGAGGTTATTGCGGCCTGTCTTCCTGAAGTAAAAAGTACTATAATTGTTTTTGAAGTAATCTTGTTTATGCATGCTTGACTTGGGGAGTAAGCTGGTGATAGAGTCGAGAATGTTACGAAAAGTGTGATCGAGCGAGGCGAACGGATGATGCAAAGGACATATAAGTTAGTGAAGATAGAAAGAGAGTTACGTCTCGTATACTACTATAGGGGCAAGAGAAAGCACATTTTCTGTGCGCGGAAACTTCCTATGGTGGATTGCGAGGCAAACGCGAGGCGTGCGTGGCGAAAAAATTACCAACATAATATGCTCGAGTCGCCACGAATATGAAGGTACACACCTTCCGAGGCATAGGTTGTGCCGTGCACGACCCGCACGGCGCTTGCCTCGCAGTCTGTATACGCCTTTAAAAAAAATGGCGTCTGGTCAGGCGGTCGATTCTGCTATTGCAATTGTGTCTCAAGGACCGGTCAATGATCGATTCTTGACGTTTCCCATATAAAAACTGTCAAAGTTGTCAAATATTCGATCAATGACCGGTCATTGAGACACGATTGCAATAGCAGACTCGAGCCCCAGATATTATGCCACAAAGGTTGAAAACCTTTTTTACATTAACTGTATCTACATACATCGTAAAATATGTTAAGTTAACTTATAATTATTAAGAGATATTGATGTATATTGTGCGGAGTATCTACTCGCAACCGGCGTGTGTGTATGACAACATGTATTCATGAATGTAAACGAAGCAAAAGAAGTAGGTATGTAAGAATCGTAACTTAAGGCGCTCTGTAGTCTCTGCCTACCCATACCACGGGAAAAAGGCGTGAGTTTATGTATGAATATTTCTGTAGATATTTAATTAAATTGTATACCACCGTCAACAATTTTTTGTTGTGTATATTTCGCTTGAACACATCATTAATATAAAAGACAGTTAATTAATGAAATATTTTTGTTTTATTTGTTCCTGATAATATATAGTTGTTCTCACAGGGGATGTAATGACACAAAGAAAAATTTAGGGGTCTTCAAGTCAAGAGTCCTCTCCCCCCGGACCGCCGTAAGGTGTAGACGTGCCACCAGTTATATACGCAATTATTTTCCCATAAAATAAATCATTTTAAAAGTTTTAATTCGTAAAAAAAAATAGGAGTGCATAATTACCGAGGAGTTTACAACAACAGCAGCTACGGTTCGCGGCACTGTGAGTCGGAGACAATAATACTAACTCCTGAGATCGTGCGCGCCTGGTACCTGAGCCACCACTCCTGCGAAGACCACGCCCAATAGAAGAGTAAGAACCAATAATTGCTCATTACTGCGCGTGCGCACCTCCTCCACGCTTAGGTGACACCCAGGCCACATCCCACTGTTGAGCGACTGGAGAACAGACCTAATTAGTGGCCCACCCACCTGCGTGTACTCCAGTAATAACACGAGACTTCATCGGCGTCATATACGCTTAACTGTGGACATTATTATAACTTAGGAACCCGCCATTACACCGCCTCTAATTTCTGGTAACTTAGTAATCATGAACTCCTTAGTGAATAAATCTCTATCAGACACGGAAATTAATTTACTGGACAATGAGAACAAGACGCCGCCTAATTATGTATACCAACGAGTAAAGAGATGCTGGGAAGATACCCAGCTTAGTGATCAGCTGGAAGATTTTAAAAAGGAGATGAGAGAAATGATGTCAATTTTCTCAGGTAAACGTGAAAACGAGATTCAACAAATTACTCTCACTCTGAAAGACATTCAACAATCCAATCTCAAAATTGAAAGCTCTATCTCATTTGTAACTGCACAAAATGAGCAGCTCCAAAAAAAAATTGACAAGCTAGAGAACCAAGCCAAGGAAGATAAGAAATACGTCACTTTGCTAGAAAATAAACTTGAGGAACTTCAAATGGGTTGTCGTAAAACGAATTTCGTTATAAATAACGTACCGAAAAAATCAAGTGAATCAAAGGACGACCTCATAGAAATGGTTATGTCCCTTTCCCAAAACATAAACTGCACTATCAGCAAATATGACATTAAAGACATTTATAGAGTACGTGGAAAAAACTCGGAAACTCAAAAGTCGCCTATAATTGTTGAAACTGGATCTACATTATTGAAAGGTGAAATTATGAAATTGGGAAAAGCCTTTAACTTAAAGCACAAGTCCAAGCTATGCTGCAAACACCTGGGATTTAAGACACAAGAGGACACCCCTATATTCTTATCGGAACACCTGACCCCTAAAGGGTCCCGCCTACACTTTCTGGCTCGCGATTTAACTAAAACTGGAGCCTACAAGTACTGTTGGACTGCCTATGGCAAAATCTACCTCAAGAAGGACGAGATGTCGCCGACTTTAGCTATTAAAAGTGAAGAACAGGTACATCAGCTTATTTTAAAAAGATGACTATTAAGACATAATTCTATGTTCATCCAATCTCTAACTCTAAAACTAATTATGTCATTGCCTTTTATTATTATTTTGTTACCTACTCTTTGTTATTATTGTATATCATTTTGTATTTTGTTAATTAACATAGATACTACAACAAGGTTTTTTGTTACACACACTTTTTCAGAACTTTACACACACACACTACAAATACACTTATTTAATCAAATTCATATTATACATCGACTGCACGACCTCACATCATCATTCATACAAACTATATTGCTGCTGCGCTCTTTATACAAAACCACTTCTTTTGTCTTTAACCCCGTCCGACTACAATCAGCCTATATTTTCTCTGCAAAGCTTGTTCGTAATTACTATTCTATTGGAACCAAGTTAAATGGGTGACAGCCTACAAACCATAACCGAAATTGATAATATTGAAATAGCGCGTACAATAGAATGTGATTGCTCTGATATCTCTAAACACATTACAGTAAATAAAAATGACTTGACGATTCTGTCTCAAAATATTAGAAGCGTTTACAGTAATTTCGATGATTTCTCCCTTTTGTTATCTACTTTTAAATTTGAAACTGACATTATTATTTTAACCGAGTGTAGACTAAACGATAACAAACCAATTCCTAAACTTAATAATTACCTCTGTTTTACCTCTACTCGTCATTTAAACCAAAATGACGGAGTAGTAGCCTATGTTAAAGACACTTTAAAACCAAAAGTAAAGGAAATAAAGTTGGCCCAAGCGTCCTGTCTCCAGCTTGATGTTCTGAATAACCATATTTTGTGTATTTACCGCTCTCCATCAAACACTAACACTGACAGTTTTATTGACTCTCTAAGCACTCACCTTTACACAATAACATCGCAAAAAAGCATAGTTATAGCGGGAGATATAAATATTAATATTAGAACTAAAGACATAGAGACATCACACACAGGACAGTAAAAATAGAGTGAACTATTTAAATATGTTGTCATTACATGGAATACTCCCTGGACATACATTACCCACTAGGGAAAAGAATTGTTTGGACCATTTTATGTTAAAAATTAATAAAAAAAAGGTTTCCGCATATATCGCTGTCCTTCATACCACTGTCACCGACCATTACACTACCTTTATGACACTCCGTAAGCAAAAATATACTCAAATTGCAAATAAAACCACCACTAGTATAAACTTCGAGCAAGCTTTAAAACAAATACGTGAACAAAATTTTGCGGAATTATTGTTCTGTGACGACCCCAATTTATTGACGGAGATACTCATCACTAGACTAACTGAAACAATTAATCTCAACACTACCACAACTAAAATTCCAAACAGTAAACGCACAATTAAACCATGGATAACTCCAGGCATACTCCGGTGTATTAAAAATCGAAATAAATTACAAAAGATATATAAGAGTGACCCATACAACCAAGTAAATAAAATAACATACAATCGATATAGAAATCATTGCAACAGGCTCATAAAGAAAATAAAAAGACAATTTGATCGAGAATTACTTGCCAAGTCAAAGACAAACAATAAATTGCTTTGGAAAAATATTAAAAATATAACGTACACAAATAAATCTAAAACTCAAAACATTGAACTAATTAATATTAAATCAACCCCTATAGAATCAGCTAATTTTATTAATAATTATTTTGTAAATATTGGCAAACAGCTGGCCCAACAAATTCTGCCTAGCGCAAAAAATTACCATTATTATGCACCTGACCGACTGTCAACACAGATGAATTCCTTCGTACTCTTGGACACAGAACTTAATGAGGTAGACCAAATTCTTATGAACCTAAAGTCAGATAGTGCCGCTGGCTGGGACAATATCCCCACAAGATTCTTGAAGTATATACGTGGGGAAGTTGTCCCAATTATAACCCATCTTGCAAACCTCTGCTTTAGAGACGGTGTCTTCCCAGCTTCCCTGAAAAAGTCTATTATTACCCCAGTTCACAAGGGTGGGGACAGAGACGATCTCAATAACTATAGGCCGATATCTGTCCTTCCAGCTATATCAAAAATCTTAGAAAAATTAATAAATAATAGGCTTCTCAAATACTTAGATAAATATAAAACACTATCCCCAACACAATTTGGTTTTAGGCAAAATATATCCACCGAAGATGCAGTTACCTCCCTAAGCTCGCTAGTTGCTAATGAACTTGATAATAATAACAAATGTTTGACTATCTTTCTGGATCTTAAAAAGGCATTTGATACCGTCTCTGTGCCAATCCTTGTGAACAAACTAGAAAACATTGGTATAAGAGGCACTTCACTCAATTTTCTCAAGGATTATCTCTCTAACAGGATGCAAAGGGTTAAGCTGGGACAATACGTCAGTGACGATGCAGAAGTGTCATACGGCGTACCTCAGGGTAGTGTTTTGGGACCCACACTTTTTTTGTTATATATTAACGACCTCTGTAATATGAAAATTAATAACGCCAAAGTTTTTTCTTACGCAGATGACACAGCTGTCGTTTTCTCGGGGATTTCCTGGGATGACGTACAGCAAAGTGCGTCAGGGGGTATGGCACAAATTTCTGAATGGCTAAATAATAATCTGTTAACGCTGAACACCTCAAAAACGAATTATATATGCTTTAGTATATGTAATCGCACACAGCCAAATAGGGACCTTATAATTAAAGTTCACAAATGTGGTGACACTCAGAACAAAACCTGTGACTGTGATACCATCAATAAGGTCACCCAAACTAAATATTTAGGTATCATGCTTGACCAGAGATTATCCTGGTACCCCCACCTAGAGCAGGTCACAAATAGGATTCGCAAACTGAGCTGGATTTTTAAGACGCTGAGATATGTTGCTCCAAAAAATGCTACTGATACCGGAGACCCATTTAGAAATCTATTAAAAGATATTTATATCGCTTTGGTGCAGTCTGTTTTGGTGTATTGCATCCCAGTTTGGGGAGGAGCAGCTAAATCCAAATTTATTGCTGTGGAGCGAGTGCAACGAGCCCTAATAAAAATTATGTTGTTCAAGAGAATCAGATTTCCCACCGAGAGACTTTATCAGATAAGTGATTTGCTTTCGGTGAGAAAACTATACATTATTCAAACCTTTTTGAAAAAACACAAAGGGCTGTCTTATGATACCGCTATCTTATCAAAAAGGAGGAAAGACATTATAGCACCTATTCCACTAACAAAAACCAAGTTTTGTAGCAGACAATACGAGAAACGGTCATCTCAACTCTATAATAAAATTAATAAAGAAATATATGTTTACACCAAACCATTCTTTGAATGTAAAAAACTTGTAATACAATGGATAAAACCACTATCATATGAGGACACTGAGGCTCTCCTGCAGCACACATCATAACTCACTCATCCACGCACACAGTTACTCACATTACACACATACATCTCACACACACACATCCTACACAAACATTCATACATCCCACAACACATCGCATATTTTCATCTCACAATATTGCATACACAAAACGCACACTAAGTTATATTTATTTTTAATCTACTTTCCTAAAATTGTATAAATTATAATTATAAATAGTAAACACTGGCATTTCTTGTGTACATTATGTAAATTTTAGTTGCGGAAGAGGGAAGTGTCCTAATACAGGCATTTACTTGCTTAAAAGGACACTTCTATCACTAGTATGTAGTACAAACTTGGTAAAGAAAAATAAACTATTTGTATTTGTATTTGTAAGAGTGTACAGGTTGCTTCTAGGTAAGCGTGCTTCATCGTCGACCACATCATCGCTTACCATCTGGTGAGATAGTGGTCAAACGCGTGCCTAAGAGTAATAAAAAAAAAAATGATTGGTCCGGCTATTTTGATATGGAAATGACGGGACTCCTATTCATTTGATTAAAAAAAACAAATCCTGAACTGACCACACATGATTTTAATACTTTTAAAACCGTTATTTGAATGAACAAAAGCCCAGAGAAAACTATTTCACAATAAACGCCTTAATAAATTGTTTGAGCAATTAAATGATACTTCATGGCTTAAAATGATATTTTTTCTTCAGGCGCTTTCCTGATTTAAATATAGTAGATTAACGATTTTAACGTAAGTAGATAGTCGTTATAAGAAATAAATAAAGCAATTACTAAGACTGAAATTAAAGTTACTATTATTTTTAGATTTCATTTTCTGTTTAGTAAATGTCGATTTTTACAATACATTGCCACTCTACCGTAATCAATCAAAAGTTCGTAAAGAGTATAGGTAGGCACATTTTGCTCCGGCCGGTGTCATACAAGAGGATTCCAAAATGTCATTATTTTTTACCCATGCGTGCCGTTTTATAGATAGGTACAAGCTGAAAAGATATATTAACCTGGCGGGGTCCCGTAATCTAGACGTTCAAAATATCAGCAAAGCCGATGTTTAGTTGCTCCGGGTCAGCCCCTGTAGTATCGACAAAAATTAGTCACCGTCGTATTGTTTTCACATTGGATTTTCAACTTTATCTCGAAAGCGTAGGTAAGGTTAAAAATTTATTAAAGGAAATTTGACATCGATTAGACTGACGACCAATTTTTGATGAGGCTTTAGGACCGGCAAAAAAGCAGCTTCCCTGCTTGCCCGCATACGGGGTAGCAACAAAAGCATTTTGAGCGCTATTACTGTTTTGACTGTCCCTTACAAAATATGTGGGTCACGTCCTGTAGGTATAAGTGTGGCCAGTCATAGCCAGTAAAAAAAAATGTAAAAATGTGTGTGTAATGTTTTAAAAATGTATGTAGGTACCTACTAGGTTAAGATTTCTATGAGTCTATGCCACCCGAAATAAAGTTATTATTATCTCGTGTATTCATTTAAAATTCGGCTTATTCCCAGGCGCTCCATAATTTTATTCCCGACGGCTCCAAATTAAAAAAGCAATATAATAGTTATCATTAAAATCTTTCCCATGAGCTCCAAACTTTTTCAAGTACAGATTGCACATACTTAGCTAAGATAAGATTGATTTGTGACTGCCTATGTACTGAAACTACTTACCTCTAAATTATATTATCGATGGAAGCGATTTGTGTTTTGTTGACCTTACGCAATTTCGTTTGGAGCCGCTGGGAAAAAAAATAGTATTTTATTTTTTAACGAATAAAATTATGGAGCTGTTGGGAATCAATGTATGGAGAGAAATTGATTGGAGAACAATAGATTTGGAGCTCTTGGGAATAAGCCTAAAATTCTTATAAACTACATTTTTGAATATTAATATAAAAAACAAACATTTAAACACGTTTTTTTAACATAAAAACATTTAAAAATATTAAAAATAGTAGGTCACCGATGGCGGGAGCAGTGTCCAAGCTACCGGTGGTTAGGGTCTCAGAGACAGGAACCTCCTCACAATGCGAGCCTTATCGAGGAGTACTGCCTTCTGTATCAGGCCTTTGACCCAACCGCGTAACGAAAGCCTCGACAGATGGTCGTCGAGGCTTTTGGCAATAACTATTATTATTATTATTGGGGCTGCTTGTGATTGAATGTATTGTATTAAATTGAATGAAAACGCACCTACGACACTAGAGAACTTCCTAGTGTGGGACAAAGTTTTTGAAAAAGATTAAGAGTGAGAACTGGGTAAAAAGGGGTAATAAAACGTCAAATATATTATACCTAAACTATTGTTTATTTCATAGAATAATTTACAAAATAAGTTACAATCTCGTAGGTACTCAGGCTTTCAAGTGTCCAGCAGGGCAATATCCCTGGGGCTTGAGTCTGCTATTACAATCGTGACACAATGACCGGTCATTGATCGAATATTTGAAAACTTTGACAGTTTTTGTATGTGAAATGTGTCATATGTTTGACGTTATACGTCAAAAATCGATCATTGACCGGCAAAGAGATTTAAAATACTATAGAGCGGGCATGTCAAGGAAATGTCATAGAAAAACTTTGATCCCAAGTCTAAGTAAAGCCATCAAGCATAATAAAGCAATATTGGAGCGTACTAAACTGGACTCATAGACTTGTGTAGGAGACAAGTATCGGATGCAAAAGACAATGCCAAAAATTGTATGAACCTGTGCCCCAGGCTGTACATAAATGAAATCTATGTAATTTAATAGTAAAGATCTTCTACAACAAAAGTATAAAAGGCGCATATTGCTCAGCAGTCGAGGACAAAAGTTATAAAGGTTTAAAGAAACCGTTTTTGTACCTACCGGCTAAAGTATTTTTATGTTTATTGTAAACATTAAGGTATAAACATGTTTAGATATCTGTTCCAGGCATTAATATACACAGTGTATTCGTTTTAAAGCACTGGCAGGGCATTATTTTTCAAAGTATATCGATTATGGTTAGTATCATTTGTAGACAGAATATTTTGTAACATAATGACATTTGACGTTTGATCGAAGACTTGAGTGTTGCCAAAATAAAAGTAAAATAATGTTAGATATGATATGAATGCTCAGATTATTTTAAACTATTAATCTAACAATAATACAGTTCGATTTCTGGATAAGAAAACATAAAACACTAATAATAATGTATTACGTTTTAAGTTACGCTAACTTACAAATATTTAACGTTTTAGGCCAGGTATGTGTTAAGATAGTTTTTCCCTGTTTTGCTCTTTGTTAATATTATATGGCAATGTTGAGGGTACTTTCAAGTGAAATAAAAAAGAAAGATACTTTTTATTGTGAGTTTTTTTCCACGTCTGGTATGGAATGTTAGTTATCTTCTAAAATTCGTATCTCATTTTACTATAAGTATTTGTATTACAATGATCTCTGTACACTTTGGGGCAGAAATTGGCATTCTCCTTTTGTTCGTGATGTCCCGTTTACAGGAAGCATTGAAAGTCTTTGTTCGAAATCAAACAGTAAATTCACTAACATTTTTGAGAGCCGAGCATTTAAATAAAACAATGCAAGATATTATATTACTTATAGTAAACTTTTTATTTACAAAATTACGCTACAGCCATTGTTAGATCCTACAAACTTGTTTTGAAAACAGTTGCGAGTTAAGGCGAATGCGCCAGGGTATCTCGCGAAAACATTTTTATTTGTGTTTTTTTTATGCAATTTTGCTGTTCAGTGTCACGTTATTGTTGATTAAAATAATTATAATTCGCGATCATATCACGTACGTGTGTACAAAATAATAAACGTTCAAATTATTAAGACAACCCTCTAAGTTCTTATACAGGGTGACTCTGAATAAATGCGACAAAATGAAATGGGAGCTTCAGTTACCGTAACATACCTAGTAATTATAAACTGTTTTTTCTACAATCTAAATCGTTAAAAAAATTACATGAAATGACTAATCGTTTTTAAATGGTCCATTGACGTTGTTATCAATAGGGTGAGTAATTAGTGACAGATACCTAAACACGTGATTGTACTCATGAATACGAATAACTTTCCCAAATAAACTTTTGTATACTCATTAACTTTCAATTAATTGAATTACGACAGTACTGCACAACGGGAGCGGCGGGGGAGCGTGTGACGCTACTACTACTAGTAGATTTTGCCCTTCCCGAGGTCAGACTATAAGCTGATAGATCGTGCCGATTCGTGCCTAATGTGACCGATCAAGGGCGCACGCGCGGGAATTTCAAACAGCGTTTTGTATTTTATTGTGTATACAAAAATAGTTTCTTTGCGAAAGTTTATTGAAAACATGAATACAATCACTTGTTTAAGTATCGGTCACTAATTACCAGTCACCCTCTACACGATAATTCGTACTTAAATATTTATTTAAGTACGAATTATCGGTATTCCAGAAACAATAAATAATATGCAAAATAAATAAGAAAAACTTAAGTGTCAAAAAATCTCGTCCGACTCATGGCAGTGTTCAATAATCGTCCTCGAGTAGGTGCTCATGTTATTAAACGTTGCCGTTTAAAGCGGTCGTTTACCTAATTTTGCCTATTTTCTAGTGAAGTATCGCGCGACTTTAATTATTTTAACGTTTTTCGTAACACAGTTGCAAGTTCATTAATTTGATAATGTTCTATAGGTATTTAAATGTGTCGCATCTATTCAATTTCATCCTGTATAATCCCATTGAATGATTATTTAATGACAAAGTCGTTTAACGGGATTCAATTAACTTAGACTCTAAGTTAATTGAATCCCGTATCTAGGTCTTAGAGGGTCGTATTGATATTTTAATTATTAAGTATATCTCAGATAAACCATATTTGTTAACCTCACACTGAACGACAAAAACACAAGAAAATTAAAATTTCACAGGCTCCCCTTACACATCCACCTTAAAAAATATATTTAAATTAAATTACCTAAAGTACTGACGCCATCACATCAAGTTAGCCCAATGTGTCAATTTTTTTTTCCTAATTGAATATGAACCTTATTCTGTTTGACACAAAGATGAAAAACGATCAAAGAAATTTGACACATTGGGGTAACTTGATGTGCTGGCGTCTGTACATTCATTTTGAATTACATATTATTATCTTGCATTGTAGGTATACGTAAAAACTAGAAATAAGCTAAAAAACTAAAAATATTTACAAAAAGAGTGCAATGGGCATGGGTAGGTACTAAAAATCATTAAAAATAACTTAGAGTTAACATAAGTAAAGCAGTATTTAACTTAAGTAAGTACATAAATACAAAAAGTACTATAAATTAAAATTAATACTTATTCACATCTTAGACCTAAGTATAAACAAAAAAATTAAACCATGTTTTTGTTTGTTTTTGTGTACATTGTAAATTAGGGCCTATCCATTAATTACGTCACACAAATACTCCCTCCCTTGCTGTGACCTCAAATTTTACACTTTAGAAATAAATACTTACAATAAAAAAGTTAGTTTTTGCTATAAATTACTTTTTTGTATTTTTATATGTGAAGTCTTTCACACAATGAAGTTTCCCCCCCTTAAGTTGTGACGTAATTAATGGATTGGCCGATATGAAAAACAACCAAAAATTTATTAATTTATTAATAATAACTTTTACTTGTGTAAGGGATTGCTGAAGAAGACTGCTTATTACATACATACCTACATATAAATATACCTATTTTGATTAAGTTGCAGTAAGTAATAAAATTTACTTACCTAATATTAAGTTTTTTTTCTATTCATGTAAAAAAAAAACGTGTCCAATTTTTTTCTGTTTTTTTTTCAATTTTCATGGAAAACATAGGACAAGCGCCAGCGCATCAAGCTACCCCCTGGACTTTCGAATTTTCTCAATTAGACATGAACCTTATTCTGTTTGATATAAAGTTGAAAAACTATCAAAGAAAATTGCACACAAAAGAGCCTGTGATGTCATTTTTCAATATAAACTGCACTATTCGGTGACGTCGCACACTTTTCGACTCAATGATGTATCGCCATTATTTTTTAATTATGTCTAAAAAGAAAAATACTTAACCAGTATTTTTTATTTATGTACTTACCGTAAAACGAGGTTAGATTGATAAATGTTAAAACACTTTTTTTTTCATATAAAACTTATAAAATAAAAAATTGGAAAAAAAATAACATAGCGACGACACATTAAATGATACCTAAGTAACGATCCTTTAATAAAAATGTTTTAAAAGTTCCGGGGAAAGAAAAGTTAATGTCGTTAAATAAATGGCTAAAGAAAATGGGACTACGTTGATAACTCCCAATTAAACATTGTTCTCTAAAGTCACCCTTATCTAAAATGCATTTTAGACGGAAATTCAGGGCTAACATTGTCATGACTTTTAGTTCACTCAGTGCTAGCTGTTATTGGCGAAACATAGTCTAACGACTAGAATTCCTAGTAGGGGAATAAGTAATCAGCTACGTTAATTTTACGGGTAAAGCGGAAAAAGAACATTGTACTTTGTGTAACTATCACAGTTACCCAAAGATTCAAAGTAACCTCGGTTTACCGGTACTTGGTGGAATAAAAACTAAAATTATGCCTATTATTATTATATAGATAGTGTTAAAAGGCACATTTTGGTTATTTTCGGCATTATACATAATCCCTTACACAAATGAGAGCATATTAATTACTTCTGTCCCGACTGTCAAAACAAAAATGTCAGTGTTATTCCTGAATGACAGCCAGGACAACACCGGATCAGTTCTTTTCGAATTAGCATTAACTATTTTTTTGTTAATTATTATCTATTTCATATGAGCTTAGCATTTAAAATGCAGATCAAATACAAATTAAAATTTAGTTACCTATTGAGTTCTTTTTTAGAATAACTCTTAAAATGAAATTCTCAATTTCTCTATACAAAAGCCATTTGTTATAATTTTTACAAATTACTGTACCATTAGTGAAATTTAGTCATTTAAAAAAAAAACTTTTTATTGCTACCTTTTTTTAAATTCATTCTTGCAGAAAACAGGCACTACAGAACACTGGCTCATTTTTTGAAAAGATTTTTAAAAAATAATTTCCAAAAAGGGCCTTTTAAGGAAACACATAAGTTTTGTCAATGGGAAATTCCATTGAACACCGGGAAATCCTTTTAAACAATGGGAATATTCTTAGCACAATGGGAAATCCCTTTTAACAATGGGAAATCCTATTGGAAAAATGTTAGCCTTGTCAGTATAATTTCATCTTTAGTTAAAAAAACTGTTTCATTATTTACATTATTTTCCTCAAAAGACCATCTCGGACACTAATCTGCATGGTTCACACATGATCTGACCAAGATAATGTCTGTATTTTAAAAAAAAAAAGATTGTGACCTGATTCTTAAGCTGTTTAAAATATGTTTTAAACAGTTTATACCACATATAAAACGGTTTAAATCCAAAACCATGTTGGCCACACATAGTTTTCTTATAATGTTAAATTTAAAACAGTTTTTAACCATGGATTCTAGCTTAGATCGGCATATTTGCAACTATAGTCGCTACACTAGAAATATTATAGACTGATTATAATGATGGGATTTATGTATCTTATGACCAGAAACATTGGGTTACAGATTGGCTAGCGTACCTGGGCAGTTAACGTAAATCTATACATATAATAAGACTGTAAAAAAACTGTGTCTGTACATTGAATATATTTAAAAAATAATAATTGAGGGGGGTTTAGAAACAGTAATAGATCACGAATCCAAAAAAAAAAGTCTGTCTGTTTGTCTGTTTGTCTGTTTGTCTGTTTGTCTGTTTGTTTGCACACGCTAATCTTCGGAACTACTGGACGGATTTGAATGATTTTTTTTTTGTTGTATAGATATTAAGTCTGGTCAACACATAGGCTATAATTTATCTTGGAAACTGGAACACCTGATGCAGAACCGCAACAGACCAGCTAAACTATAGGAGATACAAAAATGGTCCAATAGCAAAAACTGTTCCACGTGATGAGCATTTTCTGCTGAGAGAATAAATTTGAAGATCCGGAACACCTGATGCAGAACCGCAACAGACCAGCTAAACTATAGGAGATACAAAAATGGTCCAATAGCAAAAATTGTTCCACGTGATGAGCATTTTCTGCTGAGAGAATAAATTTGAAGATCCGGAACACCTGATGTGGAACTTCAAGAGCCCAGCTACACTATAACATATATTGGAATGACGTCTTAACAAGAGTTGTTCAGCCTTATGAGCACTCGCTGTTGACGTATAAAAATCGAAGATCTGGAACACCTGTTGTGGAACTCCAAGAGCCAAGCTACACCATAACTCAAATAGGAATGACGTCTTAGCAAAAGTTGTTCGGTCTGATAGGCATTTCCTGTTGACTTATAAAAATCGAAGATCAGAAACATTTGATATAGAAATTAAAACTATCACTAATTTCATTGCATAATTATATAATAACATAAGTAGGAGGTACTACGCGGTGAAAGCGGGAACAGTTCAGGACTGATTTTCGATGACGATGGTATATCTTTGAAAATTAGACTCTACTGGCTAAAACTCCCATTTTTTTATCGTATGCCTTCGGGCTTATGTTATTTGAGTGTTTAATTTCCTTTTCCATTTATCTTCGTTACACGGTAGCTTACCCGGTAACGCAGGGGAGCAGCCACTTAGATTTTAATTGATCAGGTATCATCACAATAAAACTATAACCATGCCTAGAAAGAGGTCAAATTTTTCCCAATGTTCCAAAGATGCTAAATGATTAAAGACCATAAGATCCCAACAATCTACCGAAGAGCGTTAGGAGAGACTTGATGCTGTTCGAGAACATGAGGCTGCAACTCGCTCCGTGGAAACTTCTTGGGATCGCGAAGCACGCCTGCATTCTCAGCGTATTTACGCATCTACATCCAGGTCTCTAGAGACCATTGAAGATAATGTGCGCGACTGACCGCTGATCGTGAACATCATGCACTGTCTCGCGAGTTGGAGACGTTCACGGAAAAAGCATGACGCTTGAGTTTTCAGCGTATATACGCATCGACTCTAGAGATAAGTGGGGGAAGGAGATGCGCGACTGACCGCTGATCGTGAACGTCACGCAACATATTATAGGCTTTAATTTATTTTGGAAAATGGAACACCTAAAGTAAAAGAGATATAAAAATGGTGCCATTGCAAAAACTATTCCACGTGAAGAGTGTTTTCTGCTGTGAGACTAAATTTGAAGATCTGGAGCACCTGTAGGGGAACTCCAAAGCCCAGAGACAATATAACATATACATAATAGAAATGGCGTCTTAGCAAAAGTTGTTAAGTCTGATGGCATTTCCTGTTGACCAACAAAAATAAAAAATTTGGAACATCTTGAATCGTCTCGCGCATCCCATTGTTTTCCCGTCCCCGGGCTTATAGAATTCGATATCAGATGTTTCAGATCTTCGATTTTGACGACCCCGTTGTCGCTGGCATAAGCAAAAGGATCCGCGTACGAAGTCGCGGGCAGAAGCTAGTATAACATAAAATTACAAGTTAAGTTAACATTTTGCTGCCTAATACAAAATTACAATACCGTAATAAGAAATACAACATGATTATGAATTAAAATAACTATATACATAGGCTCAAAACTCATAATTGTTTACTTAATCATTCATACCATCCAAATATCTTATAAAAAACTTAATCTAACTGAAAAATTTCCTAAAAAATCATAATTTCTTATGGGTCCTAGCTAAATGACTCCGCAACGATTCCTCAGCTCTGAACTTCAATGAACACAGATCACATTGAAAAGTAACATTTTTAAAAGTGTGTTTATTGTTTACATGTTTAGTTAAACCCTCCTTGCTTGTAAACTTTTTTTGACACTTGAAGCATGCATTCTCTTGAAGAAGCTGCTTCAGTTTTAAATGGCGGCGTAAACAGTACCTGGACTTGAAGGTGATAGCACAACTCTCGCATTTTGATTTACTCTTCATTTGATGATGCGTCTGACAGTGTAGATCCAAGTTAGTCTTCCTGTTGAACACGATCTGACACTCATTGCACTCGAATGTAGCTGCCTTCTGCTGGATCTCGTGGTTCGAAGTCATGTGGCGGAAATACTGACTGTTCTGAGTAAACTTTAGGCGACAATACTGACAAGAATAAATGTATTTTCGATCGTCGAAAATGGAAACTGGGTCGTCAGTCTTTCGTGTTTTCAGAGCTGGTCTCGTGATCCTGATCCTTGGGCCGGTTCTCACAGGTTTTTTATTCATAACTATGCCGAATTAACAAGCTTTCATAATATAATTGGACTAAGTTTTATTAGATTTTCTAAATGCAACACGTAGGCAGTCACTTGCTAAGATATTTATCACTGACGCTTTGTTCTTGAACTTGCACTGAAATCTATGTTATTTACTAATTAATGTATATTTCTGTTATAAAATTAGTAACACTAGTAAATATTTGAGTATTTTATGTTTTATTTTTCATAAATTCGATGTAACCACAATTTTGGACGTCAAGACGTAAGTTTGGAGTGCGTTTTGAAACTTGACAATTTGACATCAGTAAACTTTCACTTTACTGCTAATGAAAAAGTAATGAAGTGGAAGGAAATACTTTTAAAACTTACAACACCTTAATATCAAAAAGCTTTACAGATAGTTATATTTCAGTCAAAATGTGTATGTGGTTTTTTCTATTGTTAAGAAGAACACCTAAGCCCTCTAACGATCCCAGTAATTACGTGTGAAGTTTTCAAACGTGCATCACTCATGAGTCATGTGAGGGTATAACAATTAAAAACAAAACATTGCCCAAAATAATATTCTTAGTTCTTTGTTGTTATTTTCTGTATTATCTTATCACATAAAAGCAAGAGTCAATGACATTTGGTGATTATAATTAGGTACCACTTACTTACCACCATGTAGGTATTTATTATTGTTGTAGCCATTTGTAATTAATAAAATGTCGACGGCCGTCAACATTATAGACTAGTAGGATCAAAGACATTCAATAGGTACCTATAGACCGGACATCACGAACACAAAATTTTCGTCCGCGAAAGTGTGTCCCCTGCCGGATACAAAACTATGAGTTTTTTTTAGTACGCTCCGCTGCCGCTCCAACATTCATATAATATTCTAGATGGCGTTACTGAGACATGGGATCAAAGTTTTTCTATTACATCCGCTCTATAGTGTTTTCAATCTCTTTGAGTAGGTTCTTGATAAGCAAACAAATAAATAATTATTCCAAAACTTTTACACAACGCCACCTAGTCCAGAGCTGTTTCTAAATATATATACATATAAGGTATACATAAATTACACCCAGACAAAAAACATATTAATGTTCATCATAGAGACATTTGACTTGGGTGGGAATCGAACCCACGACCTTCGGCTTAGCAGTCAGGGCACTAACTACTAGACCAACAGACTAATCGAGTATAAGTTTTATATATAAACTTTTTTGGAATTGGTTTTTAGAACAAAAACGACCGACTTCTTAAAAAAAACACTAACAGGTGTAAAATAACGCTAGCTTAGGAAGTCTGTGGCTTTGGTGGTTTTGTTTCGTTCATTATTGGCCACCGGCCACCGACTTCCGAAACTGGAGTTATTTTTCACCTGTGAGTGTTTTTTAAAGAAGTCGGTTCTCTTTTTTGTTTAAAAAAAAATATTTTGCACTTTTTAGTTCCTTCGTATGTAAAGAAAGTCTTTAAAAACTTGAAAGGATCATGAAAATTGGTTAACAATTGCTAAAGAAGTTCTTTCTAAACATTAATCTGTACATCTCTGCCGGGACACTTTTAAAATAGACAGGCGTAATGTACCTAAATGTTGGCATCAGTGATGGCTGAGCGATGAGCTGACACCGATGACGGTTTCGTGGTAGGTACCGAGTTCATAACGTAGAATAGCAATCATCATTGCAGTAATAACCTCACTTATCAATCGTAATCACAAAACATAGGTAACTGACAGTTTCGTACCTACTGGATGCGTGTCTTCGTCGGTGCCTCAAATCAATCCGAGCTCTGCCCAGCTTCCACGAACCAGCACGACTCGCTGTCCACGTGACATTACCGAAAACAAATTCGCGCCATTTTCAAATGACAAGTAACGTCACACTGGTCACCATAGACTCCGTACTAAGTTAATCAACTTCACAACTTATTATTCAAGAGTATCGCTTTCCACGACATATTATACAAAAACTCTGCATAGACATCTGACTGTAGCAATCGCGAATAATTTGCTGTTATACGTTGAAGAGTTCCGTTCCCTGTCATTTTCATCAGTTTTTTTCACCAAATGATACCTACTTTAATTCTAAATGAAAATGCTTGATTTGTTACTAAAAATGTAAAAATCGAGGCGTAGGTATGTATTTTTTGAGGAGTATCTAAACTCATCAGCTAGTTTTGATACGAATGGGACCAATCTGTTAGTTTATCCTGTCAAATAAAGAAAGGATTTTCAAAATCGGTTCATACTGAGGTAATACACCCTAAAAAAAAACTACTTACAACCGAATTGAGAAACTCCTACTTTTTTTTAAGTCGGTTAAAAATATGATTCTGGTGTGGTGGCAGTGGTTCTGGTGTGTTTCGGGTGCTTGCGACCAGCGAGGCAGTCACTAAATTAATTAGGTATTACCTACAGGGTTATTTTTCAATGACCGGCCATATTTTCACTGGGTGTTCTACCCATGAATATGTGAACAACTTTCACTATGGGACCGACTCTATAATCACGAAAAAAAATCAGCTGTTTCATACATTTTAGTCGATTAGGTAGGTATTGAACTTTTGTATGAAACAGCAGATTTTTTTTTCGTGATTTTTTCGTGGTTTTGTCTCATTCATGATTGGCCACTGACTTCCGAATTTAGAGTTATTTTACAACGGTTAGTGTTTTTTTGTGCACGTCGGGGTACCGCTAATATAACTTTAGGAAGATTCCTTATTTAAGCGGTACCTACCCCGATGCGACATAAAATTACATGGCTCAACGAGAGGAAAATGTTACTTTTAACTTTTTAAATAGGTACCTACCTCTTTACTTTTTGGCGTTGGGGGTTTTTTAGTTATTATTATTATTTTATCATACATTATTTATAAGTATCAAAGATTAAATGATTTCTTATCTCCTACCCTTTTGGCTGTGCCCTACAGGGTCCATAATGATCTCATTTTATAAAGTTGCTACTTTAAAAAGACATTTGGGAAAGCCAATACAGTACCTACGCCTCTGCCTCACCCTGTTGAAAATTACAAGCGTGATGTTAGGTTCTTATATTATGTTAAATTATCAAGATCAACTCGGATAATACTGTTATGTAACTCATTACTTCATTCAGTAAGTTTATTGATTTTAATTACTTATATCGATAACAAAATTCATTCTAATGTCACGTAGGTACGGTTTTTAACTTGTCTTTTAGAGTTCCGTACCAGTTTTCGGAAGGGCTAGGCAGATATGTTGGTACTTTTGGGACGTACCCACAGCAATGAAATTATAAGTAAAAAGGTGTAAATAGGTTATACCTACAATGTCTTTGGGTTATAACCACTCAAAAAGCGACACGTTAAAATGTAGCTACACACTTGACCTCAGTGTCGCGAAGCGCCCTCAACGGACGCGTGCGTGCGTTAGTGTGCCATTTTTGAAGATCGAACGTCGATCGACACTTGACCTCAGTGGCGCTTCGCGACACTGAGGTCAAGTGTGTAGCTACATTTTAAGTTACATAACGTTTAAGGTAACCTAGACACCTTTTTACTTCTAATATCATTGGTTAAAAGACAAAATCTTGGGTTTTAGTCCCTCATGTAGATTACTTTTAATTTTTTCACGTAGGTAGGTACCTAGTGAAATGCGGCGATACACTGAGTCAAAATGTCGAATAACGTCACGATTCGGTATAGGTACTGAATTATGTCGTCACAAGCTCCCTCTTCTTAATTTAAATGCGCTTAATCTTAATAGTTTTCCATCAATTTGAAAATTATTGCCTGCCTGTGCCCTGCTGTGGAACAGTAGGTATGTAGGTACCTACATAACAGGCTCGTTTTGGGAACATTTTGGACCTGGATTGTAGATAAGTTATTTTTATATAAAAGGTGCAGAACCTCGACTATCCTTTATCAGTTCCCGCATAATGCCATGCAATCAAAATTATAAAGAAATTAAAGTTAAATGCTGCAATAACAAAATTATGCAACAACAGCTGTATAAAAACCGCCATCTTTAAATCAAAATGCGTAATTCTAAGTTAATAATTATTCATTGAAGGGCAAAGGAAATGGCTTACAGCCTAATTTCATTCAGCCTCTTTGTTCTATTTATCGATTTTAGCCAGGTTCTGGGCATAGACAAGACCAAGATTGTGAATACGAAGCAAGGAAAGGTCAAGGGATATTTGGCATCAAACGAATTATATTATGAATACTGTGGAATCAAATATGCCGTAGTAAAAGACAGATATCGGGTAAGTTACCTACTTTTTATATTGTAATATCAACGTTAATCTTCAGGGCAATTGCGTGATAGTTCATCGTGATGATCACTGAGCAAAGTCTTCAACGATAAACTGTCAAACAGCTGGTTTTATGTTGGCTATCATCATTGTGCACTCGCAGAGATGTGACGAAGCGCACAGTTAGGTAGGTACCCCGTCTGATAGTCACTGTAACTTAAAGTGCAATAAGGATTATTTGTATATTTCCAGCTGTCATCAAAATTAGATGTGCAACTGGACGGTTAGTCACTGTCAATAAAATAAAAACTTTTTAACAAAAAAAAACAACCGACCTCTTAAAAAAACACTAACGGGTGAAAAATAACTCTAGTTTCTCCAGTCTGTGGCTTTGGTGGTTTTATTTAGTTCATTATTGGCCACCGACTTCAGAAACTGGAGTTGTTTTTCACCTGTTAAGTAGTGTTTTTTTAAGAAGTCGGTTGTTTTTTTTTTTGTTAAAAAGTTTTTATTTTGCAATTTTTAGTTTCTTTGTATGTAAAGAAAGTCTTTCAATCATTAAAATCTGTTAACAATTGCAAAAGAAGTTCTTTCTAAACATTAATCTGTACATCTCTGCCGGGCCCCCTTTTAAAATAGACAGGCGTAATGTTATGTTATGGAAATACATAAACCATGCACAGACATGTGACTGTAGAAATCGCGAGTAATGTGCTGTTATGCGTTGAAGAGTTCCGTCGCCTATCTTTTTCATCAGTTTTTCTTCACCAAATGATACTTGCTAAATAAAAATGCTTGATTTGTTACCAAAAATGTAAAAATCGGTACATGTGTACCTATATTATTTGAGGAGTTCTCTCAATTCCTCGAGGATCCCATCACCAGATCTGAGGTTTGATACAAATGGGACCAACCTGGTAGTTTACCCTACTAAATAAAAAAATAATTTTGAGAATCGGTCCACAAATGGGGGAGAAATCGCAACAAACTCAAAAAAAAAACATACCGTCGAATTGAGAACCTCCTCCTTTTTTTGAAGTCGGTTAAAAATAGCCGATAGCCCTGCAGATAGACGTGCTTAACAAACAGCTTCTTCTAAGAAAATGAATCAATAAATTGTTTTCTTACGAAATATGGACTGTTTATTAAGAAAAATGATAATAGACACATAGGTTTTAGCTTGGTACGTTGATGCATTGCGTAAACTAGATAATTTGCACGTTCTATCTATGTGTAGGTAATGTATGCATCATGGGCCGCATACCTACATAAATTATGTAACATTTTAAAGCGTTTACCAACACTGTTGTTGTCTAGATACTTACGATAATATTATAAAGAGGAAAGGTTTGATTGTTTGCATTGAATTGGCTCCGAAACTACTGGACCGATTTGAAAAATTCTTTCACCGTTATGAAGCTACACTATCCCCGGGTGACATAGGCTACTTTTTATCCCTGTATTCCCACGGGACCGGGAACTACGCGGGTGTAACCGCGTGACTTCTGCTAGTTTCCTATATACTCATATCTAGATCAATAAATTTGTATTCCGATCGACTGTTTTAAGTGTGAAAAATGTATACTTCTCTGCTAAATACGTCATTTAACATATAGCATCGTTACTTGTAACAAATGTGTATATTCAACTCTGGATTAGATTTTGTTGAGTTGCGGCAGTTACTTGGAGGTTATGACGGCAGCATATCAAGCTTACAAGCTACATTAATGTATTGAACAGCTGATTATAGTATATAGTAAAAGTTATTCACAATTATGAGCATAACAACCCCTTTTCGGGTTCTGTAGAAAATATAATAATAGGTAGGTATATAATAAACAAATGGTTGTAAATAGAACTAAACTTAATTATTCTGTTCGATCGAAACTCAACCTTACTTGCTTACACTTAAACGTCACAATTCCTCCACAGGCACCTGAAGAACCACCTTCGCACAAAGGAGTCTTCAACGCCGACAATCGACTAGTCTTGTGCCCTCAATATCCAGCCAACGATCCTCTTGCAATTCCCAGCGAAAATGAAGACTGTCTCGTATTGAACATCTACGTTCCTCATTCCTTTAACACCACCTTACCAGTCATGGTCTTTCTCCATGGCGGAGACTTCGGCGTGGGCAGCGGTTCCCCTGTATTCTTCGGCCCTCACTACCTGGTTAGCCACGGCGTCATTGTAGTTTCTGTCAACTACCGGCTCAATGCTTTAGGTTTCCTTAATTTAGGCGTCGAAGAAGCTCCAGGGAATGCGGGGTTGAAAGACATTCGAGCTGCCTTGAGATGGATTAAAGATAACATCGAAAACTTTGGTGGCGATGAGGAAAATGTCACGGTTTTTGGACATGGAAGTGGAGGCGTTGCAGCTATTTACTTAACTCTTTCTGAATCCTGCAACGGATTGTTTAAGAGGATTATTTCAGAGAGTGGCAGTCTGTTTACGCCAAAATCTTTTGATGCTAATCCTTTAGCTACAGCGTCTCAGGTTGCTAAATCTCTTGGAGTAAAAACCTTAGATCCTGAAGAGTTGTTGAATATATACACTGATGTGCCGATCGACAAGCTGGAGGAAGCTATCGGAAATCAAATGAACTGCAAATCTGTGTTCTTACCTTCAGTAGAAGAATATCTAGACGATGATCCCTTCTTATGCGATACACCTTTTAATATACTAACTTCTGAGGCGTTTAATGCAGCTCCAGCTATTTTTGGTCTGAACACCGTTGAAGGATTAACATGCACTCTAGATTATTACACAATTACCAGTCAAATGGATAGAATAAAGAACGAAGATTTCACAGTCCTCGATCAAAGGAGTTTCAACGTCACGAAAAAAGAAAAAAATGAGATCAGAGAGATACTGAAAGACACTTACTTCACAAACGTAACTTCGGAAGAAAATATCGTAGGTGGCTTGATAAATTTGAATTCGGATTTTGCTTACGTCGGCCCAATGTCGTTGTTCGTTGAAATGTACACGAATAATTCTGATGTTGATGTCTTTCAGTATATTTTTAATCACATGGGATACAGAAATTTAGGGAGGATTTTGACTAATACTAGTCTACCAGCGACAACGAATATGGATGAGTTGTTTTATCTGTTCGAATTTGAAAGATTACCTTTGCCTATGAGCGAAGATGACGCACGAATTGTGACGTTTATGACAATGATGTGGACTAACTTTGCTAAATACGGGTAAGTTTACATATTTAATTGTTTGTTAAGTGTCGATCCATAATTCTGTCAAAATTACCGCTTGAAAACTTCAGTGACGTGAACTGTATAAGTAAAAGCTTGTAAGTATATGGAATGACAGCTCGATTCGCCGAAAATATATTGACAAATTAAAACCCTTCAGCATTCTAAGTTCAAAAACTGTCGAGAAATGTTTAAATGTATTTCGTAAGTGGTGACAGCTGTCAGCATCATGACGTCTGTAAAGATATCTGACGTTTCGTCTTAAACAAAATATTGTTTTCTTTTTTCAGATCACCAACTCCAGAAGCAGATAACGGTGAATGGTTGCCATATCCTCACAATCTGGCTATCACTATGGAACCACAATACGTAGCGCCGTTGACTCCAGACCGAGCTTACTTTTGGCGCACTCTCTATTACAAATATGGCGCCGAAATTGAGCGGGAAAACTGACAGTCGTGTGATTGTTTATGGTAGGCGGGAATTTAGTTTTTAGCGAATGTATTTAATAAGAAATGGTGTGTAAATAAATTGTACATTAAATTAAATTATTCGTTTTTTTATTGCGACATTTTTTTGAGGTTCAATTAAACAAAAAACCTTTTCTCTATGATCATTTTTATTAAAAAATCTACTCAAAAATATTAAAATACATAAGTAGTTGTTTCCTTGTGCAAATCTTAAATTAAAATTATAATCTAAAATTTATGAGATTAAAAAATATATCCATCAACAAGTTTAATGATATTTTTCATAAACATGTATGTAGATACATGTTTATGAAAAATATCATTAAACTTGTTGATGGATATAATTTTAGATTCTTTATTATTGACAGCAGATTTTACTCTATTTCTGACAAAGACATTCAATACCTATAGACCGGACATCACAAACAAAATTTTCGTCCGAAAAAGTATGTCCTGCCGGACACAAGTCTATGGGTTTTTTTTAATACGCTCCGCTGCCGCTCCAATATTCATATATTATTCTAGATGGCGTTACTGAAACATGGGATCAAAGTTTTTCAATGACATTTCCTTGACATGCCCGCTCTATAGTCTTTTAAATCTCTTTGACCTGACTCCTCGAGTAGGTGTACAAGATATGGATTAAATAACTTGTGTCTTCTTTCAGCTTTTAAAGAGTTCAAAGCTTATTGAGTTAACACATTAAATAGTATTAGGGGTTGTAGCAGATTTAAATAAGGAGATTTAGGCAAGAAATTGCCTGTGACCGTCATGGAGACCCTTAAGAGTTTAGGCATGGGATAAATCTATGGTACATCCACAATTCGCTGAAAATAGAGGGCGCGCCTGTTCCAATCAATAACAAATCCAGACTCCGGGCTGGTACTTAGAGATTCCTGACGGGAGAATCTTGCTGGATGTTGCTTTGCCCGACCCGGGAAATAAAGGCAGGCCCTAAAGTTCAGCAGTTGTGCTTACTACGAGGTACAGCAATGTAAATAATTATTTTAATAACTTCAACTTATTTCTAAGTCAAGAAGATGTTCCCTTCATTTTGAGGTACCTATCAATATATATTATTTTTAAACTAGCTTGAAGTGAAACTAGTTCCTAGTTTAATTAGTAATAAAGATTATAATTATAATAATATTCTTAAAACTACCAAACGCCGTCTTAATATTGCGGCGCATTTTATATTAAAAAAAAAGAACTATCTCGGCCACATCTAATATGGCTACGTTGTAGCAAAAGATGTTGAGAAGAACGCCATACAGTGCCATCTGTTAGAAGCGTATGTAACTTATTGGAGAAAAATATTTAATTCGCAATAAAATAACATTATGGAGGCCAATAATCATGTCGTGATTCTTGATTTTTATTCCTATTCCTTTGCTTATGTAATATTTTAATGTTATGTTACATTACATCTACATCTTAGGTAATTTTAACCTAAGATAAATGTGTACAAAAACTTTTCGAAAACCTTATTTGTCAATGAACTCTAAGCGCCACAAGGCGCCTGAGTCTGTAACACAGTTTATACTAGCAGACACAGACACTCATTCTGTCTCTAATTTGAATTTTTAATTTTTTTATGCACACCATTGTAGTTAACTCATTTTATGTTCTATTAAGATGGAAAAATTGTTTTTGGCTTCATGAATAAAGATTATTATTATTATAAATAGCTAAAGATTTCAGATATTCAACAACAATATATACCGTCATGTAAATAACTTAAATTCAACAATTTTATACACATAATCCATTTCTCATTTGACTTTCACATTTTTTCCATATCCAAAAAGCCCAATATCCAAACTGTACCAACCAGAGACAACAATGTTTAACGCAATGGTACAATCCCTTGCATCTTAGACTATATACCTCTAGACGTAGCCCAATTCACAGTGTCAAGTGTGGAAGTGAGACGCAATAATACAAAATTCGTAGGAAAATTGAGACAAAGCATCGTATCTTCTGTCCCTTACGGCGTGCCGGATTTTTGCATGGCTAACTTTTGAAAGTTAGCCAAACAAAGAGCTGTCACTGTCACGTATATTATTATGCTCGATTTAATTTAAGTTTTCGGATGGTTTTTGCAATTTTTGTAATAGTTTAAGTGATTTAATGAGAAATAGACTCCATTAGATAAGTGTTTAGTGTATGGTGAATGCGCTACGATGGGAGGATTCAGTATAATAGGCTGTAAAAGCCGCTCAGAAAAGGCCAATAACAAAATCTCTTTTCATTCGTAAGTATTCAATACTGTTTGTGTTATTGTATGATTATTGAATTTATACATTTGTGCGCTTTTATTGTCATGGCTTTCAGGCCAAAATATGGAAGATTTCTTAAAATAAACTTGATTTCTTATATCACATAACCTAGTAATACTTACTTACAGTGTTGCTACACGTTTCAAATCTTTTCCCTTAACTGTCAGGCCTAATGTTCAAAAGGTAGGCATAATAATCAAATAAATCTATGGTGGCTAAACACACAAATTTGTGGGCGAACCCTTATTTTTAAGTTTAAGTGAACATGTGTACGAACGAACAGAGCCCTTTCGACAATCATTAAGTTTTACTCTTGAAGGCAATCGCGTAGGTACTTAAAGATATTTGGAAGTAAGAATTCATTTTATGAATAAATGTTAAGTATAAACAAAAAATTAGATATTTTCAAAATAAGTTGGTTTTGTATAAAGGACAATAGTTATTATACAGCAATGTCAATGTCACACTGGATGTCAGCCATACCTCAATATATTTTAATGATAAATAACACGCGAAAAAATCAAAACAAGCTTCACCTGGTAGTAGTGTATTTTATTTGTGAGAATCAAGGTAAGATTGAAAGTAGGTATTTTACGTGAAATTATATTTTCTCACACATGGATACTTCTACACTCTTATTACCACGTTGAATACGTCGTATTTTGGGACTTTTTTAGGTAATAGCAACACTGAACTTTTATATTGCTGTCGCATGTGCGGCCACGCGGTAGCTCGATCTAGAGGTATATTATCTAAGCCTTGCATCCTTCAACTCGAGCTGTCAGTGTCACTGTCACTAGAGTCGTGTTTCTTTTTGTTTCTTTTCTTGTCTCTGTGCCTGTCATCGTGTTTATCTCTATGCCTAGGACTTCTTTTCGGGCTGTCCCTTCGCACCCGATGATGTCAAATACCCGAATCGTCAGTAGTGTGGTGGATGTTGTTTAACGATTCTTCCGAGCTTTCTGATTTTTGCTTTTTCTTGCTGCTGAAATTAGAATTTTTAAGGTTTTAGTTTTAGGTTGAAAATTGCACGCACTTAAAACCTTATGAAATGCATGATTGGTAGCTATAGAGAATTCAGTAAAAGGGCATGCATTTTTACACTTGGGAATAAGTTTTATGTCTTGTCTTTTTACTGGCTGGAAATGGAGGAGACCAAGAAGGTACCTACTAAACCTTTCACCAAAAAAGGATTCGTCGAAAAAACATAATAAGCATGTTTTGAAACTAGCATACCGTAAAACGGGGTGGATAGAAACTCAAGGGTGAATAGAAACAAAACTTTGAGGAGGATTTTTACGCTAATTTAATATCGTTTGATATTATCAAGGTGTCGAAATTATCTATCTCAATTATTTAAAAGCATTACAGTCCTCGTATGCAACAAACAACTTTCAATTTACGTGAATATCCTACTCAAAGTTCTGTTTCTATTCACCCTTGAGTTTCTATCCACCCCGTTTTACCCGGTAGTTGATTTGTTGTGTTTTTGTTTTAGTGATAATTTAATGTTAGTATTATATAAATAAAAATATATAAACTTACATTTTTTTACATAAGAATGGTTATTTATTTCAGTAAAATGTATGTACCGACGCCAGCACATCAAGTTACCACAATGTGTCAAATTTCTTTGATCGTTTTTCAACTTTATGTCACACAGAATAAGGTTCATATTATATTGGGAAAATTTGACACGTTGGGGTAACTTGATGTGCTGGCACCTGTACCTACACCTTAATTAGATTATACAAAAACTAAAATACTTAAATAAATAAGTAAACCTAATAATAATTAACTGCAAAGCGTCGAAAAATTATTCTGCATCGCTGCTAGCTGGTAAAGTGCCCATAAGACTGGCGACATTGCCACGTTGAATGGCAATGGTTCATTTATTTATTCATGAACAAGTAATTTGTATCTGAATTTAAACACAAAAATTACACAACAGTTGATCATTACAATTACACTTACATGGCATAGATTGAAACAACAGTTTAACATCACAATCATCACTATTAAACACAAAAATTAAAATTACAATTACAGTTGACCATTACATATTTATTGTATTGATTGAAACAACAATTTAGCATCAAAAATTTAAAGTTAGCCTCTGGCCTAAGTAAAGTCAACCCTTGGGTCACGGGAAGCGTCAACTAAACGTTTGCAGATGTATTTGAAAAGAAGACGAGCACTCGGATCGTCGGACCCCACACGGACAATCAATATAAGTACAATAGATAATTGTTAACAATAAAAGTTATTTTCATTAGCAAATATTTTTTTTATTTAAGTAATCCAAACCGTGCCTATTAAGTTTCATCGACGAAGATTATGAATTACTCGTTCTGTCGGCGAAAAGTTCGTAGTGGAAAGGTTCTGTCGTTGAAAAAGTTGTCAACAAAACATTTTGTAGGCGGCTCATTAGGCGAAGAAACATTTGTCGGACACATGATTCAGAATCATAGATCATGCGGTGTTTACGTATTACCTCGTACGCCGCGCCGTAACACTAAAAACGCCCTATGTAGGTATGAAGTCAAGGAGTTGTCTACAAAAACGTTACCTACAATAAAAAGGTCACTCACCCTTTCTTCTTTTCGTTCTCCGTAGATATTTGATCTTTGAATAACTTTGACAACTCCAATTCTTTGATTTCGTCCGAATTCGTCAGAATGATTGCTCTGAAACAAACAAAATACTTAATTTAATTTAGTCATCAAATAATTAATGACAAATAGAGAGATTATAAGGTATCAATGGCAAAATAAACAATTTCTATCATTTCATTGCCACTGGCGTCCAGTTGTACAGACGCCAGCACATCAAGTTACACTAATGTGTCAAATTTCTTTGATCGTTTTTCAACTTTATGTCAAACAGAATAAGGTTCATATTCAATTGGGAAAATTTGACACATTGGGGTAACTTGATGTGCTGGCGTCTGTACACAGAACTTTGATGACAACTGAGAATTTAAATAAAATTGTTATTGCACTTTAAGTGGACTTCAAATTACGGTGACTATCAGACGAGATACTGTGCGCCTCGTCACATCTCTGCGAGTGCGCATGACGTCATCAAAGTTGGCTGATGACAGCCAATTCGAATCTAGCTGTTTGAGAGTTAATCAATGAACGTTTTGACCATGTTTTGGACAGCCAATCTTCACTCTGAACAGTCAACGGAGATCGCAATATCCCTGCTGGTGTCAGAGATTTAATAATAATAATAATAATTTTATTTAATTCAGACCATTGATCCATATAGTTTTAGTAAAATCTTAACCTATTGTTAGTACATAAAAAGCTTAAATTAATTGGCGACATGTACGCCAGTACGCACATGCCTAGCCTGCTGCCCAGTGCCTAATGAAAGGCCCATCAATTTTGTCCGCCAGTGTAGCCAGTATGTTGTTGGGGCTACCCCTGAATCGCTTCAGCATGGTCGCACATCGCTTGCGCATAACGGCATAAAAATCATCTAATCTCGCTTCAGCGAACATGCCAGACGCGCTACAAAACCGAGGTAGCCCCAACAATATCCTCAACGCATTGTTATACTGAACGCGCAGAGCGTTGTAAGCCTTCTGCGTATACCTTACCCTCAGGCTGCACGTGTAAAACGATTGACAAAACGCCGCCGCCCATAGGCCTCTAACTTGGCTCTACATGTCGCCGAGAAACATCTCACGATTTTTTTCCTTTACCGTTTCAATTATACTATAGGTAATACGCACATGAATCTGAAAAGCCTTGGGTCCAAATTCGAGACCTAAGTAGACGTAATTTTCGTTCATTTAAAAAGTCACTAAAGTATCACGTACTACCATTAAGGTGTGGAAAACGTCCCTAGTTACACATATGCAATGTAATTTTAAATTACTACCTGTTTATTACTAGGTATACGCCGCAGCTAACATCAATGTCCTGCCCTGGCCTGCTCAGTCGCCAGACTTGAACCCGATTGAGCATGCATGGGATATGCTACAGAGAAGAGCTCTGCCGAATATGGAGGGTATCCAGTCGCAAGAAGACCTTTTTTTGTTGTTGCAACGAACATGGGCGGCCATTCCACAGCGTGATTTGGATGAACTCATTTTGAGTATGCCAAACCGATGTTCTTGTGTTGTTAGTGTTCGCGGTAGAAACACGGATTATTAATTGTTTAAGTTACCCAATAAAATTTTAAAGAAAACTGTTATTTCAGTCTTTTTTTCGAACTTTAATGTTAGTGGTTCAAATGTCAAAAATCCCTTTATTAGGAAAATGGCAAATTTCTTTATTAATGCAAAGGTGACTTGGTTTATCGTTACTGTACTGTGACAAACGAAAACAGTTTATTATGAATCCTTAAAGAAAATTTTAATTAATATCAATCAGGAGAAAAGTTATTGCAAAAATATATGTTGATCCCTAGACACTTTTGATGTGTGTATTTGTGTAGCTGTTTCTTGTTTTCCCAAAATAAATAAATAAATAAAGTATCAATTAATCTCATCGCGCTATACCAGAGTACCTAATGCAGAAAATTTATGTAAACATCATAACCTATGCGATCGACATTTATTGTTTCAAATTTCTAGTTATACTTAGTATAAGCAAATTAATACAGGTTTGTATTCTTCAATTAGCACTTGATTTAACTAAAATCAACAAAACAAACTCTTATGTAACTGTCTTATCAGCGGTTTTTTAATAAACATTAATCATATGATCAGAAAGAATAGTTAGGGTCTCAAGTTCCGCCAGACATCGCCTGTACACCTTATAAATAACCTCGCTATCCAGCACTCTGAATGGTTTTATTAATTAAGTATCACTTTTCACTTTTTACGATTTTTAATCAACGTTATTAAAATTCTTCGAAAGCGTGAACTTTGTTTATTAAAAGATGTCATTATTTTGGAATTGTTGCCAACAGACAAAAAATTAGTTTCGTTTCTAGACATTTTTGCCAAGCTGTAACTTGGCAATACGCCGATCACACCAATATCTGCTAATCAGTTAGTTCAAGCAATATAAGCCCTAGACTAGTACTCATAGGTATACTAAAGAGCCTAAGTAATTCCCTAATAGTCAAACACTCAATCAGGGCTGTTGGAAAGGTGTAAATTAACAAACAAAGAGGTACACAAACGTATAATGACCTACACGACTATACACACAGACAACTTATAGCTATAGGAGGTGATACCAACCCCATCGTTTGCCGCGCCCTGCTATAGTGAGGGGACGAAAGATATGTAAATGTATCGATAGTTTCGAATGTAACACGTTTGCTTAACGTTTATTACTCGAACTCAAACTTTATTACATGTCACAATGTGTGTTTCAAAAGTTAAAAAATATTTGCCCAAAATGGAACCTGTTGAGCACAGCAAAATAATACTAATAATTCACAGCTTTCACACAACGCTATTTATAATAATAATAACAATTTTTATTAAAGTTCATAAAGTTTTGCAGTAGGTACATGAGGGATTTACAAAGTTATCATTTATAATTGTAGGTACAGACGCCAGCACATCAAGTTACCCCAATATGTCAAATTTTCCCAATGGAATAAGAACCTTATTCATACATACATACATACATAAACTCACGCCTTTTTCCCATGGGGGTAGGCAGAAACTACAGAGCGCCATATTATTCTTACATACTTCTTTTGCTTCGTTAACATTCATACATGTTGTCATACACACACGCCGGTTGCGAGTACTACGCACCTGACCTTTCTGAAGAACCTCACCAATAAGGTCTATGTATGTCCTTCTAGGGCGTCCCCTCCCGGCGTTCACACTTACATCTGCCTTGTAAATACCTTTCGTTAGTCGCCTTTCATCCATCCTTTCAACGTGACCAAACCATCTAAGCATACTCTTTTAAATTTTTGTTACTACATCTTCTTTTAAACCACAACGAACCTTATTCAGTTTGGCATAAAATAGAAAAACGATCAAAGAAATTTGACACATTGGGGTAACTTGACGTGCTGGCGTCTGTACAACCAAGCTGGATGATTCACTGCTCTCTTAGCTAGATTGCTGAGCAATCTGTGTTTAGGGGAGACAGTTTCGTATTTAGTCCCAAACTAAGCAGAGCTTGTGATATGGGTACTAGACTACTGATAATATATTATTTCTAAATACATCCATAATAGAGTTAAGTTACAACCGAATACAGAACAAAAATGAAAAAAAAAAATTCGTGCACAAACATTTGTCTGAGGTGGGAAATTAAACCACGACCTTTGGGATAGCAATCAGGGTTACTAATTACTAGGCCAATAGGCCAGCCTCTTTCTGTATTACTAGTAGTGAGTATTCCCCACTCCTAACACAAACCGCCTGTACGATATCAGACCCCCATTTTAATTTTTAGATAAAAATAATACTATCTCCATACCTACTACGACTATATTTGTATTGAATGTAGGTATTACAATAAGGTGTTCACAAAAGTTCAAGGGTTCTTGTACATTACATTTGAAGACGAGACGTTCGGATGAAAATTTTCAAATTAGGCTGTTTTGTTATGATTGCGAAACGAGTTAAGTAGTTAGATAACGATAAATGAAAACTTTTTACAAAAAAATACAGCCGACTTCGTAAAAAAAAAACAGAAACAAGTGTAACATAACTCTAGCTTTATTCATTGTTGTTTCATTATTTTTTTCCCCGTTGCTTAAAAATATATTTTCCGACAAGGCGATGGGACATCCATCGATACGTCCCCCCATCACTAGCGAAGGTTGATTTGAACGGGTTTATGTCAAGGTGATGACCGTCCGTCCCTCGCGACCCCACAGGTCTATACATATTTATAATATCTTAGCTATAGTATACTAATCCGAGCCAATAGCTGTGGGGTCAAGCCTTTTGTTCGGTGGAAAGCTGTTGAAAGGGAATTATACCGAGGTGAGTCAGAGCGACGCGCGACGGTTGATATGTTTGAAAATGGAATGGAACTAGATTTTGACAGTCGTTTTGAATTTAGCTGTTCCTTACTTTGTTTATGGGCAAAGAGATTTATACTCCGTCCGATTAGGTAGTTAACAAAAGGTAAACAATTTTGACATGTATTTTTAGTTAATAACACAGTTTAAAAATAAAATGCAGCTGAAAACAAATTTAGATACTTACAACAAAAACGATTACATAATCAATTAAACAATTTGTTTAAACAGTAGTTGTATTTAATTATTAATCGTTTATGTAAAAATTCTTGTCAAGATTGTTTACCTTTAGTTAACTACCTACTCGGATGGAGTATAAGATACTATTACAATAAAACGTGCTGTGCACAGGCCCTATGGTCTGTGTAGTATGTATGTCCTTCTATGGCGTCCCTCTCTGGCGTTTCCACGTACCTATATCTATTTATTTATTTATTTAGGGATCAAAACAGTAGTACACAAACATGTTATACGCTATACTGCTGTTTTATACAAAAGTTCAATAGGTACCTATACTCGACTAAAATGTATGAAACAGCTGATTTTTTTTTCGTGATTTTAGAGTCGGTCCCATAGTGATAGTTGTTCATATTCATGGGTAGAACACCCAGTGAAAATTTGGCCGGTCATTGAAAAATAACCCTGTATATCTACGTTCTCAAACTTGTCGTTGTAACAATCCACAAGTTCACGCAGAGGAGCGCGAGACCTAGCATTAGAGTGACTTTGACTTATTTGCTTCTAGAATATGTACCTACTTGTACCTATCTTTCGTTAGTCGCCTTTCATTCACCCTCTCAACGTGACCAAACCATCTAAGCATACTCAATTTCTTGTTGCTTCCCATAATATATGTATTCCTAGATGGAAACTTTGTAAATAATAAACATTATGGACCCCTACAGAGTCAGGTTTTGCCTGGGTAGGAGAGAGGAAACTATGCATTATGGCATCATTTAGGAGCAGTACTTCGCTGCACGCAAATAATAATTTATTAATGCAAAACCTTTTTTATAAAAAGTGCATAGAGAGGACATGCAAAGAAATGTCTTAGTAATGTCTTAGTAATGTCTTAGAAATGTCTTAGAAATGTCTTAGAAATGTCTTAGTTCCGTTGCCTGTCTTCTTCATCAGTTTTTCTTCATTAAATTATACTTCCCAAATGAACATGCTTGATTTGTTACTAAAAATGCAAAAATCGGTACGTGTGCGCCCTAAATTATTTGAGTTCCCTCAATTCCTCGAGCATCCTATCATCAGATCGGTGTTTTGATACAAATGGGACCAAGCTGGTAGTATACCCTATCAAAAATAATAATTGAAAATCAGTTCATAAATGGCGGAGTAATCGCCTAACAAACACAAAAAAAACATACAGTCAAATTGAGAACCTCCTTTTTTTGAAGTCGGTTAAAAAGAGGCTCGTGTTAGCAGAAATGCAGAACATTTTATTTCAAAGATAATTATGTGATAACAATTTTATTCATTTTTTTTTATTTCAAATTTAGAAGAATAAAAGTGAAACAAAGAACGTGTATTGTTCACTCTTTTAGGTTTTTATCATTGACACTGTGTAGGTTTTAACTAAAATAAAATAGAACTAAAGGAAATCCTCATCATTTTTCTTAAAATAAATTGTTGCCATGAACACAACTACATATTATTGTGATAAAAACTTCAAAGAAGCAGGGATGAACAATACATGGACATGTTCTTTATTTCACTTTAATTCTTCTAAATCTATATATATAAAAGAAAGTCGTGTTAGTTACTTCACTTATAACTCAAGAACGGCTGAACCGATTTAGCTGAAAATTGGCAGGGAGGTAGTTTAGAGCCAGGAGAAGGACATAGGATAGGACTTTTTATCCCGTTCGACATCATAAAAATAAATATCAAGAATATCGGTTGTCTCAAACATTTTTCAAACGCAGCGCCATCTTGGATGACATGACAGGAGTCAAACTTCCCAGTTCATTATCAGGTGACAATTTGAAATTGACAAGTCTTAAGCTAAACCCAAGAAGGTAAGGTTGTCAATTTATGATACGCACCTACGTTCTGAAATTTATTTTGTTACTAAACTTATAGGTTTTACGTAGCATAAAAAAGTCTTATATTTCAGAAATCAATTTACGTAACTTTAATAATTCTTTGCAAATAGAACTTATTTTACTGTTAGGACTTTAATTAAAGTAGACCGGGAAAACTATAGGCATAAATTATTGTATGTAACATAGAGGCAATAGTTCAGATTAAAATTATGAATTTAGTATTTTTTAGTAAGGTAGTTAGGTTAGATAGTTGGGTTAGCTATAGGATAGGTATGGTCAGTTAGGTTAGGGTATATATACATGTTGTAATTTAAAAGTAGTAGTAGTTATTATTGGTTTGGATTTATTTGTTGTCGTCTTATTCAACGTATGTATATCTAATATATAAAAAAAATAAGAGCAATGAATTGACTCTAAGGCACAACGAAGTTTGCCGGGGCAGCTAGTTTAAAATAAAACAATAAAATGTTAGACTGCATTCCTGCTTCTGAATTAACTTTTTTCAGTCATATACAAAGTAAAAGGGAGCGGTTTGTCTATGACAAAATTTATGCAAGTCATTTAAAATTAGAACTATAACTTGCAATTTAAATAGGTTTGACAAATCGAAGAATTAACATCAGCCATTTTTGTGCCATTGCAACGAGTGCTACGCCGTAGCTGATACGTAGCACATTCGCTACGAACTAAGTCGTAGCGCGGACTACGCATAAACATTTCGGGACATTTCTATTATGTAATCCATACTAAGGAAACAACGTACGTTTCCTTAGTGACCCAATTTAACATAGTTTGGAAAAGGTTTCCAGATGATATTAATTATAGATTTAAAAAAAAGTGTGTGTGTGTATTTATGTACAGACGCCAGCACATCAAGTTACCTCAATGTGTCAAATTTTCCCAATTGAATATGAACCTTATTCTGTTTAACATAAAGTTGAAAAACGATCGAAGAAATTTGACACATTGGGCTCTAACTTGATGTGCTGGTGTCTGTACATGCGTTAGAAGATATACCTACTTCTTTGGCGTAACAAGATAAAAATCTTTCTTATAATTTTATCTGGCGTGTTATCTTTATATTACGTTTGTAGAAAAAACCGACACAAACAATAGAAAAATGGTATTTAATACATTATAAGTTTTATTATAACGCATTATCTAGTTAAATAAAGATTATAGTACGTTCGCGTAAAGTCATCATTATCCGTCGGCCTAGCCCCGCTCCTTAACCAATCAAATCTTTTCAAATTCATTTTTATAAATTCATTAAAGTTTAATCTTTTAAAATATAATTTGTTTGAATTTAACACCACTGTGGAAATACACCTCTATCTTGCAGTTGCACTGCATTTTTACTGCATTCTTAACGCGAACGAACTATAAATATCTAAATATCACAAAAAAAAAACTAAAATGTTGACTATAGCCAAAGACATTCAATACCTATAGACCGGACATCACGAACAAAATTTTCGTCCGAAAAAGTGTGTCCTGCTGGATACAAGTCTATGAGTTTTTTGTAGTACGCTCCGCTGCCGCTCCAATATTCATATATTATTCTAGATGGCGTTACTGAGACATGGGATCAAAGTTTTTCTATGACATTTCCTTGACATGCCCGCTCTATAGTATTATAAATCTCTTTGACTACAGCTAACTTCAGGGTGTCGGTTAAAACTAAAATGTTGACTATAGCGACATCTATCTCGCCACGTACGAACTAATGACCGATATGCTACATCGCGGTATCAGAGTTATCCGCGAAATTTGATCGGATACAAAGTTCCCGACTACAACCGTCGGGCAGTAGTTAGCCCCCCAGGCACAACACCCGTCTGGTCGGAGGATCCTCCCTTTTCAATGGTGGATGAGGAACTTTCCACCCTGTCCCTCATACCTCCAAACGCTAACTTCAGGGTGTTTGTTTTTCGTGACGGTGTGCGCGCGCATCTTAAAAAATTACCCTCATCAATTTTCCCTAACGCGCCAAAAGAAGTATTTAAACTTCAATAATACTTAACACATTTCTCTTCTCACTCGACTTTAAAATTAATTTCGTCACTTCGCGTGACCAGAGGGCTGGCTTATTCTTTGGCCAAAGAATTAGCATTGCCATCCAACGTGGCAATGCTGCCAGTCTTCTGGGCACGTTTCCAGATGACAGCGATGGGGAGGAGTAGGTACTTTGATGCCTGAGTGTTCCGATTTTAACTATTTGATTTGTAGTTAGTTTAAGCGAACATATTATATTTAATTTATTTTAATTAGTTTTATTGTATTTCCTGTATTTTAGATTACATACATACATACATAAACTCACGCCTTTTTCTCATGGGGGTAGGCAGAAACTACAGAGCGCCATATGCTACGATTCTTACATACTTCTTTTGCTTCGTTTACATTCATACATGTTGTCATACACACGCCGGTTGCGAGTACTACGCACCTGACCTTTCTGAAGAACCTCACCAATAAGGTCTTTGTATGTCCTTCTAGGGCGTCCCCTCCCGGCGTTCCCACTTACATCTGCCTTATAAATACCTTTCGTTAGTCGCCTTTCATCCATCCTTTCAACGTGACCAAACCATCTAAGCATACTCCTTTCAATTTTTGTTACTACATCTTCTTTTAAACCACAACGTTGCTTTATCACATCATTCCTCAATCTGTCATTCATTGTTACACCACACATAATTCGCAAGGAACGCATTTCTACAGCATTTATTCTACTTTCATGTCTCTTTTGCCACGCCCAACATTCACTTCCATACGTTAGTGTAGGCACCAGCACACCATTGTGAACAGCCAGACGTGCCTTTTCGGACATCGATTGGCTGGTCACAACGCCATGTATGGCGCCATTCACTTTATTTCCTGCATTCACTCTCCTTTCCACATCCGCATCAATCTACTATCTTATTTTAGATTACTATTAAATCAATAAATATATTTCAGATTATTTTTTCTTTTTGTAGTTTCACTACCGAGTGTGACATTGACCTTGAAAATACTGACCTGATCCGACCTCCGTCGCCTCTGTCGTGTCTCCTGTCGCTGATCACTGATATGGAAGTCTCGCCAATCTCATGTTTTTTCTTGTGTTTTTTAGATTTGTGTTTACTGCAAAAAAATAACAATATATACTTACTTACTGCATAAATTTGGATGCACTTGAAGGCCGTATGTGTATCAAGTCGTTTTCTATGTGTGAATACTATTGTAGCGACACCTATCTCGCCACATACGAACTATAAATATGGCCTAGGTATTTTTTTGGTTTTTTTTTTTTTTTTTCGTAAGTGACAATTTTTTTGTTTATAGTCCGTCATCTAGATTACCAGAAAATAATCGATACATATTTTTTTTTAACATTAAACTACTCCAAACTGTCAAATTTTCCCAATTGAACATGAGCCTTACTTGTTTGTGATAAAGTTGAAAATCTATCAAAGAAAGACACAGGGGTACCTTGATGTACCTAATCAAAAAATAACGGCGATGAGCAAGATGTCGCATGACGTCACTATCCTGTACAGTTTGTACTGAATTATGACGTCACAAGCCCCCTCTTTTCAACTTTAATGCGGTTAATCTAAGTAGTTTTCATTAAAATACTTGTGTATTATTTTTTAATACTCTAACTGATGAACTTATTGTATTTTAATATTCATATAGGTACTGTCTACATGTCTTTTGATATCCTACATCGCGATGTTAAAGTTATCCGCGCGATTGAACGTATACAAGTTCCCGACAACAACCGTCGGGCAGTAGTAGCCTAGCAGACACAACACCCGTCTGCGAGGAGGAGCCGAGCTTCTCTATGGGAGATGAGGAACTTTACACCCTGTTCCACGTCTAACTTATAATATTATGCATACAGGTTGGAAGAAGCAGGAGTCTTAAACTAGGGAAGGTCACTGACCCACGGGCTAACCTCTGGTTCCCAAAAGGGAGCGTGGGTTCGAACCCAACACCTGACACCATGTTATGTCTTGGACTAACATGGACATCCCACTTCTGACACCATGTTATGTTTTGGACTAACATGGACATCCCACTTCTGACACCATCTTATGTTTTGTAGGCTTCTTCAATAAGACACCGTTGAGGTTGACTTGGTTTATTTCGACACACAGTATATTACACAGTCGCATAGTAAGTAGTAGCAGCTTCACAGACGGGGAAAGACAATAAAGTGACGCTCATTAGGAAGCGGATACATAGATAATATCTAGTGAGGTGCATACTACTAATTAACTAATTAGAGATGTCACAACAGTTAACAGTACCTTAACATTCGATCTACCCGTAGGGTTGTTATTTTTTAGCCGTAAGCTCTTCAAGCCAGTAAATATTTAGTTATTTAATTCTTCAAGCACGCAAATGTAAAGGCGGATTTAATGCTTTAGGCATTTTCTACCACTCAACCTTTAGGTCATGCAGTGACAAACAATGCAATTCCGTAAGAAATTTGAAGAAAAGTAAAAATGATTAAATCTTACTAATATTATAAACGCGAAAGTTTGTGAGGATGAATGGATGGATGTTTGTTACTCTTTCACGTAAAAACTACTGAATAGATTTTAATGAAAGTTTACAATATTATAGCTCTTACATCAGAATAACACATAGGCTATGATTTGTAAAGATATTTTGTTAATTGTTCAAAATATAACGCTAAGTGTCATGCAAGTTGGTAAAAAAACTGTTATCTCCGAGCAATCCTGGCGTACGCTGCGTAAACGGTTGAAGTTTCGCAAAAAAGATTTGAAACAAAATTGTTTCCCTTTAAAAGTTCTAAACAAAAATCCGCGACAGCATCAGATATGTCTATCTTTTAAGGTTTGGTCACTATAACCTTTTAATCTCAATTATCCGTTTCTTTTTTGTTTCCTGTAAAATTATGTTTTGGCAAAGAGATTTAAAATACTATAGAGCGGGCATGTCAAGGAAATGTCATAGAAAAACTTTGATCCCATGTCTCAGTAACGCCATCTAGAATAATATATGAATATCGGAGCGGCAGCGGAGCGTACTACAAAAAACTCATAGACTTGTATCCATATCCAGCAGGACACACTTTTTCGGACGAAAATTTTGTTCGTTATGTCCGGTCTATAGGTATTGAATGTTTTTGTGTTTTGGTAGATAAAGGTTCTTGCCACTTCATCCTCGATGTGAAAGTCAGAATCCGTAACCCTCCACTTCTATTGCTGTCTCTTACTCACCTATGTTTTTTGTCCTTCTCTTTCCTGTCAGGATTCCTATGTTTTGTCTTCTTCCTGTAGACAGAGCCTCCATTCCCTTCGTCAACTGTCTCTAGATGTAATACGTACAATCTGTATATCTGTAGCAGGATTACCTGGGTGACAGAAATAGGAAATAAGGGCAGTGGTAGTAAATTGTCAACCATAAAGTGGATGAAATAGAGTTGAAAATAAATGAACTTCCATTTATCCGAGGGCATCAATGCCGACAGAAACACGCGGTTTATTTTCGACTTTATAGTGAGAGACGCAATGGTGATATTGATTTAGCAAGGAGAAACAAGCGTTATTGTGATGCTTTAGGCCCTCACTGGCCCTAAGGATGATTTTTACCTATTGGCTATATTTAATTCTGCACTCGCAGAGCGAGATGAAGCGCCCGTCTAAAGGTCATGGCACATTATAACGGCACCACAACTGCACAGCTGCTGCACGGCGTCGCATCTAATTTAGGATACGGCTAGCTGCCAGTGCGCTGACTAAGTATGCATCGTCGGCAAGGTGCCAGCTTGCAGTCTGCATGCCGCCCGCGCGCTGGCCGTGAGGTGCAAGTTAGCTGTCACCGCAAACACAATTGTTATCCGGCATTTATAATTGAACACGCCTAGGACTAGCACGTTTTCATAATGTCTCGGTTTACGACGGCGCAATGACGTTGTTTTGCTGGCGCCTCGGGAGTCGGCGAGTAGTAAGCATGCGGTCGACGCGCTGGTAAGCATGCGATCGGCACATGGTCCGCTCGCTATCGGTACGCGGGCAGCGAGTCGAGTTGTATGATAGTGGCAAGCGCGCTGACTGCTCGCCGTTGGCTTTTTTATGTTGACATTGTGAATAAATTATACTACACACGATTTAATGTTCTAAATTGAATGAAAAGTCAATTGCTGGTTTGGAGCGGAGCCGGTGCCGTGCCGGTATAATGTGTTATGACCTTAATAGTCACCGTAACTTGAAGTCCACTTAAAGTGCAATAACATTTATTTTTTAAATCTCAATTGTCATCAAAGTTCACACCATATTTAACACACTGCATACCAAAATAAAGATCAAAATTAACTGCAACTTACCAATGTATTCTTGCACGTGAAGAATATATTCATATAGTTGATAATCTTGTAATGGCCGATGATGAGCAGACGAAACGCCAGGAACGGTGCATCCTGGAGAGCTATGTTCATTATTATAGCACAAACCTCTATAGAACAACAACACGCTCGGCTGTTTCTGTAGAAGACAAAAGAAGGGAACATATTAGGTCAAGAAGATAGATAAATATTACTTAGCACAGTGCTTTGGCTGATTATAAATTATGCTTATAAGTCAGCTGCCTTATATCATATCTAACCCCAATTAGAGACAAATTATACACAAGAAGAGTGCGGGGAGCGGCAACGACATTCTGAAGGTCATTAGTGATAAGCTGTGCTGTACCATTATGGCGCATTGGGTACGTGTACATGTACATATTGTACATATATACCCGGTGCGTCTGGTGAGTGCAGCAGATATATGAATTAAATCTTGTTTTTCGTTTGTAACTAACATGTGTATGTATTACTATGTATTATTGTGTGTGTATTACTAACATTATATGGATCTTGGTCTGTAATAAAGTATTTTTATTTATTTTATTTAATACCATTTTTTTTGTAAATTCTCAGTTGTCTTCAAAGTTTGGTCGTGCAGCTGAACGCCAATTACTTAGTCACTGGCAATGAAAGAGTGCTAATATCCCCGGTGAACCATATACAGAATACATAGTATCGTATGTGCCACGATGTCCCTTCAACCCCGTTAAATGTAGGGGAGACCGGGGACAATTGAAACAATTTTACTTAAACCGTGTGTAGTAAATTTTCTATGGTACCTACATCCATCACATTTGTATCGTTGAAGGGGTCGTTATCTAGTTCCTAAATTAAACATGATCTATATCTCTATTTCAAATAGTTAACCAACAATCAGCTATTAAAGAAGACCGGGCGCAGTGGTTCTATTGACCCCACCCCAAGGACGGTTGAAACAGTATGTAGGGGTAATTGAAACACTGAAAATATTTTAGGAACTACTGGAGCTTTTTAATCAATCTTAATAAGATAACATAGCACTAAATTATTTATTGAGATCGTAACAAGACCGTCATCGTAACATTCATATTTCAAAAATTATAAATGCAAAAACATCTTCAATATAAACAACTCAAAATATCTCATATTTAAATCATTTGAGTGCTCTTATTCGTACTATTGTATACTATTTTACATTGTTTACAAGACTTAATATCCTATTATGCTATAATAGCACTTACATGGCGGAGAAAAAAAGGTAATCCAGTCTCATACAAAACAGCATGTTTCAATCTTAACAATGTTCCAACCATGACAATGTTTCAAGCATAACAATGTTTCAATCATAACAATCGTATATTGACCCGTATAGGTTTGTCTTCTTGTGAAATTAAATTTCAGAAGAGATCAATCAACTTAAGTAGCTAATATTAAGCATTTAACACTTAAAATAGTTTTTTGGGAATTAATACCCTAAAACTAGTCAAACATAGGTCTAATATGCTTGCTGATACGCAAATATTATGTTCTAGGAACTTCTGTCTGTAACGTGTTTTCGTTTTCTGAGCATCTCTGGAAAAAAAAAATGAAAAAAAAAGATCAAACTTAATGTCGTGGGCTCAATTTTAGGGTCGTCAGAATAATTGGGTTGTCTATCAAATGTGATTTTATCTGATAAGCAAACAAAAAATAACCAAACCACTTTTGTGGTTTATATGGTAATAATTTTTTTCATCGTAATAGGTACCGTAATTTTTAAAAGTTGGTGATTTTTAATTTTTATTATCTAGTTATTGACACTTTAGAAAACACAACCTTTTTCTGTGCAGTCGGATAAAAACGCGGAATATACGGGGACGTTTGAAACGTTTCAAACGTCCACAGATAGGTCGTTTCAAACGTACCCATGTCACATTCTCTATTTCAATACTCAATATTTTGATATCTAGTAACTTAAACATTAATTAACAGTAATAAAAACAATCTTAAATAGACAAACAATACTTCAAAATAAGGAAGACTGCCAAAAATCAAGATTTAAATGGGTGAACCACAAAAGTTAAAGATATGAAATACTTACTTTTTGGCGCGAAATTCTTCGAAGCGTCCTGTGCACGACTGTGGCACTCGCTCGCTCGAGCCGTGCTCACCAAAAAACCGAACATGGCCGAAGATGCAACAAACGACGCATCACACGCGTAGGTACCATAGTTTACGAGAAATTGAAGTTGTTGCAATCATGACCTGTTTTAATTGTCCCCGGTCTACCCTATTTCTGAATTTGAGTCCTAGCAAAAAATGTGGAATGCACACAAATAAGCTGCAAAGCGTGAAAAATATGACAGATTTTTATTGAGAGTGTACATTTGAGGTGAGGAAAAGACATTAGCAGACTGACTTAACCATTTCTCAGCTCAGTTAGGATCGATTTCCAGTCTAATCTGCAGGCCTAGTCATATTCAAATTCTATCTTTGTCATCGTAATCGATAAGGCGACAATAGAAACAAAATGGCGTATATGGAATCAGCTGTCTGTCAACTGTCAAGTGTTAACGAGTAGAATTTGTACTAAGTATGGCCAAAAATTAAATACACTTGACAGTTGACAGACAGCTGATTCCATATACGCCATTTTCTTTCTATTGTCGCCTTATCGATTACGTTAATAGAAATAGAATTTGTAATATGGCTAGGCCTGATGGCTCAGTCATTACTAGTATATTGTGAAACCCACATAGCTGCAGTTAAAAAAAAAGAAATCTTTGTTAAGACTGGTGATCACACTTTCAAGCTTCTTACTACCCGTAACGACTGTCTAAGATCTGCAAATGACAGCCGGGAGCAACGACCTAAAGTGCGTTCTGTAAAATGTAAAAAAAAAAAAAAACATCAAATGTACACCCTTGTAGCATTAAGTAACAAACATTTGATTTTGCCTTAAAAATCAATGAAAAAGTTATACCTTTGCTTATACAAATTTTATACGTTACCTTTTTAACTGAGTTGGAATATTTAACATGGAGCGACTTAGGGTGATTTTCTATCTGACCTTCACAACACAAATCAGTTATTGGGCAGCACGAAACCCCTTAGTTAAACTGGTTGTTGTAGATCTAAAAACGTCAGTCTGGACCAACGGGTTAACAAGCTTTTCCTGGGATCTAAATATAGGTATGTAATGTATGGTTACCCACTATATACGGAAAACGTAGATTAATTCGAATTCATACAATACAATTAACCTCTGTCAATTAGTTCCGTCTCAGTTAAATAGGTCTATGCTTACCTTTGAGTTGTATAATTGGCGCAGTAACAATTGTAAAAAATGTTTGAGTAAGTCAGGTAGAATTGCAACGGATATCCGGCCAATTTTCAGTATCCGGCCTATCAGGCTGTTGTGCTGCATATTTACGCTAGCCGAATAGGTACTTAGTTTTATCAACGTACCATGTAAAATCGATTTTTTTTCGATGTTTAAAAATAATTGGTGACTTCTGGATCGGCGATAGTCGGATACTCGGTAGCTAAATATCCGGCCAAATCACTAAGTATCCGTTACAACTCTAAAATGATGTAATAAGTAAGTATATTTGTTTAAAGACAAGTTGTCAGTATTATCATGTACATTAATATTTAACACAGTCGGCTTTGAATGGAAATAGGGAGTTAGGTATTGATTTTAATACAATTTCTTAATTCATCATACATACTCATAAACAAATGTCATTGCTTCGCTGGCACTGAACGATTTTTTTAAGTACCTAAACCCAGATTCAACCAAGACTTTAGGAAAAGTCTGTGGCTTTTGTTTCATTCAGTTATTTTGTACGCCTGTTAGTGTTTTTTTTATGAAGTTGGTTATGTTTTAATTTATTCTAATGATTTCTTTCTTATTTATACTAACAATTTTTACTTAATGTATAAAAAATTAATTTATAAATAGGTTGTAGGTCAATCATTCTCCTTCGAATCCTGCGGATAACTTTAACATCGCGATCTAGAACACGCCACTTTAGTCCGTATATCGCGAGATAGATGTCGCCATTCCATTTCTAAAAAAACAAATCGCAATAAACCGTTATCCCTTCTCCCATTCAAATACACCGACTTACAATAACGTGCCTTAGTGTGTGATGAGCATCGCGTGCAAAGTGTAACATAGTGCGTACATACATGTCGGACCTATTAGCTGTGCCTCTGGACTTCCTACTCTTCGTGGCCGTCAGTACTACGGTGAACTGCATCAGGGACCACGACCAGATGGCCAGGGTTAGTAGGACTAGAACCTTTTCCGTGGCCACCTTCTCGTCCTTGAAAGAGTCGAAGAATTCTATGATGTCGGCTGCGGTACCTGGTGAAAGACAAAGTGTGTGGTACCTACAATTGGTTCTTAAATAGTATATTGAGGTGGAATTTCTACTTATTAAAGGGTATAATTTAGACGGTCACCAAAAATATTTTTAAGACTCTAAGCCTAGGCACCAAATAAAATAAAAAATGACGTATGGCACTCGGAGACTGCCGCGGTAAAGCTATTGCATAGCATTTTTATCAACTCCTCTCCTCTCCCCCTCCCCATTCCTCCCCTCCCCTCCCTCCCTCTCCCCCACACCTCCCCCGCCCCTCCTCTCAACCCTCCCTCACTTTCCCCTCCCGGCCACTGCCTCTTCCCTCCACCCCCCTCCACATCCCTCCCCTGCCCCTCCGTCCCCTCTCACAATACCCTCTTCCCTCTCTCACAATCTCCCCCCCCCCCCGTTGCAGACCGTACTTTTCATTTTCAAGTGACGTCTGACAGATAGAGGTCATTGACGTACCTATTCTCATTTGAAACGCATAGTACCTTCCTTACTGTATTTAAATACTTTATCTTGAATTGGATAAAGTTTTAATTGATAAATTTAAAATCCTTTGCGGTCCTATGTGTGGTTCTGCAGGACATTAAACACCAGGTTGGTAGAAGAAACCTTACCGATATAAACCAGTAGAAGTTGGCTGAGCTGGTCTCTTGTAAGGTCTCCTTTGGGCAGCAACCACCGTCCCACTATCAGAGTCAACATGAGGAACTGTTCTATGAGAGTCACCCACAACTCAGTTGGGATTCTTGTGGCACCAGGAATCGGCAGGTCCGTCTGGGGGAGAATTCAGAACATGATTATCTATCGTAGGTAGTAGTTTTAGTATCCAGCAAAGAGGTTTAAGATACTGAAGAGGACAACGTTTCAAAATTTCAACCTGCATGTTTTATTACGTTATAGTTATGTATAAAAGTAAATCCAAAACTAGAGGCCCATATTTTTTGGTTTTTCGAAATTATGTAGGTACCTACTTTTCATTCATAATTTTAACTTTGAAATTAGGTGCATTCTAAAAAGACGTAAGTACCCAATGACGTCATTCATACGGTGGAATGGCGATACATCCTTTGCTTTACTGTGATACGTCAAACAAAAACTGTTACTTAGATGTCACTGTCACTTAGCAGTTGTCAATGTCACACATTGACTTTAGATATGTCTTGTTTGACATTAGATATGTCATTTTTGACATTAGATATGTCTTGTTTGACATTATGGTTTTCATCTTAAAAATTAGCTTGCTTACGGAAAGGTAACCAGCTCATTCCACCGTATAAGTGACGTCATCGCATGTTTTTTTGGTTTTATTTTTTTTCTAAGAAAATAAGCAAAAAAAAATGTATTTGAACTCAGCATACAAAAATGAAGAAACGGTATTTTGTTTTAGGGTCATGTCAATTTTGAAATGTTGACAATTGTCATAGAAAAACGGTTATTAAGTACAGATTATCTTTTCACTCTTCCTAAATCAACAATAATTACTAATTTAATCTCCAGCGTTTGATGGTCTATCATAGTACCAAGGTACGTGTTATTGGCAAAATTGTGGTGTCTCTCTTCCACAAATGCCATAGAGAAGAGTTGAAGTTGAAGTCATAAAAAAACTGTAATCCCATGTCTTAGTAACGCCGGCTTATTCCCAAGAGCTCCAAATCTATTGTTTTCCAAACAATTTCTCTCCATACATTGATTCCCAACAGCTCCATAATTTTATTAGTTAAAAAATAAAATACTATTTTTTTTCCCCAGCGGCTCCAAACCAAATTGCGTAAGGTCAACAAAACACAATTTGTACATAGGCAGTCACAAATCAATCTTATCTTAGCTAAGTATGTGCAATCTGTACTTGATAATTTTTGGAGCTCATGGGAAAGATTTTAATTATTACTATAATATTGCTTTTTTAATTTGGAGCCGTCGGGAATAAAATTATGGAGCGCCTGGGAATAAGCCGTAACGCCATCTAGATGGAGCGTACTAAACTAGACTAATCGACTTGTCCATTAAGATACAAGTAAGTATTAAATAAAAATGTTGTTTAAGTTTGTTTAATTTGAGAAGGTCTCAAACCCAGTTTTAAGTCTTCTTGCTACGCCCTTGCACGGTCATGTGTGGTCACTAGTTTTAAGCCTAGGGTGTAACTGGTTGTGTACCTACATCATACATTAAATAAATAAAAAATGACGTGTGGCACTCGGAGACTGCCGCGGTAAAGCTATGCATAGCATTTTTATCAACTCCTCTCCTCTCCCCCTCCCCATTGCTCCCCTCCCCCTCCCTCCCTATCCCCCACACCCCCCCCCGCCCTTCCCCTCACCCCTCCCTCACTTTCCCCTCCCGTCCCCTGCCTCTTCCCTCCACCCCCCTCCACATCCCTCCCCTGCCCCTCCGTCCCCTCTCACAATACCCTCTTCCCTCTCACAATCTCCCCCTCCCCCTCCCCCCGAATGTTGTGATGGACCAGAGGTTACGGTGCCTACTATGTTGTTACAGTGGAGTATGACATTATTATATTAACATCGGACATAATTATTGACATTACAAAGCTTGACTTTACCATTATGCTGCATTGTAGGGGAGACCGGGGACAATTGAAACAATTTTACTTAAACCGTGTGTAGTAAATTTTCTATGGTACCTACATCCCTTATATTTGTATCGTTAAAAGGGTCGTTATCTAGTTCCTAAATTAAACATGATCTATATCTCTATTTCAAATAGTTAACCAACAATCAGCTATTAAAGAAGACCGGGCGCAGTGGTTCTATTGACCCCACCCCAAGGACGGTTGAAACAGTATGTAGGGGTAATTGAAACACTGAAAATATTTTAGGAACTACTGAAGCTTTTTAATCAAAATTAATAAGATAATATAGCACAAAATTATTTATTGAGATCGTAACAAGACCGTCATCGTAACATTCATATTTCAAAAATTATAAATGCAAAAACATGTTCAATAAAAACAATTCAAAATATCTCATATTTAAATCATTTGAGTGCTCTTATTCGTACTATTGTATACTATATCACATTGTTTAAAGACTTAATATCCTATTATGCTATAATAGCATTTACATGGCGGAGAAAAAAAGGTAATCCAGTCTCAAACAAAACAGCTTGTTTCAATCTTAACAATGTTCCAATCATGACAATGTTTGAAGCATAACAATGTTTCAATCATAACAATCGTATATTGACCCGTATAGGTTTGTGTCTTCTTGTGAAATTAAATTTCAGAGGAGATCAATCAACTTAAGTAGCTAATATTAAGCAATTAACACTTAAAATAGTTTTTTGGGAATTAATACCCTAAAACTTGTCAAACATAGGTACTTATGTTTAAAAAACTAATATGCTTGCTGATACGCAAATATTATGTTCTAGGAACTTCTGTGTGTAACGTGTTTTCGTTTTCTGAGCATCTCTAGAAAAAAAAAATTACAAAAATAAATCAAACTTAATGTCGTGGGCTCAATTTTAGGGTCGTCAGAATAATTGGGTTGCCTATCAAATGTGATTTTATCTGATAAGCAAACAAAAAATAACCAAACCACTTTTGTGGTATAAATGGTAATTATTTTTTTCATCGTAATACGTTCCGTAATTTTTAAAAGTTGGTGATTTTTAATTTTTATTATCTAGTTAATGACACTTTATAAAACACAACCTTTTTCTGTGCAGTCGGATAAAAACGCGGAATATACGGGGACGTTTGAAACGTTTCAAACGTCCACAGATAGGTCGTTTCAAACGTACCCATGTCACATTCTCTATTTCAATACTCAATATTTTGATATCTAGTAACTTAAACATTAATTAACAGTAATAAAAACAATCTTAAATAGATAAACAATACTTCAAAATAAGGAAAACTGCCAAAAATCAAGATTTAAATGGATGAACAACAAAAGTTAAAGATATGAAATACTTTCGTTTTGACGCGAAATTCTTCAAAGCGTCCTGTGCACGACTGTGTCACTCGCTCGCTCGAGCCGTGCTCAACAAAAAACCGAACATGGCCGAAGATGCAACGAACGACGCATCACACGCGTAGGTACCATAGTTTACGAGAAATTGAAGTTGTTGCAATCATGACCTGTTTTAATTGTCCCCGGTCTACCCTACGTGATAGTTGTTTAATGCACAAATATTTAACCGACTTCAAAAAAAGGAGGAGGTTCTCAATTCGGTTGTACATTTTTTTTTTTATAGGGTTTGTTACCTCAGTACTCCGTCATTTATGGACCGATTTTCAAAATTCTTTTTTTGTTTGATAGGGTATACTCACAAATTGGTCCCATTTGCATCAAAACTCATACCTGATGAGGGATCTTCGAGGAATTGAGGGAACTCCTCAAAAAATATAGGCACACATGCACCGATTTCAACATTTTTAGTAACAAATCAAGCATTTTCATTTAGAAAGTATCATTTGGTGAAGAAAAACTGATGAAGAAGACAGGCAACGGAACTCTTCAACGCATAACAGCAAATTATTCGCGATTGCTATAGCCAGATGTCTATGCTGAGCTTTTGTATTTCCAGAACATAACATTACGTCATTCTATTTTAAAAGGGGCCGGCAGAGATGTACAGATTAATGTTTAGAGATAGAACTTCTTTAGCCATTGTTATCCAATTTCAATGATTCTTTCAAGTTTTAAAAGACTTTCTTTACATACAAAGAAACTAAAAATTACAAAATAAAAACTTTTTTACAAAAAAAACAACCGACTTCTTAAAAAAAAACTAACAGGTGAAAAATAACTCCAGTTTCGGAAGTCGGTGGCCAATAATGAACAAAACAAAACCACCAAAGCCACAGACTTCCGAAACTGGAGTTATTTTTCACCTGTTAGTTTTTTTTAAGAAGTCGGTTGTTTTTTGACATCCGTAACAATACTCATTTTGACATTTTGTTTTTCTTATTTTTTTTTTAGATTCTTTACTGTATTATTCCATGTGTTTTAGAATAAGATTGACACATAATGTTTAGGCGATGGTCGTACGCGTCATTGGATATATCTGCACTATTAGATACTGAGTAGGTACAACAGTTAATTGTAATAATGTATTTTAATTAATTTTACTAAATTCAAATTTAATATTTTGCATGCCGTAAGGTAAAATGTATCGGGACAAGAACCAAATATTCCAACCTATATGTATACCTACATTATCAGCAAATAAATGATTTCTTTCTTTCTTTCTTTCTTACTTCTCAAAATCTCATGCACGAGGTTGTGGCTCACATCCGGGCAAGTACCAATGTGACTTTTTCAATTCATATGTAGGTACTTTCTAAGTTTATCTTAAACATCATTGACATCGGTGAAGGAAAACATCGTGAGGAAACCTGGACTTAAAGTTAATATAAGTTTGAAATCGCCAATCCGCCTTGAGCAAGCGTGGTGATCAATGCTCGTGCCTTCTCTGTATGAGAAGAGGCCTTTGCCTTGCAGTGGGACAGTAACAGGCTGGTATTATTATTACATATTTGTAGCGACGTCTATCTCGCCGCGTTCGAACTAAAGACTAACATCCTACATCGCGCTGTTAAAGTTATCGGCTGAACTTTACACCCTGTTCCCTATACCCTTAAAGGGTGAAACCCAAAAATTCATAGATTGAATATGTAACATGTACATAGAACTTATTGCCTGCCTAGTGTTAGTAATGCAGCGACATCTATCTCGCCACATACGAACTAACGTCTGACATCCTACATCGCGATGTTAAAGTTATCCGCGCGATTGAACGTATACACGATCCCGACAACAACCGTCGGGCAGTAGTAGCCCACCAGACACAACACCCGTCTGCGAGGAGGAGCCGAGCGAGCTATGGGGGATGAGGAACTGATGAGGAACAGGGTGTAAAGTTCCTCATCCCCGAAGGAAAAGTTCGGCTAAACTAAACCTGTAAAGTATGTTTATCAGCATTTTAGTACCCATAACACAAGCTTTGCTTAGCTTGGGACTAAATGGCGTTGTAGAATACTTATCTATTTTTTTCTCCTGGGTCTCAAAGTTGCGGAATATACTTAATATGCAAAAAAAACTCATGAAATCGGGTGAAGCTGGTTGTGAACACAGCTAGCTACTTAAATAAAGCTATCAATACACACACATACATACATAGCATACCTCTGTGTTTGTAACGTTTCCCATCTTTTTCTGCAGTCTCAGGTCTACTTTGTGCAGCTCCAGTAGCCATATCGCAGGCACGGTTAGCCCGAGGTAGATGAAAACTGACGGGCAGAACCTGCGAGCAAAACAGAACAACATTATCATCATTTACAGATACTGTGCATCGGAATTGCACGATTTAATTCCACCAAGCCCTTTCCATCATCTGACCACCAGACGTACAGCACTGCGCCACCAGTACATGGTAGATATCCCAACCATACGTACTAAACGCTATGGAAACACATTCATTGTGCGAACAGCCAAAGAGTGGAATTCCCTGCCGGTGTCGGTGTTTCCTGATAGCTACAACCTAGGGGTCTTCAAGTCAAGAGTGAACAGGTTGCTTCTAGGCAAGCGTGCTTCATCGTCGACCACATCATCGCTTACCATCACGTCAGATAGTGGTCAAACGCGTGCCTATCAATAATAAAAAAAATAAAAATAAAAATAAAGGAAGAAAATACGTTTATTTGGGACACACGCAAGAATTTAACAAAAAAACGAAATATTAACATATTAAATAGCCGGTGTAAAATAACTCTATAGATTAGGAAGTCTGTGGCTTTGGTGGTTTTGTCTCTTTCATTATTGGCCACCGACTTCCGAATCTAGAGTTATTTTACACCGGTTAGTGTTTCTTTTTATGAAGTCGGTAGGTAGTATTTTTTGTAAAAAACTATTTTTAGTTTTCTGTTTTTATGTAGATGGTTAAGTAGTGTTTTTTTTTTTTAATTTTTTGCAAAAAAGTTTTTATTTATCCATTTTTAGTTGTTCCCATACAAATATTTGCCATTAAGTTATTTTATATCGTTATTTGTTAACAATACAGATCACGATAATAGGGTTGTCTACTTATCTCTAATAAGTGAAACTTAACATACCTAACTGTCGAAATCTAGGTACCTATATTGTAGGTACACATCTGCGTACCCCTCAGAGCATACAGACGTGATGATACGTCATGATGTAGTTTATAAACAATAAACATCCAAGCGATTCCAGCAATCACGACAGATTTGCCGTCTATTTTTGAAGAGTTCCGTTGTACAGACGCCAGCACATCAAGTTACCCCAATGTGTCAAATTTTCCCAATTGAATATGAACCTAATTTTATTTGACATAAAGTTGAAAAACGATCAAAGAAATTTGACACATTGGGGTAACTTGATGTGCTGGCGTCTGTACCTATAGTATCTCCGAAGATCAGCACCAGATCTTCACCAAATTAAAATGGGACCACCTCGGGAGTACCTATACTCTTTCAAGTAAAAAAAGAATTTTGAGAATCGGTCCACAAATGGGGGAGAAATCAGGTAACATACATAAAATAAAAAAAAAATAAAAAAAAATACATACACACGAACATAGAACCTTCTCCTTTTTTGAAGTCGGTTAAAAAATCATGCATGTTCTCTGTCGCAGAAATACGACACAAGCGGTTAAAGGGTTTTTATTCGTTAGATTTAGCTTTAGTTTTAAACTGTTAAATTCCTGTGCGTGTCCCAAATAATAAATAATAATAACAATAAATTCATTTATTTCAGGAAAGTAGGGGTACACCCATTGACAGAAAGTTATAAAAAAGACACAAAGCAACAATAAAACCAACTAAAAAAATAAATATAAATAAAAGTAAAATCAACCTCAATAACTTACAATTCAATTAAATTAAACTTAAACACGAACATATCAAATCAAATTAAATTCAAACACCATGTCAATCAATTAATCAATATGATACATAAATAAATGCAATTAAAATTTAATTCTATTTAATACCCATTCTGATTATTTATTATAATGATCTAAGAAAGAAAAGAAAGAAAAAAAGAAAATATTTTATTTGGACGCACAGAACATAAAACAAAAGATCAGCAATACAGATCATCAAGAGAGAGAACATCACAAGAGAGAGAGAGAGAGATCATTCAGATCTATTATTTATATTATTACTCCCTACCTGCCCCAAGCTCTAAATATGGGTGAATGCAAAGTCACCCAGTGCTGCATGATATAATATGCCCGTCTAACCAAATAAGCATTCAGGGTTATTTTTTAATCACCATTTTTACAGGGTGTTCTACTCATAAATATGAACAACTACGGGACCAAGTCGGTTATCTCGAAAAAAATGTTTATTGTTAGCGTACAAAAGTTCAATAGGTATTCGACCGAAATGTATGCAACAGCTGATTCTTTCTTCGAGATTTCCGAGATGGTTCCTTAGTGAAATGTATTCATATTCATGGTTAGAACACGCCGTGAAAATTTGGCTGGTGATAAAATAAACATCCTGTATATTCTTTCTTTCTTACAACACAGTTGGTTTACAAGTCAATTGATTACCAAGAAACATTAGCGATGGGCAGTCTTCGCTTACTTAACGCGTCATCATCGCTGCTTCCTGACGCGCCCAAATTGCCTAACGAGCGACGCCGACGCGACGGTGACGGCGCGTGTCTCGGCGAAATAACATTGTTTTGCATCTAATTTTAAACGTTTTCACGTAAAACTGTGGAACGTTGTGTTTTTATGGTGCAATAAGAAAACGTCAGAAGCATGCGTCAGGTGCTAAGAGATTTAAGATCCTATATGTAGAGAGAATATTAAGTATGTGAAGAAATGACATAGAAAAACTGTAATCCAATGTCTCAGTTACATTACGAGGGCGGGTCAATAAGTCCGTGGCTTTTTGAATTGCCCGCAACTCTTTATTGAAATGGCAACACTGCTCCCGTCAACAGTCATCTGTCAGTTGACTTTTGTCAAAAAATTTACAAGCTGCGCCATTTACCTAGTTTGTTTTTGACAGCCGTTAATATCAAATTACCGCGTGACTGATAAGAAAATGGAAAAAAATGAAATTCGTGTGCGCATGCATTTTTGCGGAAAAAACCATTATGAAAACCAAGGCTAAGCTTGATAAATATTAAGTACCTACGAAAATCAATTCAAACCAAAACACTTTGCAGCCGATGGTATTATTTTTTAAGTTCTGTTGTCCTTTTCAGCCATTGACGATTTTAGACACAAGTCTTTTTGCCCAATTCTTCGTGAAAATTCAGAATTATTTTTTCATGCCATTCATTTATAACCACTATGCTACTGTAAGTAACCCTATTTAAGAAGAAAAAAATATTTCATTTAGTAATAATGATGACGACTCACAAGCTGTATTTCTAATTACCATTTAAAAAAAATGAAATGGCAACACTAAACGAATAAGTTCACGAAAATAGTCAATTAACTTTTCATTTAAACTTATTTTTTAGTACGGCTTAAACTAGGTAATGTGATAGTTTGAAAAAACGTAGAGAATTAATTAAATATCATTCGTATGTATGTCAGTTCTAGACATTAAAATTGATTTGGAATAAGATTCTGCCATTGTTCTTTAGTCAAATAGCCCATTATAAAAGCGAAAGTTTGTGAGTATGGGTAGATGGATGGATTCTGAATGTTTCTCTTTCACGTAAAAACTACAGAATGGATTTTAATAAAATTTGGTATGGGGTTAGCTCACACCCTGGATTAACACATAGGCTACTTTTTATCCCTACATTCCCACAGGAACGGGAACAACGCGGGTGAAACCGCGGGACGTCTGCTAGTAGTAGGCTATATTTTATTTTCAAAACTGGAGTGGATGTTACGAAATGCACGGCGGGAAAGTCGCGAGCGATGTGTACTCTAGTCTTACATTATTTTAACACGACACAGCTGATTTGTTTGACTAATTTCGATGATTTGATACTACACACCCTCCCATGAAACAATGTATTTAATACAAACAGCCCCTTTAGCTCGACACACATGATTAGTCTTTCACAAAGCTTGCAAATTTAACCTTTACGTAGTACCCAGGCGAAAGGGTGGAGTTTAATGCTCGATCGATGGCACAGTCGTAGCCGAGCAAAGACATTCAATACATTATTACTATTAGAAGGGACAACACGAACAAAAGAACACCTGCGAGGGTATTGCTGATGAAGTTATTATGCGTCTACGTATGTCACCATAACAGATACCAACGAAATAATTTACTAAGTTTTATCAAATCAATCATAAGGCCTATCAAAGTCTGGAAAAAAAATCTTCATAATTGAGAGCCTAATTGACTAGATTATTGATGAAATACTTAGACTATATATTATCTAAGATGAAATAAATAATCATAGCTTTGTGTTTTTTTCTTTCTGGCTTGACTTCATGGCTTTTGGATTTGCTATACTTTTATTGTTGCCATGTAATATAAATCTTAGTCAAGTTGCCTAAAATTATTGGCTTAACAAATAATGCATTAATATACTTAGGAAATACATGTCTGCATCAGAATACAAATGTTAAAATAAACACGATTGTTTGTGCTAAGATTATAGCGGACATTACCTTTTATATAGGTAGTCTTAACCTCTGAAACTTAAAAATTAAATATCTTTTATTCCTGACTTCCTATAAAAGTATAACCAAAGAAAAAACTGTTCAGAAATTCAAACTCTATACTTTTAGATATATTTCATAGGCAGACGCAAAAAAAAAATGTCAACAAAAATTTGTTTGGGAGTTCGCCGGTGTTCTTTTCATCCGATACCAGTACGCGTAGTACCTACAGTAGTAAAAGAATTTCTGTCCGACAAGTCTTTGCTTAAATATAGTCCCACCCAGTCGTGATGTGTTTCGATGAACAGACTTTAAATAACTTTGTTTTTGTCAGTGCCCTAAGTGCGAGTTGTTTTTACGCTAACGCGATCGAAAATCATTTTTACAATTTGACATTTTCATTTGTTATGAATATTTTTTATTCAGTATTTTTTTTAGCACCAAAAAGAAACACCGAAAGAAAGAGTTCACCAATGGTATTATTACAGGGTTATTTGTAAAACACCAACAACCTCGCAGGAGTAGATTACTAACATCATAAACAACAACATTTTGTTCTACGACTTTTTCGAAAACAGACAAAAAAATTGTTTAGAGACATAGGCTAGTTGACAAAATTTAAGTTTTAAGTCCCGCATCTAGATTACAAGAAAATATTCGACACATATTTTTTCTTTTTTCGCGTAGGTAATCAAAAAATAACGGCGATACATCGAGTCGAATGTCGAATGACGTCACTAGCCAGTACAGTTTAAGTACCTATACTAGTTAATGGCGTCACAATCACAAGCCAGGTCTCCTCAACTATAATGCGCTTAATCAAAGTAGTTTTCCATTCATTTGAAAAGCAAAAAAATACTTGTGAATTTAATTTTAAAATCTAATTGATGGACTAAATATTATAATTTTAATATACACACACCGCCCACATGTCTACTATGGACAAAATATATGAACCAAAAGTATCGCCCGAACAGGGACTTGAACCCTGGACCCTTGGATTAAAAGTCCAATGCTCTACCGACTGAGCTATCCGGGCCATGACTCATATAGTGAAATTATGAATCATATTTATTGGGTTAAGTATGTAGTTTGCCTATTAATACAGCTGTTAAAACATTTACTGCTTGCTAATATCACAGTATAAATATTAATACAGTAGGACGACGCCTTTGATCTCTGGAAAAATGCCTACAACGACGTCTACACGCGTTAGCCCTGAATAATACCTCCCGCACTACGAACATCGTTTTGTTCGCAGTGCGGGAGCGGCTTTCCCGCGTCTCGCCCCTCACACCCCGCACGATTGCCCTATCTAGACGGCTTCGTCGGACGACTGTAGGTTTTTAGACTGTGATAATAGACTAGGGTGACTTACGGCCGTTTTCAATAACCTATCTATGTTTATGGATATGTTACTGGCAATTTTAATAAGTCCGGGCACTATTAATAATGTTCGGTCTGTATTCATAATGCCTGACTTAATTGGGAAATGTGATTATCACAGCATGGTTAATCACTTTTCCCGGCCATTATGAATAATGCCCACCCTATCTTGGGCAAAGAAATAAAGTAGGTGAACAGTAGTGTTTCCAATTCCGTTGTATTTTTTTTTTGGTTTTGTTACCTCAGTACTTAGCTCCGTCATTTATGGACCGATTTTCAAATTTTTTTTTTTATTTTATAGGGTAGGTATACATATTGGTCCCATTTGTATCAAAACTCATATCTGATGAGGGATCCTCGAGGAATTGAGGGAACTCCTCAAAAAATATAGGTAGGTACACACGTACCGATTTAAACAACTCTAGTTTAGGAAGTCGGTGGCCAATAATGGACGAAACAAAACCACCAAAGCCACAGACTTCCGAAACTGGAGTTATTTTTCACCTGTTAGTGTTTTTTTTAAGAAGTCGGTTGTTTTTTTTTGCAAAAAAGTTTTTCTTTCCATAGTCTCCAATAGTCCTGTACCTAGGTTTTCCTTGGGTGCACTTGTGTAGTGCATACAGGGAAAATCTGCGGTTGATGCCTCATTTATTTAAAGGCGACAATGGGCCTTTGCGAGTTGGTTTCGACCCCTCGTAGGCCAAGGGTTCCGAGGAATAAAAGAGTAAGTATAAAGACCTATTCAAACCTGAGCGATATTCGCTGCCGCTGTGGGTAGAGGTACATACCGCGCGGGTTTCGCTCAGGTATTTAGTATCAAGTACCGCGGCTAGAGCGACCTGAGCGATATTCGCTGCCGCTGTGGGTAGAGGTACATACCGCGCGGGTTTCGCTCAGTTATTTAGTATCAATTTCGCTACCGTCTGCCGCAGACGGTTGCGAATACCGCTTAGGTCTGAACAGTAATATTACCGCATACCCACTCGGTTTTCTCTGCCGCAGACTAGACGGTAGCGAAAACCGCTTAGGTCTGAATAGGCCTTAATAATTTTGTAGTATGACTTGTTCGCAATTGTTTTGTAGTAGAAAAAAACAATTGCAGTGTGATTCTGGTCAAATCACCGCGTGATAATGTAGGCGTAGTGAGGGCGAATTGAGCTGTCATTCCAAACTCATGCTAGGCGTTGACGTTCACTTCACTCAAGTTTTCACGCCGTGAGTTTTACTGAATCGACCGGCTGATTAAACGTTTAAACTTACATCGTGATTTGCAGGAATCTGGGGGCACGGGAGTGCCCCCGCCAAGACGAGCCAAGCGAAGTGTAAAGGCACTACCTACCTTTTCTCGAAGTGTTTCGTCGTTTTTTTGAACCCTCATAGAGTTGGTTTCCGATGTGCCAGATAGTTCATATTCTCAGGATATGATGTCATTAATATACTTATTAAACATACAAAGTCTCAATTGAATAGCTCTAATACTTTAGATTTTATTGACATCTAAAATACACCGATTTCGTCACTGACACACTGACTCACTGACACACTGACACACTGATGATCATCAAAATGTTTGGGTACTTGCTGAAGGGCTAGAGAACTGAAATTTGGTTACTTAGGAAGTACTTCAGAAACTAAATATTCGCATCACCTCCACGACGGTAGCGAAACGGCGAAGCCATACATTTTTACTGATATGTAGAATTTGTGAAGTTAGGGTCGGTAGAATTAGGCCGTATAGATTCAGAAGCTTGGCTCTACATGAGATCTGATATCTTTTTCACAGGGTAAACCTTAAGTGGTCGTCTTGGCAACATTTTACATGAAATGTTTTGGTGGCTTCTTAATGACTAATACTAATTGTAGTTATTTAATAATTACCTACAGCTGTTTAAACAAATCGTGATATTTAATAATGTAAGCATACTTATATTTTTTATTTACGGTAATTTCAGCTCTGTATTCAGAGCCCGGATAGCTCAGTGGGTAGAGCATTGGACTTTTAATCCAAGGGTCCAGGGTTCAAGTCCCTGTCCGGGCGATACTTTTGGTTCATGAATGGTATAATTTAGAGTTTTAACTTAGGTATTTTACGTACGTTTCCTAAAATACGAGAATCACCCTTGTAATGTTTACTAAATAACCCAGGGTGGGTTGCGTTTTTTCGCGATATCTCCGTTGATTGATGCTCCTTGCCAAAGGATAGACTATGGCCAAGATATACGTAACTGTCAACTCTCTCCAACTGTTCATTTCCGACCTGCCGGCACCGAAGCCGGCACGCCTAAGACATATTTAGCGATTTTTTATTTCAATAGAAGATATAATGACTAATATTAGGTAATTACAAGTAACACCTGTTCAAACAAGTCGTGATACAACAAAACTTATATTTTTTATTTACGGTAATTTCAGCTCTGTATTCAGAGCCCGGATAGCTCAGTCGGTAGAGCATTGGACTTTTAATCCAAGGGTCCAGGGTTCAAGTCCCTGTCCGGGCGATTACTTTTTATTTTGTTTAGTTCTAGAAAGTAGTTTGGAGTTGTGAACAATTTATTTTTAAAATATCTTCATCTAAATATAATAGCAACAGTTATATAGTAATGTTTACTATAACTAATAATATTATATTATTAATTAGAGAGCAGCAGTGGCCCAGTGGTGGCGGCCCCGACATATGAACGGTAAGTCGTGGGTTCGAACACAGGCAGGCGCATTATTTTGTGTAATTTATTTCATTACCACTGATCTCAAAAACGGTGAAGGAAAACGTCGTGAGGAAACCAGCACGTCGTAGAACCAAAAAGTTCGAAGACATGTGACATCTACCAATTGACAACATTTCAAAATTGACATGACCCTAAAACAAAAATACCGTTTCTTCATTTTTGTATGCTGAGTTCAAATATAAACTTTTTAAAAAAAATTATAGCTTAATTTCTGAGAAAAAAAAATAAAAACCAAAAACCATGCGATGACGTCACTTATACGGTGGAATGAGGTGTTTACCTTTGCGAAAGCAAGCTAATTTTTAAGATGAAAACTATAATGTCAAACAAGACATTTCTGTCAAAAATTACGTATCTAATGTCAAAAAAGACATTTATAACGTCAAAAATGACATATCTAATGTCAAACAAGATATATCTAAAGTCAATGTGTGACATTGACAACTGCTAAATGACAATGACATCTAAGAAACTGATTTTTTTTGACGTATCACAGTAAAGCAAAGGAATTATCGCCATTCCACCGTATGAATGACGTCATTTGGCGCTTACGTCTTTTTAGAATGCACCGAATTTCAAAGTTAAAATTATGAATGAAAAGTACATAATTTCAAAAAAGCAAAAAATATGGGTCCTCTACTTTTGGATTTACTTTTAGATAACATAATAAAACATGGAGGTTAAAATTTTGAAATGAAGTCAATTCGCGCTGGGCCCGCATGGTAGATTATGGCCCATACGCAAAATACGCGCTTTGACGTGGAGTTGCGGATACCAGCCCGGTGTCTTTATCTTTATCTTTTAATATTATAAGTAAAGAGGTTAAGTTTGCGAGTTTGTGATATTGTAGCAGATAATCTCTGGATCTAGAGAACCGATTTTGAAAATTCTTTCAACTTTTAATGTAGTCAGATACTTTAAAATATATAAACTTACTATATAGCAGAAGCCCCGTGGTCTCGCCGGCGCATGCTCGGTTCCCGTGGGATTACAGGAATAAAAAATAGCCTATGTGTTAATCCAGGGTGTCAGCTAACTCCATACCAAAATTTATTAAAATCCGTTTAGAAGTTTTTACGTGAAAGATTCGAGTAACAAACATCTTCACAAACTTTCGCTTTTATAATATTAGTAGGATACTAGCAGACATCCCGCGGTTAAACCCGAGTAGGTCCCGTTCCCGTGGGAATACAGGAATAAAAAGTAGCCTATGTGTTAATCCAGGGTGTCAGCTAACTCCATACCAAATTTTATTAAAATCCATTCAGTAGTTTTTACGTGAAAGAGTAACAAACATCCATCCATCCATCTATCCAATACTCACAAACTTTCGCGTTTATAATATTAGTAGGAATAAAAATATTTTAAGTTATTTCGTGAGCCGCGGGTTTTTCGAATTGGTAGTACTTATATTTTTGGGCCGTTTGGGTTTGAATCTTTCGTTTCGTGGGGTATTCTAAAGAGGAAATGTTTCATTCAATTAAATTATTATTATTATTATATGGAAATCTTGATTTTTCTTCTCCTTGAGGAGAGTTTACGACCTTACACACGGGCCGGAACCAAGTGTGTAAGGGGAAATTTATATTGAATATGTAGATGACAGTGTAGAAGATGTTAAAAATTTTCGAGTGATGCGGCACGTGTTGAGTATAGTTGCTTTTTGGAGCATGTAAAGTGTGTGAGATGGCATGTGTAGAGTGTTAAGGCTTTGAGTGAGAGCTTTTGGTATAACACCGGTGGAGGACAGTACTATTGGGACTATGTGTACGGTTTGTGCTCTCCATTGGGTCTTTATTTCAATGGCGAGGTCTTGATATTTACTTAGTTTTTCGGATATTGTTATTATTATTATTATTGTTTGTTTGTTTGCATTGAGTTGTTGTCTCCGCAACTACTGGACCGATTTGAAAAAATCTTTCACCGTTGTGAAGCTACACTATCCCCGGGTGACATAGGCTACTTTTTATCCCTGTATTCCCACGGGAACGGGAACTACGCGGGTGAAACCGCATGACGTCTGCTAGTAACTTGCATAAAGATCTCTCAAGCAAGTCGCTTAGTTGACACTTCGCGTGACTCAAAGTCTGGTTTTTAACCTTTTAACCGCTTATTTACACATACCTACATACATTTTTATTTTTTATTGTATTTATTATACCTATTATATTTTATGATATTTATCATATTTATTGTTTACATAATGTATAAATAAACTATGTTTACTTCTCTTGAAATTTCTTACGGAATTGCACCTACCACTGTTTGTCTCTGCATGACCTAAAGGTTGACTGGTAGAAAATGCCTGAGGCATTAAGTCCGCCTATGTACATTTGTGTGCTTGAAGTATTAAATAAATATTTTTTTTTTTTTTTTTGTATAGACGCCAGCACAGCAAGTTCCCCCAATGCGTCAAAGAGACAGAGAACATAGTTAACATAGTTTTAAGGTGTATTTCTGTTGTGATGCCAATAAACGCATTTTTCTTTCTTTCTTTCTTTCTTGCAACATGGATGATTATTCGTTTTATTTTCAAAATACTTACTGACTGACAACTAAAACCATTATCGAATTGAGATATTTATTTATGTAACAAAAACTAAAAATCGATACAACAATTGTTTCTCCTTATTTACTGTAGGTACTGTTTTATTGATTTGTAGCAATTTTGGCCCGGCGCTAGGGGTTCGGCAACTAATATTTAGTCAGGCGCTTATTAATGGTAAAAGCCAGCCCTTGGGTACCAAAGAGATTTAAAATACAATAGAGCAGGCATGTCAAGGAAATGTCATAGAAAAACTTTGATCCCATGTCTCAGTAACGCCATCTAGAATAATATATGAATATTGGAGCGGCAGCGGAGCGGACTACAAAAAACTCATAGACTTGTATCCAGCAGGACACACTTTTTCGGACGAAAATTTTGTTCGTGATGTCCGGTCTATAGGTATTGAATGTCTTTGTTGGGTACACATACACATCCAACGATGAGGATGAATTATTTGTTGCCATATTATTTAAGGGTACCTACTTTAGTTACAGGTTTTTATTTTTACCCGACTTCAAAAAGGGGGAGGTTCACAATTCGATTGGTATTTTTTTTACACCGATTACGCAGAGATTTATAATCCGATTTACGTAAAAATTCTTCTCTAGTTTAATGTGGAATAGTTGCCGCTTGGTTCCATAAAAAATAACTACTTAGTTTGTGCTGGGAGTTGTCATTATTGTTAATTTCATCGAAATCTGTTTAGGTACTTTGATTGTAATATCAAAACAAATGGGAAAATAACGAATCATCTACAAGTACTCCATTCATAATAGCATTAGAAAAAAAGGCTCGTAGAAGCAGGAATTCAGAACAAATTATTTTAAAGATAAGTGCAAATAAAACCTGTTTTTTTTTTCAAATTTAGGAGAATAAAAGTGAAACGAAGAACGTGTGTATTGTTCATCCCTGCTTCTTTTATGTTTTTATCATTGACACTCTAATTATCAACAAAAATTTAAAATATAGAACTACTTGAATGAAATCCACATAATTTCTTAAAATAAATTGTATCAATGGTTACAACTAAGTTTGACAGCAAAAAAAAATTGATTATAATAAATTCGGCGTCTATCGAAATTGTAAAATGTTTAATTGTACTTTCGTTACAAAGTGTGCATTAAAAATAAACTTTTTAAACTTCTGTCTAATGCTATTGTTCCTAAATGGAGTACAGTTAGCGATATAAAAACAGAAAAAAAAAACAAAAATTGCAAAATAAACTTTCTTTAAGAAAAAATCAACCGACTTCATAAAAAAAACACTAACCGATGTAAAATAAGTCAAGTTTCGGAAGTCGGTGGCCAATAATGAATGAGACAAAACCACCAAAGCCTCACCACGGACTTCCGAAACTATTGAAGTTTTTTTTTTATGTCGGTTGTTTTTTTTTGTAAAAATGTTTCTTACACATTGTGTCGCGAGGCAGAAGGGTATTATAATCTGTTACAATTTGCTTTTAATTTTAAAACTTACCATTTCCATTCTTGATTCTCTTTGATGGTCAGCGTAAAAACTCCTTCGAATATTAACAACATAATTGGCGATGCCAAATACCAATATTCTATGTCGTCTTTGAAGACGGTTACTTGCCATATTGCTATAATACCGTGGCAAGCGAAAACTAATCTCGTTATAACCGCCTTTATAGTAGCCAACACTTTGCCTACATTCGCCATTTTGAATTTAAAAAAAAAAGTCTTCAATTATTTTTTTTTACAAATTACGTTAACACTGTTTTAAGAGAAATAAATAAATAGATTGTTTATGAATGTTTTGTATAAAATAACAACATTAGGCACTATTTTTAAATAAAGCACTTTATTTTATTTTTATAATAAATGCACTCGATAAGGCACGCGCGATTTTTGTACATTTTAAAAAAAATATTAAATATGTTGTTAGTTACCTACATGTTTTAAATGTTCGTATCCAAATGCAACGAATTGCGAAAGTCGACTAAACAGTATCTCTTGCATTGGGAAAAGGCGGTTTAGGTCTAAAATGGAAGTTTACAATACTTTTTCATTTTCCACATCCATTGCTGCCTCAACACTAAGCCAAAATATACTCCACATACAAAAACAACCATTGAACTTTGCGTACCAGAAAACAAACACAAAATCACTATTACGGATGCGCGCGCACCATCCAAATTGGCCAATCACAGGTCAATTTCCCAAGAAAAGGGCTTGGGAACTTAACCTGATTTAGTTTTACCTGGATTTGCAGATATCTTAATACTTATCTGAAATGAAATAAAGTTGATAATGCAATGGCAAATACTTTTTCAGTTCAAAGATGATTGCTTTTGCTTGCTTGCTACAGTTTCGTTCGGCACATCGTAGAAGGCAGTTTTATAATAAAAATAAATGTTATTATGTGCCACATATAAACTGATTTATTGTTAAAAACTGCTTAAAAGAGTAAGTAGATACTACGTATGAAGTTTATTTATTTATTTATTGGTTCACCAACAAAGGATTACTTACTTGACTAAATTTTAGTTTTCAGTCCCTCATCTACACACATATTTTTTTCTTTTTTCACGTAAGTAAGTAATCAAAAAATAACGGCGATACATCACTAGTCTACACAGTCACTAGCCAGTACAGATTATACTAGATAATGACTTTACAAGCCCCCTCTCCTCAACTTTAATGCGCTTAATCTAAGCAGATTTCCACGAATTTGAAAAAGAAAAAAAAACTTGTACCTATTTTATTCTTTAAAATCTAACTGATAGACTAATTATAAGTATTTTGATGTTCATATTCTGTCAAACTTGTAAAGTAAAATAACCTGCAAAAGGGGCAACTAGAATCACTTTCAAGTAGGTAAGTTTGACGTTCGGTCAAAGGCAAATCATTTATTGCAATAACTTATACTTTTAGAGACAAAGAAATAAAAACAAATATTTTGGTAATAACTTGAGAATTAATAATAATAATAATAAATTAATTTCATTGTTTCAATAACTTGGGAATTAATCTTTAATCTATCTATCTATTTCTATATTAAAGCTGACTGACTGACTGACCGATTTACTGACTGACTGACTGACATATCAACGCAGGGCCTAAACTATAAGGTTTAGAAACTAAAGATTTTTGCACAGGGGTTCCTTTTATAACGAGGCGAGCACTAAGAAAGAATTTTTGAAAATTCACCCCCTGAGGGGGTAACACGGGGGTGCAAAGTTAGTATGAAACTTTGCCGTTTTTGAAGTTATTCAAATGAAATTCAGTAAGAAGGTTCGTCTAAGTCATGAAACACGTTTAAATATGTTTGAAAAAGAACTCCTAAAGGGGTATAAAGTTAGTATGAAAGTTCTCTGATTTTCAAAGTTATTTCAATAAAATGTTGTAAGTACTTATTTGGGTTTATAAGAACTTACTAATGAATATTGCCGATATCCTTTTTGTAAATTTAATCCCTAAGGGGAGAGAGGGGGGGGGGAGAGGGTTGCAAGTTTAGTATGTATACATATAGCCTAACCTTACTTACGTGGAAAATCCTTATGGATGTCCCCCGCCCCGGGGAGGGCGGAGGGGTCTGTCAGACTCTTAATGGCTAAAAACCACCCCTCCGTGGTGTTCCTTCTCACACCTGCGCCAGGGGTCACGGAAACAGAAGATAGTTCCGCGACTCCCTACTGGTGCCGGCCCCAAGGCCCTCGCCATGTCAGCGAGGGGAGTGAGGTGTTAGACTCCCCTCGCGACGTCTAAGTCCCCCGAGTCCGTCGCCCCTGAACCCATTCAGGGGGGCTGGAAGAGGGCGTTGTCCGCCCTCCGCCTGCGCCCGGTACGTCTGCTGCGGGCCGGGTGAGTGGAAGTAATCTCTCTCTCCCTTTCCGCAGCCTCCTTCTGCGAGATGACCGTTTAGCAGAGGGACACCACCGGCCTATCCTATAGCTTACCTAATTACCCTACTGCAATGCATTGATTTTGACAACACAAAGTAGGTATATTATTTTAAACTGAACTACTTACCTGCGCTGCGTGTCTCTTTGTCACATACAATACTAGAGAAGGTATAGGTAGTATAGTATTTGAAGTAGTAGTTAGTAGGAGGAGGTAATAATTTAACTCGATTTGTATAGCATCCGTCATCCATACATAAAGTACCTATAACTCCTTTGACTGGCCTGTGGGGCGAGTAGTTAGTAACACTGGCTGCTATGCCAGAGGTTGAGAGTCCAATTCTCACCCAAGACAAATGTTTGAATGATGAGCACGATCATTTGTTCTGGATTATTAAACAGTTGACGATCTCCATAAGTCACCGTAACACATTAATAATACGCATGACAGCTTGCTAGATGTCAATCAAGAATTCAATTTCACACTTAATTAAACGATACGTCGCGTCGTCCATCTTGCGACATTGACAACATCCTTTTTCGTTAATAATCTGTGGTTTTTTAAATGTAGTGTTTTTAAATAGAGGCAACGATGAGGAATGCAGTATATTTTGTTTTAGGTGTAATTCTATTCTATGGTAAGTTCGTAAGTAATATTTATCGGAGGGCCGGAGTTTGAGGCGGTCAACTGTGGCAACTTGACATATACAGGGCAACTTACCCTTAAATGATCCTTACGAACAAACCTGTTTACGTATAGGATTTAAGGTAGTGTTCCATATAATTTTAACAGTAAGTAGTAGATTTTTATGATTAGAATTGGCCACATATTCTTTTTCCACTGTAATAGCACTGTTGGTTAATAAAATATGGCGTTTAGAATTCGAATGTTGACAAGACGTGTTTTTGCTGGTGTGTGAAAATTGTCAAATTGCCAAAATGACCTAAAACAGGAAATAATATGCAATTATCTATGAAAACTGATGGTTAGGTCAAGATGCCAAAGTGGTGTCAATTCGACCTCTGCTATATTTCTTTGTCTAGAACGCTAATTTCAAGGTATTATAAAGCATTCGATAGTTACTATGAATTAACTATTGCTTTATTATGGACATGGTCACAAACAAATCACATGAAACTAACAAAAGTCTATCAGTATCATACTTAGTTATTTGATAAAATAGTAAAAATGTGGTCAAGTGTGGTCAAGTTGTCACAGTTTACGGTACTTCTTTCTTCAGATACCATATGGGCAGACGTTGGTATCGTGCAAAACAATGTAGGTACAGACGCCAACACATTCAACTACTCCAAACTGTCAAACATTCCCAATGGAACATGAACCTTATACTCAATACTCAATACTCAATACTTTATTGCATTCCATAATGTATACAAGGCTGGTAGGTAATTATAGAGAAACAATTATGGACCCTGTCGGGCACAGCAAGTTAGTTTTTTAGAGGAGAGGATGAAGCGCTTTTTGTTTAAAAACATAATAATATTGAAATTAAGGAAGTAAATCTTATATTTAGATATTTAAGTAGATATTATTTATGAGTAGATTTATATTAATTTTGTTTATTATTAATATTTCTATATTTATTTATTTATTTATTTATTATTAATAGATATTTTCTAAATTATATATTAGGTAATTATTTTATATATTTATTTATATATTAGCTGTAATTTATTATTAACTAAGTAGTAAGTAATTAAAGATATTGCACGGTAGATAAGGTAAATAGATGTATTAGGTACTATTTTATACTATTTGCAATAAAGTTGAATACTTATCAAAGAAAGACACATAAGGGTATAGCTTTATGTCGGCGACGCCAGCACGTCAAGTTACCCCAATGTGTCAAATTTCTTTGATCGTTTTTCAACTATAAGTATGTCAAACAGAATAAGGTTCATATTCAATTGGGAAAATTCGACACATTGGGGTAACTTGATGTGCTGGCGTCTGTACCTACGTATTGAATGTCTTTGGTCCTATCCATAGAGAATGGACTGAGTGATCCTTATCCAGCTATGATGTAAATACTGGTAAGAAAGTGTGAGAGAGATAAAGCAAACGTGCGGCCAATAATTGTCTCTTTCTAGAATTCTGATTAAAAGAGAAAGAAAGAGACAGATATTGGCCGCGCAGTCCCTCTTCTTTTTCTAGGCAGTGCTCTATTTTGTGCGGGTATTACTCAGTCCATTCTCTATGTTTATGGTCCTATCAGTGTGACCAAACCATCTCTAAACATAGGTAGGTACTCTTTTCAGTTTTGTCAATACAATAGTTATTTGTGCAACAAGAGAGCAAAGTCATTTTTTACTGCGAGTGCTGATTTGGATCCTGAGCAAGCGAAGGATTCAACGATTGAATCACGAGCGTAGCGAGTGCTTCTAAAGTTTAATCCTGAGTGTGGCGAGGGATTCAAAGGCACGAGATGCAAAAAACTTTGGTCTCGTGTAACACACATAACTTTTCACTTCAGCAGCGAGAACACTTTTGGAAACTAGAATTAAATATTTTCAGGTTAAATAACAGTTTCGTTTGCAGTAAATACTTATTTTCGTTTAAATGCAACAATAAGTTAATCTATACATATAATAAAACAGTAACGAAAGAAAAACTGTACATTGAGAATTTTCAAGAAAAAATAAGTGGGTTTTGTTAGAAAAACGTAACTGGTGACAAAAAGTGACTTTTTAGAATTTTTGTCTGTTTGTCTTTTTGTCTGTATGTATGTCCGGGGTGAACTCAAAAAGTACTGCATGGATTTACTTCAAATTTTGCATAAATATTACTAAGAGGTCGGGTCAACACATAGGCTATATATTATCACGGTATCACCTACGGGGGAGGAGCAGTGAATCTTTATTCTTCTTACTCATTCTGTGGAAGCGTGTAAGTAAAGGACGCATATTTAAATGTTGGTTTTGAGTAAGTTATGCTATTATCTAGCTTTACACTATAAAAACTACGCCATTTAAGTAACTTTGGCAGAGAAACATAGTTTAATGAATGTTAGTAGTATAAAGACAATTTGGAATCAGCGCCATCTATGAGAATGTATAAAAATCAAATCAAGTAACACATGAACACTTTTTGAAAATTAATTTAAATTTTGATTGGGTTGGTGCGGTTAGTAGTTAGTTATTCTTAAAATTCATAGATGGCACTGTGCATTTTTTTCATCTTATACTACATATAATTTAATACATTATAATAAAACAGTAACGAAAGAAAAACTGTACATTGAGAATTTTCAAGAAAAAATGAGTGGGTTTTGTTAGAAAAACGTAACTGGTGACAAAAAGTGACTTTTTAGAATTGTTGTCTGTTTGGCTGTATGTATGTCCGGGGTGAACTCAAAAAGTACTGCATGGATTTACTTCAAATTTTGCATGAATATTACTAAGAGGTCGGGTCAACACATAGTCTATATATTATCACGCTATCACCTACGGGGGAGGAGCAGTGAATCTTTATTCTTCTTACTCATTCTGTGGAAGCGTGTAATCAAAGGACGCATATTTAAATGTTGGTTTTGAGTAAGCTATCCTATTATCTAGCTTTACACTATAAAAACTACGCTATTTAAGTAACTTTGGCAGAGAAACATAGTTTAATGAATGTTAGTAGTATAAAGACAATTTGTAATTAGCGCCATCTATGAGAATGTATAAAAATCAAATCAAGTAACACATGAACACTTTTGAAAATTAATTAAAATTTTGATCGTGGTGGTGAGGTTAGTAGTTAGTTATTCTTAAAATTCATAGATGGCATTGTGCATTTTTTTTTCATAAAAGTTGTATCATAATAGTTCGTTTTGACAAATTGAAGTTCCAACAAAACCCTCAAAATCTTGAGCAAAGTTCGGATCGTATCATATGGGATGAGTGTACGATGTCCAAAAGGAAGGCAGTTGAGGCCGTGGACAGAACCCTGAGGGCATCTGCAGGAACGAACATTTGATGGGTAGTGTCACAGTTCTGTTCAGTGGCGATTTCAGGCAAACGCTTCCCGAGTTGACGCGGGGATCGAGGGCTGACGAGGTGAATGCTTAGGTAAACGATCTTTTTTGTCGTCACAAGTTCGTACGCTGCGCTTGACCATTAATATGAGAGCTCGGCTCGGCGGCATTGCACGCGCTCAAGAATTCTCCGATGTCCTTCTAAGTCTTGGCAAAGGCACTCTACCAGAAGAGAAAAGTGGACAGGCGGTGCTTTTAGAGTCTCTCGGTAGAGTGGTGGTAGGTATCCAGCTTCGAAGAACTCATTCGCAGTGTGTACGTGGACATCAGTCGTACAGCGCACCAGCAGAATTCGTGTGAGAGCGCCATTTTGGCGCCCAAAAATGATCATGCTGCAGCAATTAACGAATGTTTTCTCTCGGACATTGAGGGGAATGAAGTGGTCTATACGTCGATAAGCACTGTCGTCGAGCAAGATGACGCCACACATTATCCCGTGGAATTTTTGAACTCCCTGTCAGCAAGTTGACTTTCAGCGCATACCATCAAACTGAATGGCGGCGTCCCGATTACGCTTTTTAGGAACAAATCTTCTCCGAAGTTGAGTAACGGGTGGTGCCTTAAAGTCATTTCGCTCCACAGACACCATTGAGGTGGAAATTCTGGCGGGTTGTGGCGTCGGCGAGGCAGTATTTGTACAACGCATTCCCCTTATACTTCATAGCTTTCCGATCCAGTTCGAGCGCGTACAGTTCCCCTTGAGTGTTTGCTTAGTGATGACAATCAATAAGTCGCAGGAGCCGATACTCAGAGCAGCGGGTGTAGATCTAAGGACGAGTTGCTTCTCACACGGGCACCTGTACGTCGCTTGCTCCCGCGCCACCAGTCCTGACTATCTTTACATTTTGGCTCCTGGAAGTATGACTACCAACGTAGTTTTTAGGGAAGTGTTATAAGGTATGATACCTTTGTACGTATTTTTAACCAACTTCAAGAAAAGGAGGAGGTTCTCAATTCAACGATATGTTTTTTTTTTGTGTGTGTTTGTTACGCGATTACTCCGCCATTTATGGACCGATTTTCTAAATTGTTTTTTTATTTGATAGGGTATACTACCAGGTTGGTCCCATTAGTATTAAACCTCAAATCTGATGAGGGATCCTCGAGGAATTGTGGGAACTCCTCAAATAATATAGGAAAACATGTACCAAGTTTTACATTTTTTTTTGGTGACAAATCAAGCATTTACATTTAGCAAGTATCATTTCGTGAAGAAAAACTGATGAAGAAGACAGGCGATGGAACTCTTCAAAGCATAACAGCAAATTACTCGCAATAGCTACAGTCACATGTCTGTGCATGGTTTATGTATTTCCATAACATAACATTACGCCTGTCTATTTTAAAAGGTTAAGAAAGAACTTCTTTTGCAATTGTTAATCGATTTCAATGATTCTTTCAAGTTTTGAAAGACTTTCTTTACATACAAAGGAACTAAAAATAGCAAAATAAAAAAAAAATACAAAAAAAACAACCGACTTCTTAAAAACACTAACAGGTGAAAAATAATTTTTTTAAGTAAAGTTTTTTTAAGAAGTCGGTTGCTTTTTTTTTGTATAAAAGTTTTTATTACTCTTTTGTATCCTGGAATGCATTCCTGCATTATTTTGTCTATTTCCTTCAGTCACATGGTATGACTGAACTCAGCAGGATTCCCATATAACTCTCTTTATGTAACTTATATTTTAATGCTATTTTAAAAGTTGTTTACTTATAATGCTATAGCAACACTGGAATCTTAGGTAGGTATATTTGGTGCTGTAGAACCTTCACGCAGACGACGTCGCGGGCAGCAGCTAGTAATTTAATAAATTAGGTACTTACATTAAAAGACATAATTAGGTAGGTATTATCTTTTTGCAAAATTTCTTTAGTTAGTTTGAAATTTCGAACGTGTTTGTCTTTGAGGTCGAATTTTTTAAATTCGGAACTTCGAAAGGGTTGTTCCTTGTCTCTCTCTCTTTCTAATGGCGGGAAAGAGTCAAAGTGTGAATGTTTCGAATCCCAAGGCTGAATAAGATACTTATTCGCGGCTTTCTGATCAAAAAATTAAAAAGTTACCTTGTCTCACTCAGTGAGTAAAATCGCATTTTGCTCATTGATTTCAGGCAGCAAAACCTACATGTTTGAGCTACTAAAGTGATAAATATTGTATTCAACAGTTATTCACCACGCGACATCAACAAGACACAGCACAAGATCCGGACTAAAAGCTGATGCGAAAAAACGAAACCACGACTTGAAATTCAACATGTCAAACTTTGTGGACATACTCCTGCAGGACGCGAAAACGATAGCTATGAAACAAAAGATAAGGAAACGTGTTCCAAAATCAATGTCAAAACAAAAGACTATGAATGAAGGTTACGAAAGCAGCTATGATTCTTTAGGGCTTAACGATGAAGAACAGGAGAAGATTGTTGAGGCCAATCATCCTGTCGTAAGTTTAGAAGAAATAGGACGGATTATGAGAACGAATTATGATGATGGAGGTTATAAGTTGGGACAGGTTTTTAGAGCTAATATCGAAGGTCAAAGTAAAGCTCTTAGAACTATTAACCTGCCCAGTGAAGAAGAGCAGGGAGAGGAATTGCTGTTCGATTTTGAAAATGATGACGAACTAAGGAATCCGCTGTTTTAATAGTTATTTGTGCAACAAAGCAGCAAAGTCTTTTTTCTAAAGTTTAATCCTGAGTGTGGCGAGGGGTTTAAAGGCACGAGATGCAAAAAACTTTGCTCTCGTGTAACACACATAACTTTTCACTTCATCAGCAGCGAGAACATTTTGGAAACTAGAAATAAATGTTAACAGGTTAAATATCAGTTTTATTTGCAGTAAATACTTAAGTATTTTCGTTTAAATCCAGCAACGAGTTACTTAATAATTCAATAAATTACATTAAAAGACATAATTATTTTATGTTTTTGCAAAATAAAAATATTTAGCACGAAATTCCGAACGTTTTTGTCTTTGGGGCCGAATTCAAAATTGGAACTTCGAAAGGGCTGGTCTTTGTCTCTCTTATCTTTCTAATGGCGGGAAAGAGATAGTGTGTGAATGTTACGAATTTTATGACTAACTAAAGGCTGAATAAGATACATATTCGCGGCTTTCTGGAAAAAAAAAAAAGTTACTTTGTGTCACTCAGTGAGCGAAATGCGATTTTGCTCACTGATTTCAGGCAGCAAAACCTACATGTTTGAGCTACTGAAGTGTTAATAAAATTATCTGTTTACTAGCAACGTCATATAATTTAATACCTAGTGCTTGCCTGCAATCCCACCAGCAATAGGGCAGTTCATAGTGATGATCACAGACCAAAGTGTTCAACTACAAACTGTCTATAGGACCGAGTTGTGCCATAATGATCCAACCCACATTTTTACCGAATTTGAGTTATCTATACTAACCAATCTAAAATGAGCCATATTTTCATGTGGCAAAGACTCATTTTATTATCTGCTTCCTAGAAAAAGATATACTGAAAGTATACCATTCCACATCTATGGGACTTTTGGAAAATAAATTGCCGAAATGATTCATGTCATTTGGAACAAAATGTTTCTGGTAAATTAATACAAATAGGTTTTGCCAAAATGATCCAGGTACACTTATTAAACCATAGTAGCAAAACTGATTCATATTAATTTTCGAAAAAAAATCTCTTTAAAAAGGATCACCACTACTTAATTTTTATGAGAAGCGGTTTTGACGAAGGGTTTCAAGAGCTCGACATTAAAAACAGCCAGAAAAGGAGTATGTGTCATGAAAACTGACAAAAAGAATCTGGTTTCACTATGGCCGCGTGGCAAATAGATATCTCAGGCAAAGCTGGATGACATCTATGTCGTCAACGATTATGACAGTCTATGATGCATTTCATCCCAGATGCCTGTGAAATTTCTACAAAACATTTAAAGGGAACAAAAAGGTAACTGAAGATGTTGACCGATTTGGGACCCTTGATTTTGACATCGAAGAGAATTAGTTCTGTTAAGACAGTTAACGTTTCGTTTTGTTTTTTTTTCTCCACAAATAGGTATATTATGTACCTCAATAAAAAAAAATAGTTTTATTATTCATACCTAGACACTCTTTGTGTGAAAAACTTGCGTAGATATTAAACTGATTATGGAAGTGATTTGGATCATTATTGCAAAATTAATTTTGACACAGTGTCATACAAATTTATTTTTTGCTGAAATGATCCAGACGATATTTCTCTCAATATCTTAAAAAGTAGCAGCAGCTGTATATTGTAAAGCATACTATTAGAAACCATATTCAATATTCCCAATATTGAAACCTTCATATGTAACAAAATCGAAATGTTTAAATGGAAAAACTTCATCTGAATGTTTAAACTGAAATAACTCAAAATGTGTTCATTGTAGGGTGGATCATTTTGGCACAACTCGGTCCTTTGTCAGTGTGTATCTAGGTAGGATGACGGCACGCGCGCTCGCAGAGATGTGACGAAGCGCACTGTACCGCGTCTGAAAGTCACCGTAAATTGAAGGCCACTTAAAGTGCAGTATACCAAAATATTGTAAATTCTCAGTTGTCATCGTTCGGTGTGCAACGACGCCAGTAAGTCACTGTCACTGGCAATGAAATTGTAGCCAGTAGGCTGCAGATGGTAAATAGTAATGAAATCAACGAAGGTGAACCGTTAAGCGCACTAGTTTAATAAGAGCCCTGAGAGCACTCTCGCCTTAAAGACAACTTAGCAATGTACAGACGCCAGCACATCAATTTACCCCAATGTGTCAAATATATGAACCTTATTCTGTTTACTTATCATGAAGTTGAAAAACTGACCAAGAGCGTGTCGGGCCACGCTCAGTGTAGGGTCCCGCCCGTCCGTCACAATAAGTATAAGTAAGTGTTCAAAATGCTTGCATTTACGATTATACTACAAACTTAATCCAGAAATTATTTTGTACAACTTTTTGTCTTTTTTGAACGAAAACTGTTTCCATCCAAGTTCAAAATAATTTTCCTAGAAAGTCCTTACTTTTCAGATTTTTTTCATATTTTCTAAACTTATGGTTCAAAAGTTAGAGGGACACATTGGTTGTTACTTTTGGAGCGATTATTTTCGAAATTATTGGCATTATCAAAAAATGATTTTTGTGAACCCCTATTCATTTTTAAATACCTTTCCAACAATATATCACACGTTAGGGTTGAAATTAAAAAAAAATCACTTCCCACTTTACATATAGGGGGGCTACCCTAATAAAACATTTTTTTTCAATTTTTATTTTACCACTTTGTTGGCGTGATTGATACACATATTGGTACCAAATTTCAGCTTTCTAGTGCAAACGGTCACAGAGATTAAGCGAGGACGGACGGACGGACGGACAGATTGACATGGCAAAACTATAAGGGTTCCTTATAGTTTTGCCATGTCTGTCTGTCCATGTCTGTCTGTGCCTGTCGGAAGGGGAGTTGACTACGGAACCCTAAAAACGATCAAAGAAATTTGACACATAGGGGTAACTTGACGTGCTGGCGTCTGTACATTAAACTTAAGAATTACAATGTAACACATTAAAATAAAAAGATAACTAGTGAACTAAAAGAAACTAGGTAATTCCTCTTCCACTGTTTTCGCCATTTTGGCAGAAAATTCCATGTGGGGGCGCGTGGCCCTGGTAAAAAACGGCGCGTCGTATTAGTTATTAATTTGTTAAAGGACAACCAACAAAAGCATATATCAAAGTGATTTATAATACTACGTCCTGCGCGTAGGTCCCGTTCCCGTGTGAATACAGGGATAATGAAGTCGGTTAGGCAAAAAATAAAATATAAAAAGTTTTTTATTTTTCCATTTTTAGTTGTTCCCATGCAAATATTTGCCATGAATTTTATATTGTTAATTGTTAACAAAACATGCCATGATAATAGGGTTATCCACTTATCCCTAATAAATGAAAATTAACATTCACATTAACAACTGTCGAAATCTAGGTAAATAGTACACATCTGCGTACCCCTCAGAGCATACAGGCGTGATGATACGTCATGATGTTGTATAAACAATAAACATCCCAGGGATTCCAGCAATCACGACAGATTTGCCGTCTATTTTTGAAGAGTTCCGTTGTATATCTCCGAAGATCAGCACCAGATCTTCACCAAATTAAAATGGGACCACCTCAGGAGTATACTCTTTGAAATAAAAAAAGAGTTTTGAGAATCGGTCCAAAACTGGGGTAGAAATCAGGTAACATAGGTACACAAAAAAAAAAAACAAAAATTTACACACGAACATAGAACCTCCTCCTTTTTTGAAAGTCGGTTAAAAATTAGCCTATGTGTTAATCCAGGGTGTCAAGTAACTCCAGTCCATCCCAAATTTTATTAAAATCCATTCAGTAGTTATCCATCTATCCATACTCACAAACTTTCGCGTTTATAATATTAGTAGGATAGTAGGATAGCCACTCTAGTCCCAGTTTACTACATTCCCCAAAAAAACACATGCGAATATCATAGAAAAAGTGTGATCCTATGTCTCAGTTACGCCATCTAGCTTAATATAGCAACATTGGAGCGACAGCGGAGCGTACTAAACTTATACTCATCGGCTTGTGTCCACAAGATCATGATTTCGTGATGTCCCGCCTATAATCGTAGTACTACAAGTATTATAAAATACAAACATTTTGTTCGATAATTTGTTCTGTGTCTGGGTGTAATTTATCTATAATATGTATGTATTTAGATAGGATATAGGAGGATATAGGTATGTTAACAATATGTTAATCAGCTATATAATAGCCATAACACAAGTTCTTAGCTTAGCGTGAGACTAGATGGCGTTGTGTCAAAAATTGTGAAAAAAAATTATTATTTTCCAAATCTTTGTTGGAAAAGTAACATAAATACAAAATTTTATGATCATGCCTATGCAGGACAGGCTTGACTATAATGTACAGAGAGCGACGTATCGATGATAACACTAGGCAAAAAGATTTAAGATAGGTTGTTTAGAGAGGACATGCGAAGAAAACAGAAAATAATGTCATCAATAATCTGTGATCCCCAAAGACATTCAATACCTATAGACCGGACATCACGAACAAAATTTTCGTCCGAAAAAGTGTGTCCTGCCTGCTGGATATAAGTCTATGAGTTTTTTTAGTACGCTCCGCTGCCGCTCCAATATTCATAATATATTATTCTAGATGGCGTTACTGAGACATGGGATCAAAGTTTTTCTATGACATTTCATTGACATGCCCGCTCTATATTATTTTAAATCTCTTTGGTGATCCCACGTCTCAATTGTCTCAGTAACGCCATCTAGATTAATTAAGCAATATTGCAGCGGCAGTGTCATCCAGAAACGCCCAGAAGACTGGCAGCATTGCCATGAAGGATCAGAAGGATGGCAATATTGCAGGCCTAACCTTAATACAAATACCAAACCATAATAAAAATCCTATTTCTATTATAGAAAGAAAATGGCGTATATGGAAACAGCTGTTTGTCAACTGTCGTGTATTTAATTTTCAGCCATATTACAAATACTACTCGTTAACACTTGACAGTTGAAAAACAGCTGATTCCAACGCCATTTTCTTTCTATTGTCGCCTTACGCCCGATATTAATATTCTATCTCAATCCAAATCCCGATCCTTTGTTTTTGTCGGCTGCTTCTGATTGGACATCTTTAAGACTCGGATAGGCGAATTCGGTCGTTGATTGGTTACAGACAAAGATCGGGATCAAGATAGCAACCGAGATAGATTATTAATATCCAGCGTTAACGATTACGTTAATAGAATTTTTAATATGGCTAGGCCTGCTGGCCTGAATAATAATGTAAAGAGAGCGACATATCGATGTCAACACTAGGCAAAGAGATTTAGGAGCTCAATTGTCTCAGTAACCCCATCTAGCTTAATATAGCAACATCGGAGCGGCAGTTTCATCCGGCAACGTGCTCAGTAGACCGGCAGCATTGCCATGTAGGATGGCAATACTGAGTTTTTGACCTAGTATGCACCTGTAACTCCTTAGACTATATACCTCTAGACGTACCGGGTAAAACGGGGTGGATAGAAACTCAAGGGTGAATAGAAACAAAACTTTGAGGAGGATATTCACGTAAGTTAAAAGTGGTTTCAATACTCAATACTCAATACTCAATATCTTTATTGCTTTCCATATGTATTCTTAGGTGGTAGGGATATAAATGAGATCATTATGGACCCTGTAGGGCACAGCAAAAAATGGTAGGAGAGAGGAAGCCTTGCTTAACGTGATCATTTCATAGTAATAGAAGAATTATTTAAATATTGTTTGTTTGTTACATCCGAGGACTGTAATGCTTTTAAATAATTGAGATAAATAGTTTCGACACCTTGTTAGCATCAAATAATATTAAACTAGCGTAAAAATCCTCTTCAAAGTTTTGTTTCTATTCACCCTTGAGTTTCTATCCACCACGTTTTACGGTAGCCCAATTTACAGTGTGAAGTGTGGAAGTGAGACGCAATAATACAAAGTTCGTAGGAAAATTGAGACAAAGCATCGTATCTTCTGTCCCTTACGGCGTGCCGGATTTTTGCATGGCTAACTTTTGAATGTTAGCCAAACAAAGTGCTGTCACTGTCACGTATATTATTATGCTCGATTTAATTTAAGTTTTCGGATGGTTTTTGCAATTTTTGTAATAGTTTAAGTCATTTAATGAGAAATAGACTCCATTAGATAAGTGTTTAGTGTATGGTGAATGCGCTACGATGGGAGGATGCAGTATAATAGGCTGTAAAAGCCGCTCAGAAAAGGCCAATAACAAAATCTCATTTCATTCGTAAGTATTCAATACTGTTTGTGTTATTGTATGATTATTGAATTTATACATTTGTGCGCTTTTATTGTCATAGGTTTCAGACCAAAATATGGAAGATTTCTTAAAGTAAACTTAATTTCATAAACCACATAACCTAGGAATACTTACTTACAGTGTTGCTACACGTTTCACATATTTTCCCAAAAACAGGCGTAATGTTCAAAAGGTAGGTCAAATAAATCGATGGTCGCTAAACACACACAATTACCTTAATGTGGTATCAAAATCTTATGAAACACGGTATCAGAATTCAGTATACCTACCTAAGTATCTCGATGCCGATTTGTGTGCTCTCACTAAATAATAATTGATGTCGAACTATTTTATTTATGTATTGTGAGTGATGAGTGCTAATACAAACCAGAATAATAATTATTACTTAATTGGCAAGTATAACAAGACTATTATATAAGAATGCCTTTGGTTTAAACAAACAAAAAATGATTTAAGGTTTCCTAAAGAAAACAATATAAAAAAAGTTTGGATTAATGCTACTGGCCGACAGAATTGGCAGCCTAACAGTACATCCAAACTTTGTTCCATGCATTTTGATGATGATGCAATCAGGATTGTGAACAAAATCAAAAGAATAAAGCCTGAAGCAATACCAGTAAAAAATGTTCATGTAAGTTGGTTACTGTAGTTACTTTTAGAATTGCAGAACATAGCTTACAGTCATTACAAAAAATAACAATAGAATAAATTCGTAATAACAAATACAGTAGTAGTAGATACATTATGATGTAAGTGCGGTAAGTTAATAATTACAGCCGAGGCAATATTGCTGCAAGAAATCAGAGGCTGTAATTATCAAAGCGCACGTATGTCATTCGGTGTTTTATAACATATTTACCCCACACATCCCACACATGGATACTTCTACTTTCATACCTACTACCACGTTGAATACGTAAATTATAATTTATAATAGTGCTAAAATTGGAACCCTCAGTTAAGTAGAATTTTGGTCGTATTTTGGGACTTTTTTAAGGAATAGCAACACTGAACTTTTATATTGCTGTCGCATGTGCGGCCACGCGGTGGCTCTATCTAGAGGTATATTATCTAAGTGTAACTCACACCAACAAAAAAAGATAGACGGCGCGCTGCGAACATCAAAACTGAAGCCAGAAAAACGTGCTCCTGCAAGTAAAATACAAACTTACGCACACACCGACCTAAAAACCACGCTCATCGTACTTAGTTTAGTACAGATACCTCGCGACTCGCGAGTCGAACAGTGACATTAAGTGCGAGGGTTGCCATGATATTGATTTATATTTCGAAAAGTTCGAGATACATATTTCTGTTTTCTTTTTATATGTATTACAATTGAGGTACACACCATAGTCTACATTATTTCACTAAGCTTCCGCATAAAATATTATTACCCAATTTGTACGGGGAAAGCTCAACAAATTGCAAACCTTCGCGACACACATACATAAATAGGTGGCTTCACTTTAGATGTTCGTGGCGCGCTATCTTCCTATTTTTTTTTTATATGAGACCCATAACTATGGGCTTGGTTGGGTCGAATCGTACACAGATAGGCGCTTGACTTTGCGTAAATAATTTCATCAACACCGTTCTTAAATCTAAAACCAAATTATTCAAAGGCATAAGGTACGATGCAGGAGGTTTGAGGGCGAAATAAAAATACAAATGTCCAAAGTCTTTTTTTTACGTGTTTTGCCCGACATGCTTCGAAACCCACAAAGCGGTGAGTCCGACTCCCTCTTAGCCAGTTTCGGTTGTCCAGCAACGCCATCTATAGTTTCACCGATCCTGTAAGTAGGTTGTAAACTCATCTCATTGGTCTGGTGTTGACACTGTTGACATCTCATAAGTCTCACTATGATTAATTTTTACCATTTTCCCATCAATCAATGTCAATTTTGACATTTCACCAGTGTTATTTTCCCGTCAATCAATGACAGTGTTGACAGTTCACATCCAGTTATTTTCCCGTCAATCAATACAGAATAATTTATTGTGAAGAGTGGAACGCGGTGATGTTATTGTTTTGTGTTTAGCAAACCAAATGAAATACAAGTCATAGAGATGTGAATAAGTTCCGAAATACGCTCATTTCACTCAAAACTGCATGTGTTATGCCAACATAAGGATTAAGTTCACTATTTCCGACTGGTAAGTATCTAGCTTTAAAGTTTAATCTTAATTAAAATGTCCTGATTGACATGGTTGAGCTGTGAAGGGTTATTGAATGTATGTACTACAAAATTGGCGACCGACCTTTTTATTCATCTGGGAATATTTAATTTGGCTTTTAAAAGCGACCAGAATGTTTATGAAAAATAGAACTGTGATAATCAAAAATAAACTTTTTTATTCTGTGAATTTCACGAGGGCCTAGGTTCGATTCTCGTGTCGGGTAAAGTGTTATTGGGTATTACGGGTATACAATATATTTAAATATTTCTTAGTAAAGAACTAATCACAATTAGGTATTAGACTCCATTTAGCTTTTGTATGAGACGCGCCCGTTCGGATAAATGAACGTGTCTCATACCTACCTACTTATTTTACTCGTACTTAATATGTAGGTAAAAGACAAAACAATATTCTAACATCCATACCAGAATAACATCGCCACGCCACAGTATTTATTGTATTTTTTTTAAATATCGCAGCTTTTGCAAAATAACAACAATTTTGCGAGCGAGGCCAATACGGCCCCTATTTCAAAAGGGGCCGTACCGTATTGACCTCGTGCCGGTTGTTTTTATTGATTTTTTTACAACTTTTTTAAAAAAATTCTTTTGTTTTTTTTTCTTTTTACGTGTCGTGTGCGTGTCAAATGAATGCTTTTCTTTGGAACATCGGTACAGTCGGGCCCACGTCTTGCGAAGAATTAGTTACCTAACGTAATGCTTTGAACTACCCACGCGACATGCGTTACATGAGAGGTCTAGCTCTCAGTTCGGATGCCGCCGGGTGCAAGCTATTGTTTGCCTTGAGGACGTATAAAACGAAATGACGCGCTTCAATAATAGGTATTGCGTCTCACAACTACACGTGCGCGGCTCACACACACTAGCGCGAAGCGGCGAAATTATGAGTGAACTGACACGGCTTGATACTTGAGCGTACTATTTATTGTTTTGTGACTATGACGACTTATTATTTGCCGTGTATTTTTATAAACTTGCGGTGATTTGTTTTCAAAAAGTTAGTACGTAACGGGTTCTGCACTACGTCCGATCTTGATGCCGATCCGGCCGGCAACTAAGCGGCGCGGGCGAGCAGTTTCAGTGTCATATAATTTCAAACTTTATCTTCATATCTATAATACCGCTTGGGGACTCCGCTGCGTGAGTCTTCAGAGTACTAGCGGCACCGCGGGCGGCCACGCGATACTACGTATTATAGTTATGAGCATAAGGTTTTAAATAATATTTGACACTGAAACTACTCGCCGCTTTGCTGCCGTCCGAGTGTGATTTGAGCCCTAAAATTTTGAAGCTTTCGTGGACCGTAAAAGGCGCTTGTAGCTAATTAATAATAACAGCCTCATAGATTTCTTTGCTCAATTTTTCATCGATTTTCGCTCTTTTACAACTTTTTTATTTTTTGGTTCTACGACAAAAGTTACTTGCCTGTAGTTTTAGGGAATTTTATTTGCAACAAAAAAGTGAAAAACTTCCATTATGCCTCCACATAGCAACTAGGTATATTCCCAAAACAATGAACGATAGAGTGCCCACGCTTCCACTTAGCTACTCCATTTCGTCACTTATAAACGAAAGAGCTCCCACGCCTCCACTAAGAAAGAGAATTTTATTTGCAACAAAAAAGTGTCCTACAATATTTTTTTTGAGACTTACAAGTAGTTTGTCAGATAAACCATAAAAACTATATTTTGTACAGATTTTTTCAAGATGTCGGCCGCTAACCAAACACCTCCTTGATCATCATCATCTGCCTAGCCTTTTCCCAACTATGTTGGGGTCGGCTTCCAGTTTAACCGGATGCAGCTGAATACCAGTGTTTTACATGGAGCGACTGCCTGTCTGACCTCCACAACCCAGTAACTGGGTAACATGATACCCCTTGGTTAAACTGGTTGTCAGACTTTCGGGCTTCTGACTACAAGTAACGACTGTCAAAGATCTACAAATGACAGCCGGGACCAACGGCTTAACGTGCTTTCCGAGGCACGGAGGAGTCTTGGTATGTAATAAATGGTCACCCATCCACGGACCGACCTCGTCAAGCGTAGCTTAACCTTTGATCGACCCATGCGGCTGTTATAATTTAGCCACAAGCTCCTCACACCTCCTTGATATATCTAAAAAATAAAATGGCGTCCGCTGACAAATGCAACCACAAATGAATTTTTTTAATGGACTATGTATCTGTATCTTAGACATTGACATTACAGAGAGTGGCCAATACCTGTATCTTTCTTTCTGTTTTATTCAGAATTCTAGAAAGAGACAACTGTTGGCTGCACAGTCCCTTTGTCTTTTTCTAGGGAGTGATCAATTTTGTGCGGGTATTGCTCAGTCCATTCTCTATGTCTATCGCTCTCTCACACTTTCTTACCAGTATTTACTTCGCAGCTGGCTAAGGAACACTCAATCCATTCTCTGTGTCTATGATCTACATTTTTAAAACCATGTTTTCTTTCGTATTCCAGAAAAGCATGAAACGCAAAGCATCAAGCACAAAATGATTTCAACCTCACGCAATAATTTTATACGTCTAATGTATTGCAAGAAGGAGGTTCTAAGTCAAAGATATGTTATTAAAATGCAACCATCGGTACCGGATTAATACTAGTGAATTAAGGAATCATCTTCATCATATTTATTCATCACATCAACTACTGGAAGAAGGGGACCACGGTAAGCTGCTTTGTATACTACACCAACACTTGGATTGCCTCGAACCTTCGCCATCGATCTAACTCGTAACAAGCCGAATTCTTATTGCTACACACAACAATGTATAATCAAAAGCCTCAATATGATGACAGATCGTCTGTCGTCCAATGTACGTCAAACAAAAGAAGAAGAGATTCTAGTCCCCCATCAATATACAAGAGAGTTGCCACGCATCCACTAAGCAACTACAGTTCCACGCCAATATACAATAGATGTCCTTCGCCTCTACCAAGCAACGCCAATCCAGCATCAATATACGAGAGAGTTCCCACGTATCCACTTAGCAACTACATTCCCACACCAATATACCAAAGATTTCCCTCGCCTCCACCAAGCAACTCCACTCCTACACCAGTAAACGAGAGAATTCCCACGCCTCCACTAAGCAACTCCGTTCCCACACCAATATACAAGGGATGTCCCTCGCCGCCATCCAGCAACTCTATTACCATACCAATACACGAAAAAACTCCCATGCCTCCACAAAGCAACTATATTCCCAAAACAATAAACGATAGAGTTAGCTTCTCCATTGCGTCACTTATAAACGAGAGAACACCCACGCCTCCACTAAGCAACTACATTCCCACACCCATATACCAAAGATGTCCCTCGCCTCCAACAAGCAACTCAACTCTCACACCAATAAACGATAGAGTTCCCACGCTTCCACTTAGCTACTCCATTTCGTCACTTATAAACGAGAGAGCACCCACGCCTCAACTAAGTAACTACATTCCCACACCCATATACCAAAGATTTCCCTCGCCTCCACCCAGCAACTCCACTCAGACACCAATAAACGATAGAGTTCCCACGCTTCCACTTAGCTACTCCATTTCGTCACTTTTAAACGAAAGAGCTCCCACGCCTCCACTAAGCAACTACATTCCCACACCAATTTACCAAACGTTTCCCTCGGTTCCACCAAGCAACTCCATTGCCACACCTATATACGAGAGATTACCCCCCACGCAACCACTTAACAGCTACATTCCCACACCAATATACAGTACATTTTCTTCGCTTCTACCAAGCTACTACAATCCTACACCAATATACAGGCCCACTCCAATACAGAAAAGTGTTACAACGCCTCCACCAAGCAATGTCAATCGCACTCCAATATACAGGCCAATACCAATGTACAAAAGAGTTTTCACAACTCCATCACAACACTCCGTTCCCACACCGATACACAGGCGGGATGCTACACCAACATACGAGAGAGTTCGCACGCCTCAAGCAAACAACTTCAATACCACACGTATTTGCGAAAGAGTTGCCTCGCCTCCACCAAGTAGCTCCACTCCCACGCCAATGTACTACAGAGTTGCCACGCCTCAACCAGACAACTTAAATCTCACACAAATATATGAGAGATTACCCTCACCTCCACCAAACAGCTTCAGCCCTACATCATTGTGTGACAGAGATGCGATAATATCTCCACCAAACAACTTCAGAACGTCACCAATTAACGAGAGATTATCCTCGCCTCAACTAATTAACTTCAGTACTACACAAGCATACAACCGAGTGTCCTCATCTCCACCAAGCAGCTTCAATCCTACACAAATATACAAAAGAGTTGCCACACCCCCACCAGAGAACTATAATCGCACACAAATATACGAGAGATTATCCTCGCCTCAACCAATTAACCTCAGTACTACACAAGAATACGAGCGAGTGTCCTCATCTCCACCAAGCAACTCCATTCCAACATCAATTTACGACACTGTCGCCACGCCTCAACAAAACAACTACAATCCCACACAAATATACGAGAGATTACCCTCGCTTCCATCAAAGAATTACAGTACTACACAAATATACGAGACAGTGTCTTCGCCTCCACCACCAAACTATTCTACACCAATATACGACAGCACGCTTCCCCCAAGCAGCTTCAATCCCACACAAATATACGATAGATTGTCCTCGCCTCAACCAATTAACCTCAGTACTACACAAGCATACAACCGAGTGTCCTCACCTCCACCAAGAAACTTTAATCTGCCACAAATATACCAGAGCTTACCCTCGCCTACACCAAACAATTACAGTTCTACACAAATGTATGAGAGATTGTCCTCGCCTCAACCAATTAACCTCAGTACTGCACAAGCATACAACCGAGTGACCTCACCTCCACCAAACCACTCCATTCCCACACCATCATATGAGAGAGTTGCCACACCTCAACCAAATAGCTTTAATCTCCAACCAATATACAGAAGATTACCGTCGCCTCCTCCAAATAAATTTAGTACTACGCAAGCATACAATCGAGTATCCTCACCTTCACCAAGAAACTTTAATCTCCCACAAATATACGAGAACTTACCTTTGTCTGCACTAAGCAACTATATTCCAACATCAATTTGCGACAGTGTTGCCACGCCTCAACAAAACAACTACAATCCCACACAAATATACGAAAGATTACCCTCGCTTCCACAAAACAATTACAGTTCTACACAAATATACGAGACAGCGTCTTTGCCTCTACCAAACGACTCCATTTCTACACCAATATACGACAGAATTGCCACGCGTCCCCCAAGCAACTTCAATCGTACACAAATATACAAAAGAGTTGACATACCCCCACCAGAGAACTATAATCCCACACAAATATACAAGAGATTATCCTCTTCTCAACCAACTAACCTCAGTACTACACAAGCATACAACCGAGTGTCCTCACCTCCACCAAGAAACTTTAATATCCCACAAATATACCAGAGCTTACCCTCGCCTACACCAAACAATTACAGTTCTATACAAATGTATGAGAGATTGTCATCGCCTCAACCAATTAACCTCAGTACTACACAACCATACAACCAAGTGTACTCACCACCACCAAGAAACTTTAATCTCCCACAAATATACCAGAGCTTACCCTCGCCTACACCAAACAATTACAGTTCTACACAAATGTATGAGAGATTGTCCTCGCCTCAACCAATTAACCTCAGTACTACACAACCATACAACCGAGTGTACTCACCACCACCAAGAAACTTTAATATCCCACAAATATACCAGAGCTTACCCTCGCCTACACCAAACAATTACAGTTCTACACAAATGTATGAGAGATTGTCCTCGCCTCAACCAATTAACCTCAGTACTACACAACCATACAACCGAGTGTACTCACCACCACCAAGAAATTTTAATCTCCCACCAATATACCAGAGCTTACCCTCGCCTACACCAAACAATTACAGTTCTACACAAATGTATGAGAGATTGTCCTCGCCTCAACCAATTAACCTCAGTACTACACAACCATACAACCAAATGTACTCACCACCACCAAGAAACTTTAATCTCCCACAAATATACCAGAGCTTACCCTCGCCTACACCAAACAATTACAGTTCTACACAAATGTATGAGAGATTGTCCTCGCCTCAACCAAGAAACTTCAATATCCCACAAATGTACCAGAGCTTACCCTCGCCTACACCAAACAATTACAGTTCTACACAAATGTATGAGAGATTGTCCTCGCCTCAACCAATTAACCTCAGTACTACACAAGCATACAACCGAGTGTCCTCACCTCCACGAAGAAACTTCAATATCCCACAAATGTACCAGAGCTTACCCTCGCCTACACCAAACAATTACAGTTCTACACAAATGTATGAGATAGTGTCTTCGCCTCCACCAAACAATTACAGTTCTACACAAATGTATGAGAGAGTGTCTTCGCCTCCACCAAACGACTCCATTCCTACACCAATATACAAAAGAATTGCCACGCGTCCTCCAAGCAGCTTCAATCCCACACAAATATACGAGAGATTGTCCTCGCCTCAACTACATAACTTCAGCACTACACAAGCATACAAGCGGGTGTCCTCGCCTCCACCAGGCAACTTCAATTCCACACAAATATACGAGAGATTACCCTCGCTTCCACCGAACAATTACAGTTCTACACAAATGTATGAGAGATTGTCCTCGCCTCAACCAATTAACCTCAGTACTACACAAGCATACAACCGAGTGTCCTCACCTCCACCAAGAAACTTTAATCTGCCACAAATATACCAGAGCTTACCCTCGCCCACACCAAACAATTACAGTTCTACACAAATGTATGAAAGATTGTCCTCGCCTCAACCAATTAACCTCAGTACTACACAAGCATACAACCGAGTGTCCTCACCTCCACCAAACCACTCCATTCCCACACCATCATATGAGAGAGTTGCCACACCTCAACCAAATAACTTTAATCTCCAACCAATTGAAGGAAGACTACCGTCGCCTCAACCAAACAGCTTCAGTAGCACACATGCATACAAGCCAGTATCCTCACCTCCACCAAGAAACTTTGATCTCCCACAAATAAACGAGAGCTTACCCTCATCTGCACCAAACAATTACAGTTCTACACAAATATATGAGAGAGTGTCTTCGCCTCCACCAAACGACTCCATTCTTACACCAATATACAACAGAGTTCCCTCGCCACCACCAAGCAACCCCATTGCCACACCAATATACCAGAGAGTTCCCTCGCCGCCACCAAGCGACTACAGCCTCACACCATTATACAACAAAGTTCCCTCGCCACCACCAAGCAACCCCATTGCCACACCAATATACAACAGAGTTCCCTCGCCGCCACCAAGCGACTACAGCCTCACACCATTATACAACAGAGTTCCCTCGCCGCCACCAAGCGACTACAGCTTCACACCATTATACAACAAAGTTCCCTCGCCACCACCAAGCAACCCCATTGCCACACCAATATACAACAGAGTTCCCTCGCCACCACCAAGCAACCCCATTGCCACACCAATATACCAGAGAGTTCCCTCGCCGCCACCAAGCGACTACAGCCTCACACCATTATACAACAAAGTTCCCTCGCCACCACCAAGCAACCCCATTGCCACACCAATATACAACAGAGTTCCCTCGCCGCCACCAAGCGACTACAGCCTCACACCATTATACAACAAAGTTCCCTCGCCGCCACCAAGCAACTACAGCCTCACACCATTATACAACAAAGTTCCCTCGCCACCACCTAGCAACCCCATTGCCACACCAATATACAACAGAGTTCCCTCACCGCCACCAAGCAACTACAGCCTCACACCATTATACAACAAAGTTCCCTCGCCACCACCAAGCAACTACAGCCTCACACCATTATACAACAAAGTTCCCTCGCCACCACCAAGCAACCCCATTGCCACACCAATGTACAACATAGTTCCCTCGCCGCCACCAAGCAACTACAGCCTCACACCATTATACAACAAAGTTCCCTCGCCACCACCAAGCAACCCCATTGCCACACCAATATACAACAGTGTTCCCTCACCACCACCAAGCAACTACAGCCTCACACCATTATACAACAAAGTTCCCTCGCCACCACTAAGCGACCCCATTGCCACACCAATATACAAAAGTGTTCCCTCTCCACCACCAAGCAACTCCAGCCTGACACCAATATACAACAGAGTTTCCTCGCCACCACCAAGCAACCCCATTGCCTCACCAATATACCAGAGAGTTCCGTCGCCACCACCAAGCAACTCTAGTCTCACACCAATATACAACAGAGTTCCCTCGCCGCCACCAAGCCACCCCATTGCCACACCAACATGCAAGAGAGTTCCCTCGCCACCACCAAGTAACTCCAGCCTCACACCAATATACAACCGAGTTCCCTCGCCACCACCAAGTAACTCCAGCCTCACACCAATATACAACCGAGTTGCCACACCACCACAAAAGAACTTTAATCCCACAAAAATAAACGAGATAGTTGCCACGCCTCCCCCAAGCAGCTTCAATCCTACACAAATATACAACAGAGTTCCCTTGCCACCACCAAACAACTCCAATGCCACACAAATAATTATAATACTTGCCACAGTGGCACCAAAGGAAACCGTTCCAAAACCTACAAACGAGAGAGTTTCCACACCTCCACTAAGCAACACTATTGACACATCAATATGCAAAAGAGCTCTATCGCCTCCACCGAGCAACTCTATTCCCACATCAGTAAAGACATTTCTTGCCACGTTACCACCAAAGATGTCTATTGTCAAACCTACATACCAGAGAGTTTCCTTGCCTCCACCAAGCAACGCCATTGACACGTCAATATACAAAAGCATTCTGTCGGCTACTTCAAGTAACTCCATTGACACACCAATATGCAAAAGAGTTCTATCACCTCCACCAAGCAACTTTATTCCCACATCAATACATACAATTGTTGCCACGTTGCCACCAAAGAACTTTAATCCCACTCAAATGTATGAGAAAGTTGCCACGCCTTCCCTAAGCAGCTTCAATCCCACACAAATATACGAGAGATTAACCGCGCCTCCACCAAACGACTCCATTGCCACTACAATATGCGAAAGAGTTCCCACGCCTCCACCAAGCAACTCCATTCCCAAGCCAATATACGAAAAAGTTGTCACGTCTTCGCCAATTAGAACCATTCCCACACCAATAGACAAAAGAGCTCCCACGCCTCCACCAAGTAATCCCATTTGTACATCATTATACAAGAAAGTTGTCAGACCTCCTTGGTTAAGCAACTCCACTCCCACAACCATGGATAAAAGAGTTCCCACGCCTCCACCAATTGACTCTATTCCCACACCCATAGACAGTAGGATTCCCACTCCTCCACTTATCACAGATGATAGCGAGTCAAATCCATTATACAAGAAAGTTAACAAACCGCCTTGGTTATGCAACTCCAATCCCACACCAATATACAAGGAAGATGACACATCTCCACTGAGCAACTCTATTACGACACCCATGGATAATAGAGTTCCCACGCTTCCACTATGTAACTTCATTCCCCCACCAATATCCAAGAGATTTCCCACACCTCCACTAAGCATCTCTATTCTCACACCCATAGACAGTAGAATTCCCACGCCTCCGCCTAGTGACTCCATTCCCAGAGTTCCCACACCAACCACAGATAATAAAGAGCTACCAAGCATAGATGATAGAGAGCCAACTCCACCACCATCAAGGTTTTTACCAGACATTGTGCCCACGAAAGATCGAAAGATCACCGGCCAGAGAAAAGCAAAACCGCCGAAATTATACACATCGGGGTCTCAAAACTCGCGACCTAACAACACAGATAAACAGTACAAATGTGAGTTTTGCCCGATGAGTTTCAGTAAACTAAGTGATGTCGTACGCCATGACAATAGAATGCACAAAACCGATAGACCGTTCAAATGTACGGTGTGCCCAAAAACATTCACACGCGAGAATCTTTTGAGCACACATCTAAGCGCCCATAAGAATGAAAAACCTCACAAGTGCAATTTGTGTGAATTCAGCTTTATGTTGCCAGTTGATTTGAAACGTCATATGTACAGACATACAGGTGAAAAACCGTATAAATGCGACATTTGTGAGGTGGCCTTCCGGCAACCCGGAGACTTAACGAGACATAAGAGGAAGCATACCGGTGAAAAACCTTATCAGTGTAATATATGCCAGAAAACTTTCACACTACTGCAAGGCTTGAAAAAACACAACCTCACACATACAGGTGAGAGGCCTCATAAATGTAATCTATGTGAGAAGGCCTTCGGTACATCTGAAGCTTTAAAAATTCACATTCGCACACATAGTGACGTACAACCTCATAAATGCGACGTTTGCGAGAGACGTTTCACCCAACTGGAGGGCTTGAAGAAACATTACCGTATACACACCGACGCCAAGAAACGTCATAAATGTGACACCTGTCAAAAAGAATTCCGTGATTCGCAGGACTTGGTGAAGCACGTTCGGATACACACTAATGATAGACCGTTTAAGTGCGATAAGTGTCCAATCTCGTTTAAAGAACGTGGTCATTGGAAAAGGCATATGCGTATACACACAGATGAAAAGCCATACAAGTGCAGTATTTGTCTGAAGTCAGGTTTTAGAGACTCAGGCGACCGCAGAAAGCATATGCGCACTCATATTCGCGACCAGCCATACAAATGTGATTTATGCCCAGAAACCTTTGTATACAAGGAAACTTTAAATACTCATCTCGGGTGGCATGAGAAAAACAAAATAGTAATTAATTAAAAATCATATTTTTCTAATTTATTTTCGACTGAGTAGCCTATTAAATCTGTGTCTATGATACTTAGGATAAGACTTTACTATTTATCTGAACTGTAATAATAAATAATCTATAAGTAGGTAGTTATTACTAATTAAATATACAATGGGAAGCGCCTTGTTGTTTATTAATGTCTTAATTATTAAATGTCTCGGGCAAAAACTTTGCTATGAGCATATTACAAGGCGTCAAATGTATTAGTAGTGTTCTCTGCCATTGTTCGACACTAATTTATGGACCTGTTAAATGGTGCTATTTAGCTTGTCCAGTTTATTTTTTGTCTGAGTTACAAAAAATCTCACTTAGTTACCAATTTATTAGTATTACATGAGCGATTATAAAATTTGCAACTGTAACTTTTTAAATGAACCAGCTATTTCTTGAAGAATTAGTAGATAATTATAGGCATAGTGTTTCTGTGTTTACCTTTACAACGAAGTGTTTTATATTATGTAAAAAAAGCATGTGTGTGTACTTATGTACAAGCGTTGGAAGTTATAATTCTTTGGCGTAACAAGATAAAAATCTTTTTAAAAATTTTATCTTCCGCGTTATTAAAACTCTTTTGACTAAACCTCCGTATGTATTATAGAAACTTACAACTTTGCTTTGCATTTTAGTGTCAATGTCAACTCACGTACCTACATTTTGCTGTGACATTTTGTTTATTTCCAAAAGGTCGATCAATATGTTGACTATGGCTAACTTCAGGGTGTAGGATTTTCGTGACGGTGTGCGCGCGCATCGTAAAAAATTACTCTCATTGTTTTTCCCTAACGCGCCAAAAGAAGTATAACTTCAAAAATACCTTAGTCCCCACAAAGTCTGCGTTTTATGGTATTTTTTTTACCTCAAATGTGGACTTATTATACCCACCAAAAGTAGGCCTGTCTCGAAGTAGACAATATTATGATAATAATAATAATTTATTTATGGAATAAGTATGTAAATAAAATTTATATTTCGTAGGTAGGACAACTAATTAAATAAAAAAATCAAAATCGAGTTTCGGCATACATTGTATTTATGAAAAATTATTTTTGTCTATCAATAAATGTCAACAAATTACTGTGTGTTTTATTTATTTATGTCATTATTTGATGTGTAACATCGTTGCTGGATATTTTATCTGAGCGTGTTTTCGCGATAAGGGACGGAAATGTGTTACAGGGGAAGCGCGCACTATTTGATTTGATCAATGAACGCGCGCGGTGGCGGAAAGATGACTGCAGTGCCAACCCATTTTACGCACGTCGAAAGATACATCGTACTGTCAATTTATTTTAAATGGCAGCCAAATACATTCAATACGGTACATCACGAATATAATTTTCATCCGATACTTGCTTTTTTACTTCTCGATCCGATGAGTCTAATTTAGTACGCTCCGCTGCCGCTTTAATTTCGCTATATTATTCTAGATGGCGTTACTACTACTAAACTCAAAGACTTGTGTAGGACACAAGTTTTGCATGAAAATTTTGTTCGTGATCTATGTGAGTAGTATTGAATGTATTTGTTTTTTAGATTTAGGATAGGAATGCTTGGAAACATGCTGGTCCTGCTCCATAGGACGATCATTGGAGTCTCGACAAAATCAACCTAGTTGCTAATATAATAATGTACCTATGTAGGTATTGTTTTCTATTATTATTTTTATTTTTTCACTTGTTTTTAAATTAATGTTATTACATTTGTAAATAGGGGAGCACAATGTATCTAGCTGTACCACATGTAATTATCAACTCCATTGCTTTTTTTTAATTTTTGCTTAAACCTATCTTAGTATACCTAGTACTTTTATTCTAGGAGCCTCGTCCTCACATATAATCTTATTGATGTATACAAAGTATTGTAAAATCGATTTTAAAAGAATAAGTATGGAGTTTCTTACCAATTCTTCTCCATACAAATCTACTTTTTGGAAGGAGCAACTAGAATCATTTTTTTAAGTTAATTTTTGTTCGACGTTCAAAAGTGCCTTATAGGGGCCTAATTGAAATAAATGGTTTGACTTTGACTTTGACTTTGAATAAACAGATTCCACTGTAATTATTTCCCTACGTTTGTGTCTGTAGCGATGTGGTGTATTGACCTTGCGTGGGCTGACAATGCGGTACTCTGAGCGAAGCGAGCGTTGCATACTGAACATGCAAATGGTTTTTCCCCTGTATGCGTTCTTAGATGATTTGTAAGAATCTTGTTGGTCTGAAAACGAGAAAATAAATAAATTAACTAACATTACAGGTTAGTTATTTGGTTAGGCAGAAATCGCGAGAAGCGAAAGCTATTCAATAAATCTATACTCCATTTATACAGGGTGTAAAAAAACCGATCACATAGCCGATAAACACACAATCTGTACATATAATAAAGTAACTTTAACCAAAAAATTATGCTGGGAAAGTTATCCGCGCGATTGAACGTAACTATACAAGTTCCCGACAACAACCGTTGGGCAGTAGTAGCCCACCAGACACAACACCCGTCTGCGAGGAGGAGCCGAGCGAGCTATGGGGGATGAGGAACTTTACACCCTGTTCCTCCTATAACCTCTAAAAGTACAACTACGGTGAGCTAGTAGTATACAAGGTGTTTTTTTTTTGATATCCCACAACTCTGTAGGTAAAAATAATACTAAAACTCCTAAAATAGATGGTCCAAAAATGCATAGTTTCGGAGATATCATCAATCATAATTAAATTATCAGTTGTTTAGTACCCGTAACACAAGCTCTGCTTAGCTTGGGACTAGATGGCGTTGTGAGAATAGTCGTGGAATATTATTATTAAGTATTATTAATATTATTTTTATTACCTAATTAGTTCAAAAATTGTCACCAGTACGACGAATCTTCTTTCTAACGTCACTTTTCTTCCACGTAAGGATGTTTTACATTAATCATCGTGACTTTGTCGAATTATTTTGTATGATGGTAAAAAAAAAAGGATGATTGAAACATAATTCATATGCCAGTTGATTCTTTAATATGGTCTCAATCATACCCTAGAGTTATGGGATATAAAAAAAAACACGTTGTATAGCGTATACTTACAGAGAATCCTCTTCCGCACATATAACAGATCTTGTTCTTAGGCGGTAGAATGCCTTCGTGAACACGACGTGTGTGTTTCACCAGGTCAGCGTTACGAATGAAGTTCTGAAAACATAGTAATTAAGGGCCTTATCATACTAGCGGTTTAGAAGCGGCTGCGGGGCGGAGCTGACGCACAGCGAATGCATCGCGAACACGCCGCGGCTGCGCAGCGAGAACATTGCGGACGCGTGACAAACACGTTACATTTTCGTGTGAAGGGCCGGCTTTTGTTAGCTTTGTGTTTTGTTCGGGCGGCGTTTGTTTGTACTACCTATACTGTATTATTTTGACTGGCCTGTTGGTCTATAAGTTAGTGAACCTGACTGCTATGCTGGAGGTCGTGGGTTTGATTTCCACTCAGGAAACATTTTTGTGTGATGAGTACGATCATTTGTTCTGTGTCTGGGTGTAATTTATCTATAATATGTTTATATTTAGAAATATATAAGTATGCTTATCAGCTGTTTAGTACCCATAACACAAGCTCTAAGCTTAGCTTGGGACTAGATGGCGTTGTGTGAAAAGTTGTGGAATATTTATTATTTATTTATTCTTCTTCTATACTGACCTTATCGCATTGTTCACAACGGTATTTAAAAAACTTGAGATGCACCAAATTGTAGTGGTCTTTCATGTAGATGTTCTTAGAGAATATTTTGTCGCAACCAGGACAGGGGATCCTGTAATTAAAGATATATTTTTACTGAATAAAGGCTGGCCTAGGGCGGCAAAAACTTCCCTAGGGCAGCATACAATGATCTGCCTGGATTAAGTCACCAAAAGCAGCATACAATGACCAATGGATAGATTAAGTCATGTAAGGCGGTATACAATGACCGAGAGCTTGATTAACTCACTTGGGGCTAAAAACAATAACCTATGGCTGAATGTTAAGTCGAAATGAGCTACATAAAATGACACATGGCTGGATTAAGTCACCTAGGGCAGCATACAATGACCTATGACTGGATTAAGTCAGCTAGAGCAGCATACAATAACCAATGGCTGGATTAAATCACGTAGGGCAGAATACAATAACCTATGGCTGGATTAAGTCACCTAGGGAAGAATACAATGATCTACGGATAGATTAAGTCATGTAGATCGGCATACAATTACCAAGGGCTAGATTAACTCACCTAGGGCTGGACACATAAACCTATAGCTGGATATTAAGTCACTTAAGGCTGCATACAATCCCTCATGGCTGGATTATGTCACAAAAAGGTGACCTTGGGCTGGACAAAGTGACCTTGGCCTGCTAAAATTGATCTACAGCTGGATAAAGACTCATGGAATCGTCCCCGACCTATGTTTCTTGTGCTGCGTGTGCTGCGCGCTGTTGGCGAGGTGCCACCGGTAGCAGTACACGTCGCGGCACTGTTTATCGCATTCCACGCAGTATGCGGCTTTGTGCGCGCCATGTGAAGTCTTGTTGTATAACCAGGGGCCTCATACAATGACTAGGAGATTGTATAACGTCCCCTTAGGCTGGGTGAAATGACCTTGGGCTAAATTAAGTGACCTTGGGCTGAATAAAATTACCTAGAGCTAGATAGTGTCTTTAGGCTGGACAAAAGTGACCTTGGGCTGGACAAAAGTGACCTTGGACTGAAAAAAGTCATCTTGACCTGCAAAAAGTGACCTACAGCTGGAAAAAGACACTTAGGGTTATCACCTACCTATGTTTTTTGTGCTGCGTGTGCCGCGCGCTGTTGGCAAGGTGCCACCGGTAGCGGTACACGTCGCGGTACTGTTTGTCGCACTCGACGCAGTACGCGGTCTTGTGCGCGCCGTGTGAAGTCTTGTTGTATAACCAGGGGCCTCATACAATGACTAGGAGATTGTATAACGTCCCCTTAGGCTGGGTGAAATGACCTTGGGCTAAATTAAGTGACCTTGGGCTAAATTAAGTGACCTTGGGCTGAATAAAATGACCTAGAGCTAGATAGTGTCTTTAGGCTGGACAAAAGTGACCTCGGGCTGGGCAAAAGTGACCTTGGGCTGGACAAAAGTGACCTTGGACTGAAAAAAGTCACCTTGACCTGCAAAAAGTGACCTACAGCTGGAAAAGGACAGTTAGGGTTATCACCTACCTATGTTTTTTGTGCTGCGTGTGCCGCGCGCTGTTGGCGAGGTGCCACCGGTAGCGGTACACGTCGCGGTACTGCTTGTCGCACTCGACGCAGTACGCGGCCTTGTGCGCGCCGTGTGAAGTCTTGTTATGCAACCAGAGGCCGTTGTAGCGAGCCCAGCGCTTATTGCACGGCTTACATTCAAACGGGGAGTGCTGTTTTCTGAAATGATTTGTTTTTACTATAAAAGTATGTAAGGACTTTGTAGATTTTTTTAAAATTGTTTTTCTAAATTATTTAAGTTCTTTTGTTTTACATTTTCTCTGGCAGTTTAAGTATTTTATGGGACCAAACCAAATGTTCTTTCTTTGGTAATGTTATGTTCGTCAGCTCATGGAGCTCCTCAAATTCCAAGTTGAGCTCACGATTAACGACAAATGCTTGCACTGACTGATCTGGTCCCCACATAGCTGTGTGGTTTTCTCTTCAAATAGCGTTTCAGACATAAATCCGCATGGTTCTTACATGATCTGTCCAAAAAACCTCTGAGTTTCTTTCGGTGTTTCTTCGCTGAGTATTCAGATAGCGAAACACCGACCTCATCTACTAGTTTCAAAATTACAAGTATTATTAGTATTTGTAAAAAAACTCTTTACCGAAATAAATATCATTTACGTCGTGGACAGTGCAATTCCGCGTAACTACAATTGTTAAATACTGCGAATATACACCTTATCACAGTCAGCGAAGGTGTATATTCGCAGTATTTAACAATTGTAGTTACGCGGAATTGCACTGTCTACGACGAAATGAAATTTATTTCTTCCACATAATACTGCGAATATACACCTTATCACAGTCAGCGAAGGTGTATATTCGCAGTATTTAACAATTGTAGCTACGCGGAATCGCATTGTCCATGACGAAATTATATTTATTTCTTCCACATTTGGAATTTATTTTTGCTTTCAGCCACAGACTTCCGACTCCGAGAGTTATTTTACACCTGTTGGTGTTTTTTTATGAAGTCGATAGTATTTTTTTTTGTAATAAAACTTTTATTAATAAAAAAGTAGCATATGTACCTAATATGATCCTTGATGCAGTACCTCATCTTGAAGCTTATGCCGCAGTAGTCACACACGAATTTTTCATGCCATTCCTTGTAATGCTTAAAGAATTCCCATCGACACCTGTCAACATATGACAGGGTGTAAAAAGACCCTTAACGTAAACGAAAACTTACATATTCTACCCATCACTGGGATAGTTTTTTTCTTCTAGAACATACCTGGGAATTTTTGGAGGTTTGGGAAGGTTTTGGAGATATTGAAGGTCAAAGTGCAATATTTTTTTTCGTTTTTTTTTTCAAAATTGTATTCCAAGTATCATTAGTAAACTTTCTTACGAACAAACGTTATCAAAATTATCGATTTTTCAAAACAAATTACGCATTTGAAGTTACAAAAATGCAATGGATACTAAACAAGCGGGCCGGTCGGGTCAACAACCAAGAGCGAGTGGCCATACGCTCAGCTAATCGAAAGTTGCGTCGCGTTGTCGCGCTATGCAATGCGCGCAATAAAAAGCATCTCTTTTTTAAAGATGAAAAAAAAAGTATTTTCCCAGCATTATTTTTTTGGTTAAAGTTACTTAATAATATGTACAGAATGTTTGGTTATCGGCTATGTGATCGGTCTTTTTACACCCTGTATTTATAGGTATTTTAGCAATGGCACAGAATTAAGCTGTCATCTAAAGCCAAAGAGATTTAAGATATCCACTATAGAGGGAAATGCGAAGAAATGTCATAGAAAAACTGTGATCCCATGATCCCATGTCTCAGTAACGCCATCTATACTCCGTTTACAATAGCATTAGACAGAAGTTAAGAAAGGTTATTTTTAATGTACACTTTGTTACTAAAGTACAATTAAGCATGTTACAATTACGATAGATAGACGCCGAATTTATTATAATCTATTTTCACGGTAGCTGTCACACTTAATAAATTGTAACCTTCACTTTATATTTACGAAATATGTATGTTTGTAACCAAAAATAAACAATTATTTAAGACGGCAAATGATGTCTTCCCTAGAAACAGACGAGATCCTCATAGACTAGTATTAAATGATTTACCTAGACTAACTAAATACAATCATTGCAATCATTGAACTGCCTTGCAATGTGTGTGCGCATTTATAACAAAATACCCAGACATTTCAAAACATTAAGTACAAGTTTATTTAAAATTAAGTTTTATAAATGGTTACTTGAATGTAGTTTTTTTTATAGTTTTAAAGAATTTTTTGATAAAAAATATTAATCTAAAATATTGATTGTAGAAGCCTTCTTCACCTAATTTTATAATTTTGCATGCTATGTTGTATCGTAGCTAAACATGTTTGTGCTATATAAATATATATTTAACACCATTGTATACCATGTTTTACGCAAATAAATATATTATTATATTATTATTATTATGTAATTATTGCAACAATTTATTTTAAGAAATGATGTGGATTTTATATAGTTATATTATTTTGTTTTAGTTGAAAATTATAGAAGCAATGACAAAAACCTCAAAGAAGCAGGGATGAACAATACATGGACACATTCTTCGTTTCACTATTTTTTCTAAATTTGAAATAAAATAATTTGAATAAAAACTGTTTTCATAACACATTTGCTCGTAATGGGTCTCTTATCCCGCCAAATTCAGTATAGTAATGTATCTCATTACGCACTAGTGCGTAATGGTAATGTTAAACGCACGGTTTGCAAGATGCTCCGACTTAAAACGAACGGTTCCGTTTTTAAAATCTTAGCAAAGAGTTTTTATGTATGAAAAGTGGTCAACATTTCATGAATAAAATTAACTTTGCCTATGGCATTAAGTCCGCCTTTGTACATTTTTTTTGTGCTTGAAGTATTAAATAATAATAATAACTTTAGAAAAAGGATATTTTTTGATTTGCGTTTAAATACTACCCGAAAATTTTGAATTGAATGTCATTGACTTACCCAAATTTCAGTTCACACTTCAGACATTGAAACACGTTCCTGTGCCTTCTTTGATGATGCCATTTTGTCTGTGATTTGTCGCAACAAACAAAGTCGCACAGTGTGCAAGAGTACTTGTAGTAATGACTCCTTACATGTTGGGACAACAGGCGTTTGCTTGGGAGTCGCGAGGTACAGATATCGCAGGTATAATTATTGGTTGGCTGTAAAAAAAACATCCATTCCTAAATACATACACCCTTCCTGCACGCGTAGCATGATCACCGAAGAAACGGTCTTTGTCGTGTCTCGGAAGAAAATAAATTAAGTGTTCATGCTACGCAGGCAGGTGTATTGAAAGAAATTTGACAGATTGAGGTTCCTGTCTATATAATCTGTCACTTTGCCGATTCGTCTGTAGACAAAGGCCGTTTCTTCGGTGTTCAATGTGTTCATGCTACGCATGCTGGATACATTTTGGAGAGTGTGCTCGGGAATTACATGACTTGATTCCGCCATCACCTTTCTACCATCGGACAACCCGGCGTACGGCGAGTGTCCACCCTTACATCGTTGGCACTCCCACGATTCGGACAAAGCGTTTCGCTTCGTCGTTTATACCGCGTACATCGAAGGACTGGAACAACTTGCCTGCTGCGGTCTTCCCGTCCGATTATAATTTATGTGTCTTCAAGGCTAGAGTGAATAGGCTCTTAATAAACTAGTGCGCTTCACCATCACTGATTGCATCTCTGTTTACCATCAGGTGGGATTGCAGTCAAGCACTGGTTTATAATATTAAAAAAAAAAAAAAAAAAAAACATATTTATTAGGTACTAGCTGAATTCGTCTGCGCAGGATTTCAGGATTGATTAGGAGGAGGTAAAGGCCAAAAAGCTCTCAGCATCTGTCTGGCATTTTATTGTAATTGCGTTGCGGCGTTGTAATTTTTTAACATTGTATTATTATGACTGCCTCGTTGGTCTAGTGGTCGCAAGCGCTACTGCTGAGCATGAGGTCCCGGGTTCGATTCCCGGGTCGGGCAATTGGGCAAAGTGTTACTGGGTTTTTCCATCTGGGATTTCTCAGTTGCAGCCCGGAGTATGGATTTGTGCCCGATTGATGGCAATAGGCTCGCCCCCTATTACATGGGACATAAACATAACTGGCGAAATGTGGGTTGTACTACCAGGTACACCTCTGCCTAGCCCTTCGGGGATTACAGGCGTGACGTTATGTATGTATGTATGTATGTATTATTATGGTATTAAAATCACATTATTAAATTGTTTAATTTTTGCATGCCTAACTTGGTACAACACAGTTGACTTCACATTCAATTGACATCTAGAAATATATAACTATGTACTGTGTTGAGCAATAAACATTTGAATTTGAATTTTGAATTTGCATTACCGCTGAAATGAACCTTTTGGCGCAGCCGTGAGACATGCCATTTATTGTCTCATTTTTAGGGTTCCGTAGTCAACTAGGAACCCTTATAGTTTCGCCATGTCTGTCTGTCCGTCCGTCCGTCCGTCCTCGCTTAATCTCTGTGACCGTTAGCACTAGAAAGCTGAAATTTGGTACCAATATGTGTATCAATCACGCCTTCAAAGTGGTAAAATAAAAATTGGAAAAAATGTTTTATTAGGGTAGCCCCCCTATATGTAAAGTGGGAAGTGATTTTTTTTTAAATTTCAACCCTAACGTGTGATATATTGTTGGAAAGGTATTTAAAAATGAATAGGGGTTTACTGAAATCATTTTTTGATAATGTCAATAATTTCGGAAATAATCGCTCCAAAAGTAAAAAACAATGTGTCCCCCCCCCCCCCCCCCTCTAACTTTTGAACCATAAGTTTAGAAAATATGGAAAAATCTGAAAAGTAGAACTTTATAAGGACTTTCTAGGAAAATTATTTTGAACTTTGATGAAAACAGTTTTTGTACAAAAAAGACAAAGAGTTGTCCAAAATAATTTCTGGACTAAGTTTGTAGTATAATCGTATATGCAAGCATTTTGAACGCTTATTGTGACGGACGGGAAACTACGGAACCCTACACTGAGCGTGACCCGACATGGTCTTGGCCGGTTTTTTTTTTGTGTTATTGTGTTTTTGCTGTGCGTGTATCCAGCTGTTGCCAATAAATGTATTTTCTTTCTTTCTTTCTTTAGGTACAGACGCCAGGACATCAGCCTACCCCAAACTGACAAATGTTCCCAATTGAACATGGACCTTATTCCGTATGTTATAAAGTTCAAAAACTATCAAAGAAATTAGATACATTAGGGTAGCTTGGTAAGCTGGCCTCTGCAGCTAAATAATTACCTTGCAATGAAATTTCTTATCGTGCTTGTCCAACACTTCATGACACGAGAACGTCAGAACGCATTGTTCGCATTTAAACTTTTTCGATTTAAAATAAACGCTATCTCTTTCTCTCATCAGTAAACGCCTTAACACTTCATCATCTATCTGTACTCTTCTAAAACATTCCTTTGTGTATTCCGTTATAATTTTGAATTTAGGCTTTTTATTCTGTAAAGCTCTCTTCTTCGCCCACCGATTGGTTTTAGTTTTTTTTTGCTCTGGCAACTCTCGTACGGATCCGTTGTTTTTTGAGCTGAGATTGGTATCCCAGGTCTGGATCGGGCTATTTGGATGGGTGTCCGTAGATGTACCTATGACAGAAATAATAAATAATAAATAAATATTCCACAACTTTTTCACACAACGCCATTTAGTCCCAAGTTAAGCTTGAGAGCTTGTGTTATGGGTACTAAACAGCTGATAAACATACTTATATATTTCTAAATACATACATATTATAGATAAATTACACCCAGACACAGAACAAATGATCGTGCTCATCACACAAACATTTGTCCTAGGTGGGAATCGAACCCACGACCTCCGGCATAGCAGTCAGGGTCACTAACTACTAGACCAACAGGCCAGTCATTACATACACACATAGAAATATATTTTTTATAACACATTTGCTCGTAAAGGGTCTCTTAATCCACCAATTTCAGTATCGTTATCTCATTAATTACGGACTTGTTTGCGTTATGTTAACACGCACGGTTACACACGGTTTTACATTACCAAGACGGTCCGACTAACGGTACTTTTTTTAAATCTTAGCAAAGAGTTTTTATGTCAGAAAAGTGGTCCACATTGTATGAATAAAATTAACTTTGGGAGATAAAATATAAAAAATAAACATATAATTCATTAATTTAATTAATTTTGACAATAAACTACAACCATTTGTAACAAAAACAAAAAAATATAAGTTAATTTCCTTTTCTTCCAACTATAATGTTTGAACTTTGTTAATTTTGCTTGACAATATTTTTGGATATAATAATAAGGGGGGTAATGTTGCTCGCGTCCGTAGGATTTACCACCTTCTCCTAGGCCCACCCTACACGTGCCCCCCGGGTGGTGCAAAATGAGCGACAACGCCGAGCAACAGGCGGCGGTTAATAAACCTGACTAATGGTGTACCACATGCCAAGGAGGACTAAATCCCTCCTAAAAGAGTGGCCATGGCGCCTTGGGAAAGCGACATGTGTATGCCCTACTTTTAAATATGAAAATATGAGCGATACGAATGTTGATTTGTCATGCGATCCGGCTAACGCCCGGCGCTCGCTGGTACCCGGGCCAGCGGGTGGGAAATATGTTACCGAAGACTGCGTGGGAGTGGGCGACCAGGCTCCCGCGACAGTGAATGCTCCTGGCAGCAAAACTAAAAAACTAACCCAACAGGCTTTCCACCCAAGCCTATTCATCACAAGACCAAGATCGTCTTCACTAGGAAACATCAACACTACTGACTCGGAGAACATGTCTATTACATCTTCAGTCAAAGATACCACAGATGATGGTGCCACCAAAGTCTGCCCTCCCCCCTGGCAAAGAGTACCTACGGACCGATACCCTAAAAGGAAAAGGCTATCCAATAGCCCAACACAACCAGAAAAACTTACCCTCACAGCACAAACAGGAATCACGACTGCCAATAGATATAGTGGACTGCCTATAGATCTGACTGATGAGCCAACAGAAAACTCAGCCACTGATGTTAAAAAAGTTAACAAACCACCACCTGTTATTCTTTATGGCATAGAAGACCTATCAAAACTAACAGAGTTATTAAATAAGACTATGCCTTCCAACAGCTACTCATATAAAGTAATCAACAGAGATCAGCTTAGAGTGATAACTCAATCAACTGAAATATATAAAGAACTGATAGAACTTGTCCGGACCAATGGCCTTATTGGTCATACTTTCACACAGAAACAAAACAAATGCTACAGAATAGTGATCAAAAACTTACACCACACTACACCTAAAACGGCAATAACAGAGGAAATAGAAAAAACAGGAAACAGGGTACGAGGCGAAATCATTTGTGCAGTATCTAGAAAAAACAAAAAACCCTTAAACATGTTCTTTGTTAACATCGAACCTAGCCCTAACAACCGAGAAATAAAAAGTATAGAAAGCATATACCATACGAGAGTGAAGATTGAAGATCCAAGGAAATCAAATGAAGTTCCACAGTGTGCCAGGTGCCAACAATACGGGCACACCAAAAACAATTGTATGAGACCCTACAGGTGTGTCAAATGCGCAAAAGGACACAAAACCACGGACTGTCCAAAGAAAGATCGGAACACGCCAGCTACTTGTGCCCTCTGCCAAGGTGATCATCCGGCCAATTATAAGGGTTGCCAAGTGTACAAGGAGATTCGCTCACGGAAGATGGCTCAAGCGGACAATAGGAAAGTTCTACTAGAAAAGATGAAGAAGTCCACTAATACGTTTACACCCCAACCAGAAGACTTCCCATCTATAAAACCCAGATACACTACACAACAGTCTATAAATAACCAGGAAAGAAACACTCAACACTTACCTGGAGACATACATAACAATGCCAATAACAACTACTGGAGTAGAAAAACAGAGAAAAAACAATCTCAGCCAACAAGCTCACTAGAGCAAATTATAATAAAACAGTCAGAGAAGATAGATATCCTAATCCAACAAATAGGAACCCTAATGGGTCTTCTTACAACATTAGTAGCCCAATGTAAAAAATGAAGTTCCTACGCATTGCTGCGTGGAACATAAATGGCTTATCTCCGAATAAGCAAGAGGTAGAGCTATTCATAAACCACAACAGTATAGATGTATTACTGATTTCTGAAACACATATGACAGACCAAAAAGCGATTAAAATCAAAGGATGCAATGTATACTACGCCAATCATCCAGATGGCACGTCACATGCTGGGGCCGCTGTCGTAGTCAAGGAACACATAAGACACCATGTCAACCTAAACTTCACACATGCACATATACAGGCGGCAATAATATCTATAGATGACTGGCAGGGCTCATTGAACCTGGCTGGAGTATACTGCCCCCCACGGCATCGAATAAATGAACAAATGTTCACTGACTTCTTCCACACACTTGGTGGCAGATATATTGTAGGGGGAGACTGGAACTCAAAACACGTATTCTGGGGATCTCGTCTAACGACGACAAGAGGTCGAGAACTTAAAAAGGCTATTGATAGTAATGGCCTCAACGTAATATCTACAGGAGAACCAAGCTACTGGCCATCAGATCCCAACAAAACTCCAGATCTTATTGATTTCTTCATTACCAAAAGGATGTCAGGACTCTATACAAAAGTCGAATCATGCCTGGATGGGTCATCAGACCACACACCTGTGATATGCACATTAAGTACCACAGTCATCTGGAAAGAACCACGCGAAACCCTATATAACTATAAAACCGACTGGGTGGCATTTAGAGATCATATTGATGGAAATGTCAATCTGTGTATACCTCTTAAAACGGTAGATGAAATAGAGCACGCTACGTGGTGTGCCACTAGCCTAATACAAAATGCGGCCTGGCTATCAACGCCATACCTAGCATCTATACCACAAACTCAGGACACCACTCTGGAAATACGAGAAATGATAGCTGCAAAGAGAAGACTAAGACATCAGTGGCACACGAGCAGGAATCGTCAAGATAAAAAGGCACTTAACAAAATGCAAAAAGATCTAAAAGAAATTTTAAGAGAAAACGAGAACAGCACTCTGCAAGATAAACTAAAGAATCTATCTCCGAACAAAGCAGATGATTACACACTTTGGAAAATAACCAAATCGTTAAAAAGGCCAAAGGAACACATGCCTCCACTTAGACAAACAAATGGCAACTGGTCTCGAAAACCTCAAGATAAAGCAGAGTTGTTTGCTAACTACTTAAAAGACGTGTTCAAACCTAATGAACCTGACAGTACGCACACCGAAGAGGAAATAGACAAAATCTTGAACAGCGACCAACAAATGTCTCCGCCACTAGCACCAGTGACACCGTCAGAAGTCAAAAAGGTTATCATGCACTTGAAACAAAAAAAGGCACCAGGGTTTGATCTGATAACGGCAGAAGTTCTTAAACAACTACCAAAAAAAGGCATTGTCCTGCTGACAATACTCTTCAATGCAATGCTGAGATTACAATATTTCCCAGACTTATGGAAGGTATCTACCATAAACATGGTGGCTAAACCAGCAAAGCCTCCTACAGAGGTATCATCGTACAGACCCATAAGTCTCCTTCCCTTGCTGTCGAAGGTTTTTGAAAAACTGGTCCTAAAACGCCTTCTACCAGTCCTAAAGGAACAAAAAGTGATTCCAGAGCACCAATTCGGTTTTCGCGCAAACCATGGGACAACAGAACAGGTTCACCGAGTAGCTCACACAGTTCGGCAAGCACTAGAAAGAAAGGAATACTGTTCAGCTGTGTTTCTTGATATCCAGCAGGCCTTTGACCGCGTGTGGCACAAGGGCCTCCTATACAAGCTAAAGCTAAATCTTCCAAATACTGCATACATGCTGCTAAAGTCCTACCTGCAAAATCGCCTGTTCCAAGTGAAATATGAAGATAGTCTCTCGTCTATCTACCAAATTGAAGCAGGAGTCCCACAGGGTTCTGTGCTGGGTCCTGTCCTATACACTATATACACTGCTGACTTACCCACAACAGAGGAAGTGGTAACTGCGACTTATGCAGATGACACTGCAGTCCTCTCTTGTAGCAAAGACCCAAACAGAGCATCCACGAAACTTCAAGAATGCCTGGACGAAATTGGAATATGGCTGAAAAAGTGGAGAATCCGCGCAAGCCCGGCAAAATCGGTACACATTACGTTCACACTGAAGAGGGGGGACTGCTCACCAGTGACGCTTGACGGTGCCACCTTACCAACTGACCAAACAGTTAAATACTTAGGCATGCACCTAGATAGGAGACTCACTTGGAGAAACCATATAAAAGCCAAAAGAGAACAAGCTAGCAAAAAGTTTGGAGATATGTACTGGCTACTGGGCAGGCAGTCAACACTGAGTCTGGAAAATAAACTCCTCATATACAAATGTATCCTGAAACCGATCTGGGCGTACGGCATCCAACTCTGGGGATCAGCGAGTCACTCAAATGTTGAAATCCTCCAGCGCTACCAGAACAAAGTATTAAAGAACTTAGTAAATGCGCCATGGTTCACACGGAACACGGAAGTGCATGAGTATCTGGAAATCCCGACAGTTAAGGAGGAAATAGAAAGATCTTGTGTATCTTACAAACAACGTCTAGAACGACATACCAATCACCTAGCTACACAGCTCATATACACAAACAGCAGCTTATCCCGGCTGAAACGAGCGCGATTAGCCTCAATATAAATACATATGTATAGTGAAAAGCTAGGGTTGACACATTGCAGGATGTGCATTCTCCCAAAAAGCTACCGAAATGACATCAAATCTGATTAAAGCCACGAGGCTGATTGTAGATTTAAAAAAAAAAAAAAAAAAAAAAAAAAAAAAAAAAAAAAAAAAAAAAAAAAATTTTTGGAAACGATAAAGTGTGATACTATCTGATTAGGAATGCTTCGGCTTCGAATTAAAATAGAATCATCTAGCGACACATTAACTCCGGAAAACATTCTAAATGAAGCCGACAGTGTTATAGAAACTTCTATTTTAACTGTTTGATATGAGTTTCTTTTATCTACTATTCCTATAGGTAATAGTTGAAAAAAAGCAGATTATGCACCTCGCCTTAAGTAATTTATATTGCCCTCGCGCCTGTTAGATTAGAGCCCGAGCGTCAGCGAGGGCTCTAAATCAGGCACTCGGTGCAATAATAAATTACTTAGTGCTCGATGAAATAATCTACTATTAGTAATACTGGCTGTTTGTAGTTCGGTGTGCAAATGGACGCCAGTTGGTCACTGGTAATGACTTAATAGACAATAGTCCCTGCTGATGTATAAAAAAAAAAAAAAAAACACGTTGGTACCTACTATCATGTAAAAATAGTGGCCAGCTGGTTTTCTGTAGATTCTTTTTACTTCTATGACAAAAAAATGCGTACCTACCTGTATTATTTTTCATCGCTTCAGTTTTAAGACTTTCACCACCAATGTCATCACCTAACTCCCATGTACCATCAATGTCAATATCGTCGTCACTATTTTTCTTACATAATTTTGTCTCCGACTGTACAGTTATATTTAAATCGTTTACGTAAATAGTGTGGGGATGAAAATCATTTAGAATTATAGTCGTGAGACTGGATTGAGTACCATGGAGGTAGTTCTGAAAAAAGAAAAATATTGAATTGTAAAAAAAATATTTTAAAAGAGTAAGTACCTATGGAGTAATTGGCCCATTCTTTTAGGTACGAATCATTATATTAATTTTGGACATTTTCAATGGCCTGATTGATATAAATTATTTGAATTTGACGCTAGTTTTTTTTTTTTTTAATTTTGGTTAATTTTTCTTAGTATCCAAACTTTGGATTTTTTCATCACCAGATAATTAACAGTATTCGAAATAAAGAAAAAAAATGTGTCGAATATTTTCTTGTAATCTAGATGAGGGACTAAAAATTAAAATTTTGTCAAATAGAAAAACGATGAGCTTGCTTTTCTTTACAATAAGAGAATTTTAGAGTTTCGTAAATAAATAATAAGATACAAACCTGTCCTAAATGAAGCATTTCATTAGCTTTAGTTATCTTGTGATAAAACACACTGGCTCTCCGTAACAATGCATTGCATTCCCAACATAGTTTGATTTCTTCTAATAGCAAATGGTTCTGAAAAATAAATTAAAGTTACCATGGTTACAGTTGTAAAGTTTGTTTGTTTGTAAGTTTGTTTGTGGTTTTGGGGTACTTAATCTCCAAAACTATTATTCAATTTATGTCGTGTAAAAATCGGATCGGGAAGACATTTGTCATCTGTCAAGACATCAAAGATGGCGCTGCATTTTAAAATGTTTCATTATCGTCGAGTTTTCTTAAATTTTCTAAGGTTTCGCTTGACTTTCTTATTTTTTTTCTTTCATAAGATCCTTCTGCTGACGTATGATATGGTGGCAACTTCACACTAAATACATGGCTATGACATGATGCCAACCGCATCATGTCACAGCCATGTCTCCGCCACCATTCCACGCTCATTGGTAAAATCAAATACCGCGCGCTTCTCTGGTTTCCTGTAACACATTTCCGTCCCCCTTGCACGAAATCACTACCACAAAAAAAAAACCAACAGAGGAGTGGAAAGGAAAGACATTTTACATCAATAATCTTTCACTAATTGACTGGCCTGTTGGTCTAGTAGTTAGTGACCCTGAATGCTATGCAGCGGGTCCGTGGGTTCAATTACCACCCAGGATCAATGTTTGTGTGTTGAGCACAACCATTTGTTCAGTGTCTGGGTGTAATTTATCTATAACATGTATGTATTTAGAAATATATAAGTATGTTTATCAGCTGTTTAGTACCCATCATAACCCAAGCTCTCAAGCTTAACTTGGGACTTAATGACGTTGTGTTAAAAGTTGTGGAATATTTATTTATTTATTTATTTACTAATAGAAAGACAATAAGGAGAATAAAATGCCTGGATCTGAAGACAAAAGAAGAGTAAGTAAAAAGAAAAGGAGGGTGGGGAGGGGAGTAAAAATAAAAGGAGGGAAGGGGGAGGGGAGTAGAAGGAATAGCAGGGAGGGGGGGAGAGGAGTAGAAGGATAAAGGGCCTCAGAAAGCATATAAAGCCGTTGGTTCCGGTTGTCATTCATAGATAAACATGTGGAATGCAATAAAATATTGAGAGATCTGGCCAGTACTTTGATTATACCGAGAAAGAGGTTTCAACCATAGACATAGAGAATAGACTGAGTGTTTCTTATTCAGCAGGGAAGTAAATACTGGTAAGAAAGTGCGAGAGAGACAAAGCGAATGTGCGGCCAATAGTTGTCTCTTTCTAGAATTCTGATTAAAAGAGAAAGAAAGAGACATGTATTGGCCGCACAGCCCCTATGTTTTTGTCTAGGGAGCGGTCGATTACGAATGGGTATTGCTCAGTCCATTCTGTATGTCTATGGTTTTAACACAGAGCAATTGCATGGGATCAAGGAGGCTTTTAGCCAAAACGGAACCATAGGCTTAAGGTGTTATAGAAAGTGTTGAACAAATAAAACTTTATTTTTATTATTTATTATAATTGAACTATCAAAGAGTAGGTACTGTAGGATAAATTTTACGGTATTTTAGACCGCTTCTAAGTGATAAAACTTACGTGATATTCTATGTCTGAAGTGATTTTTCTAAAAACATCAATATATTCTCCTAGAGGTGATAATTTTCTTCCAACACTGAGACAGACACAACACTGATTCTCGTAATTAGGAAACTCGTACTTAATTTCAATTTCGTCCATCATTTTTGTGATGTTTTCTAACAAAAATGTCCTGTAAAATTGAATTTATAAATAAAATGTATTGCAACAAGTCAAAACCTTGTTTGAATCTTGTTGGATTTCTGTACCTTTACTTAATTTTACGTGTACTATTTAAATGAAATCTAATAAAACTTTAAAAATAATTAAAATCATTTCGTAATAAATTCTTGTTTTCGTTTTGCTGTCAACTGTCAATTTGACACGACAAGTCGACAACTGTCGACAACAATAGCTCATCATGTTGAGCTGGTGGTGATTGTTGCCATCCTCTGATTCTGGATTTCCCTGATTGTTACGGAAATCCTCAAAAGTCACATTTAAATTGTAAGAGTATTAACAATAAAAATTGTTTTAGGTACTAACAGGATCTATGGTTATAAGTTCAAAGTCGAATCTTACATGTCATTGGCCCTTCACCCCTTCCTCTTTTTCTAACTAAAAAATATCCCTGTTGTTTTTAATTCCCCTAAATAATATTGTAAACTAGTTGGGTACCAAATTATGTGTCACTAAGGAAATTCGCGAGCGAATTTTGGTTGGGCCCTAAAAAATGTTTAGATGGTTTGTGGTCCAGTCAACTGTAGGAAACACTGCTCTTAACGATAGTATACCCTGAATATTCCCTAAGCGCGAAACAGTATTCTTCAGTGGAAACACCGCTACTTGGCCCAGAATTTCAATGGCGCTAGTTTGTACGTAGCATATTAGAGGTACATACGTAGTAGTACAATACGTTGCTTTATACGTTGAGCTACGTTTCGTTATTCATAATATCGATCGTTTTTAATAATAAGAAACGAAAAGTTGACAGTTTAACTTTTGACAGCCTTGACAGAAGATTTTAAAACACCTTTTTGCTTAGTACTTGGGTCAATATTTTATTTACATTTTTGCCGGATAAAGTAAATAGCGAAAATGACTCAACGAAACGCATAGCTGCACTATCGATTGTGGCCTTAGTTCATTGAACTCTCGGCCATTCAGTTTGCGACCGCTGCCCTGCCTGATAATAGCTGGATGTACTGGAAGTGCCTAAAGGTAAGTGAAAAATATTTCTAGTTTGTAAATCCAGTTCTTAATTACTGTTGTGTTTATGTATTTCGTATTTCATTCTGTGCTACTAATTCTATTCATTCATACTAAAGCTGATGATACTGAGTGCAAAGAAATGTTCCGTCTTTAGATAATGATAAAATTATCTATCACCAAGGGGATTCCCCTCTTGCCTATCCACTAACATATTCACACAATATGTACATTTTTTTTTCGCGTTTTTAATATTTTTAACTTTCCTAAGGGTGTGGTTTCAGACACAAGGACAGCAAAAAAATAAACAATTTTGTTTTAATTCGTTTGTTTGTTCTTTACTACATCGTCGGTCTAGTGGTCGCAAGTGCTACTGTTGAGCGATCCCGTCTTGGGTTCGATTTTTGGCTCAGGATAATGTTATTAGGTTTTCTCATTTGCAATATCTTAGTAGGAGCCCGGAGTCCAGATTTATGCTCAATTAATGGCATCAGGCATGCCTGTTCTATTTTCCCTATTACTTGGGACGAAATGTGGGGGTTGGTACCCACATTCTATAGGTACAGACGCCAGCACATCAAGCTACCCCAAACTGTCAAGTTTTCCCAATTGAACATGAACCTTATTGTGTTCAGAATAAAGTTGAAAACCTATCAAAAAAAATTGTCACATCAGGGTAGGTTGAAGTGCTGGCGTCTGTACACAGGTACACTTCTGCTGTTTGGGGAATATTTTTATTTTATTTTTTTCTTCCTCTTTCATCTGCAATCAGTGCATTCACTTGTAGCAAATGTGTTGTAGGATTATCTCGTTCTGAGTGTGTCCTCCAGCAAGAACATCTACTCATAGTTTCCTAGTATGTCTTTATGTTTGGGGAATATAGGCTAGAAAGTTAACTTGTTTTTAATTTAACACACTCAGCGCTGGTGTATACTTAACTAAACTCTGAGGTACGGCTTTGCGCAGGCCGGATTATTTTCAATGTTACACCCAGTCGGTCCATTCACTACATATCACCCAGTGAAATCTTGAGTGAAGTGAACTGTCAATGCCTAGCATTAGTATGGAATGCCAGCTCAATCCTCTACTTTCATTTTCACTCGGTGGTTTGAACAGTATCGCAGTGCTAGTATGGCCTGAACCAGGGGTTTCCGCTAGTGTGTGCGCTAACAAATCACACCCAGTCAGCTTTAGTTTATAAGTACAAACCTAGGCTGAGTTTTATTTTTACTAACACAGTGGACCTCTTTGTTCTCTGATAAATAAATGAATATTCTTATTATATTTCAATTAGCAAGGGTGCCAAGGTGTAATACTAAACCTCTAAGTGTGCTGCGAACTGAAAAAGTTCAGAAATCCCTGGTTTTAACAATTGTTTAATAAAATTGCTTGCTGTGTACTGAAGCCTGCAGCTGCCCGCAGTTGTCATGTAATTGTGCATTTGCAAGTTTATTACATAATATGTATTATTATTTTTTTATTGCAAACTGAATTTGATCACATACCTACTGAGCAATTTAATATTTTATTCTACCTTCTATTCTATTCTATTTTTGTTTATGGCAAACAGAGCCGATGTCGACTATTCTGCCAATGTCTAAAGTGTATTGGACAGCAAGTGCGCAAAAAAAAAACAAAATAAAGAAAAAAAAAAAAAAACTTTAGTTGATACAGTTGGACTCAATGTAGATCTGCATGGGTTAGTGTGGGACTGAAACAAACAAAAAATGAAATTACATAAAGCCTATTCTACCTTTTTATTTGGTTTACATTTGTCATTTATTTATTTAATAGGCTAGCCTACAATTGTTTATACAATACATTATAATTTAAAAGAACACAGTTTATCTTTAAAAGTGCAACAATAACTTACAGAATAACACACACTACACACATGCATTATTTTATTTTAATGATACTTACAGAATATTATATTATTATAAAAATTTTACACCTTTTACACACCTTTCAGCCGGTTATGTACAGTTGTATCTTGTTCCCATCAGTTAAAAAAAAGAAATTTTAATTGTCCTTCTATGTAAGTCTTTTTTTGTTGTGCCCATCTTTTTTTATCTCTGCATCACCTTAAGGTAGACTGGTAGAAAATGCCTAAGGCATGAAGTCCGCTTTTGTAGGTACGGTTTAGTTTAAATTGTGCAATTTTTTTTCAATAAATATAAATGAAAATCTCTTTTGTTAAATATTTACCTGTTACGGACTAGTAAATTTTTTTTTAAATGGACTTTGAAATATTTTTAAATAGTTAACATGAACGAAATTGTGTTCTTTTTTTTCGTAATAAAAACTGTATTCTTACTTAAGAGAAAAATAACAGAAAATGCAGTCCGAGAGGGGGTCCTGGGGGTCATGACCCCTGATAATAGGCTCGCCCCCTATTACGTGGGAATTGAACATAACAGCCGTGGTTTTATGTAATGTTATGTTCTCTTTCTTTCAGGTCTCCTGAAACACCTGTAAAGAATTTCTCTGAAAGCCAGACTTCTGAAAACTGGTTCAAGATGCAGGTGAGTGAAAAATTCTGATAATGATTGCTTCTGTATGTCTGTGTGTGTGGGTGTGGTTATGTATGCGTGGGTGTCGTTCATGTATATGCGTGTGTTTTATGTGTATTCTTGTGTGTGTGCATGTTTGTGGTATGTGTATGCATCTGTGTATCTACTAACATGATATTTTTTTTATCGAGTCCATTGCTTATTTTTTATAAACATATCTCAGTATAGTTCTTATTACTCTAGATGCATCGTCCTCACATAAAATCTGATTTTTGTATACTTACGAAGTATTGTAATCCTATTATGGAGTTTCTTGCATATTCTTCTCCATACGAAACTACCATTTGGAATGTGCAACTAGAATCATTCTCTTAATTTATTTTATTAGTAAGTTAACATTCAAAAGAGCCTGTTATGGGTCTAATTGAAATAAACTATTTGACTTTGACTTTGTGTGTGGTATTACGTGTGCGTGTGTGTTTTTGTGTTTTACTGGTGAGTGTGGGGCATGGTTCGAAAAAAACAAAAGTGTATTAAATAAAATTGTGCTGAAATTTCCAGAATCATGATCTACTGTTCTGTCCGCAGATATATCATCATCATCTCATGCTGAGATGCTGGACCTTGTGTCTTCGTTCAAGACTTGTTTCGTTTGTATTTTTTTTATTTTATTTTGTTTTTGACTGCCTCGTTCCTCTAGTGGTCGCAAGCGCTACTGCTGAAGATGAGGTTACGGGTTCGATCCCCGGGACGGGTGTTGTAGGGTGTTATTGAGTTTTTTCATCTGGGATTTCTCAGTAGCAGCCCGAAGTCTGGATTCGTGCCCGATTGATGGAAATAGGCTCGCCTCCCATTACATGGGACTCAAACATAACTGGCGAAATGAGTGTGTACTATCAAATACTCCTCTGTCTCTAGCCTTTAAGGGCTTACAGTCGTGATATTTTATGTTCCTTTTTCTTTTTTGACTGACCTGTTGGTCTAGTAGTTATTGACCCTGACTGCTATGCCGGAGGTCGTGGGTTCGATTCCCACCCAGGACAAATGTTTGTGTGATGAGCACGATCATTTGTTCTGTGTCTGGGTGTAATTTATCTATAATATGTATGTATTTAGAAATATGTTTGTATGTCTCAAGCTTAACTTGGGACTAAATGGCGTTGTGTGAAAAGTTGTGGAATATTTATTATTTTATTTTATTCGTTTTGTTTAATCGATTTTTTTCTTATGTACTTTTAGTTTTACGAAATTAAACATAGAAAAACAAAATGGCGTCTGATAAACATGCCATCTGCCATAAAAGAATATTTGAACCACTCTCCCGACTAATTAGTCGGGAAAAAAAAAATAAAATTAGTTAACTAAATTTAGTTTGTTTAATTATATTTCAGGCACAAAGAAGGCAGAAACGTGAAGCGAAGATCAGAGAAGCGAAGATTAGAGAAGAGATCAGGGAAGCGAAGAACATGGAGGATCGAAGAGATGTGAAATATAGAGATGAGCCCATAGAACCGCAGTACTCGTTGAAATTCAGTACGAATTCTGCTTTTGTGTACCGGAACATTGCTTTCACGGGCACCGTTGGTCGGCTGTTGCTATCATTCGCTATTAGCGGTTTCAATCCGACTCTGCAAAGCATAAAGGAATCATTTGTAAGTATTTTCACCGTTTACCTAGCCATGTGTCAGTTAGTAATTTCTTACTGAATTACTAGTTGGCGTGGAGCCGCGAAAACTATAATTAAACCTCGGGAAGTGACGCAACGAGCCATCCTTAAGGTTGCTACCTTCCGGCCCATGCTCTACTTAACCTATACCTTTAATTAGTCTATTAATGACATCATATCCTGAGAATATGAACTCTCTGGTACATTGGAAACCAACTCAATGAGGGTTCAAAAAAAACGACGAAACACTTCGAGAAAAGGTAGGTAGTGCCCTTGCGCTTCGCTTGGCTCGTCTTGGCGAGCAGATCCCACCAAAACATTTCATGTAAAATGTTGCCAAGACGACCACGGTTTGCCCTGTGAAAAAGATATCAGATCTCATGTAGAGCCAAGCTTCTGAATCTACACGGCCTAACCTACCGACCCTAACTTCACAAATTCTACACATCAGTAAAAATGTATGGCTTCGCCGTTTCGCTACCGTCGTGGAGGTGATGCGAATATTTAGTTTCTGAAGTAAGTAACGAAACAGCCAAGCCATACATTTATACTGATATGTAGAATTTGTGAGGAACAAGGTGTGAAGTTCCTCATCCCCCATAGAACAGCTCGAGTCCTCCTCGCAGACTTGTGTCTGATGGGCTACTACTGCCCGACGGTTGTTGTCGGGAACTTGTATACGTTCAATCGCGCGGATAACTTTAATATCGCAATGTAAGATGTCAGTCTTCAGTTCGTATGTGGCGAGATAGATGGCACTCATAATATGTATGTATTTGTAGCGCACAAGCCCTGCTTAGTTCAGGACTAGATGGCGTTGTGTGAAAGTTGTGAAATATTTATTTATTTTTAAGTCTGGGAGTAATCTATATAATACTAGCTGCCCCGGCAAACTTCGTTGTGCCTTAGAGTCATTTAATAAGACGACAAAAAATAAATCCAAACCAATAATAACTACTACTACTTTTTATGTAGCGAGTCTCTACTGTGATCTTATTTAAACATTTTGTGTTCGATAGAATTAAAATTACAACATGTATATATAACCTAACCTAACTGACCATACCTATCCTATAGCTAACCTAACTACCTAACCTAACTACCTTACACCAATGCATTGATTTAAAAAACATTAAATTCATAATTTTAATCTGAACTATTGCCTCTATGTTACATACAATTTATACTTATAGTTTTCCCGGTCTACTTTAATTACAGTCTTAACAGTAAAATGAGTTTTAATTTGCAAAGAATTATTAAAGTTTGTCTCTGTCGTCATTGTTAATTACGTAAATTGATTTCTGAAATATAAGACTTTTTTATGCTACATATACATTTATTTGGTTACTAATTTTAGAGGTACCATAAAAAGTCTTATATTTCAGAAATCAATTAATAATCATAGGATAGGTATGGTCAGTTAGGTTAGGTTATACATGTTGTAATTGTAATTCTATCGAACACAAAATGTTTAAATAAGATCACAATAGAGACTCGCTCATAAAAAGTAGTAGTAGTAGTTATTATTGGTTTGGATTTATTTTTTGACGTCTTTTTAAACGTATGTATTAGATATACATACGACGACATGTAAAAAAAAATGATAAGAGCAATAAATTGACTCTAAGGCACAACGAAGTTTGCCGGGGCAGCTAGTCTTTCTATAAAATACAATTTATCTCGCATTTATCGCATCTCGACACTTACGAACTAAAATCCGACATTTCCTACAGACATGTCGGATTTTAGTTCGTAAGTGGCGAGATAGATGTCGCTGCAAATTTATTGAGCAAAATATTTGTTTTTTCAGTTGGTACACATGGGTGTTCCAATGATAGTGTTTATCATGTTCTTGGTAATGATGGTGCTAAGTTCGCCGATGTATTCAGCTGCTCTTGAACGGCAACTGGCGAGTCCTGGCTATGATCTCAATATGCAAGGAGACTGGCATATGTAAGTCTTTTTTTAATTATACCTATTTTAGTCGACAAAAACGTATCCTATTAAGATTGGACATCGACCGCTCATCCGGATACCATGAGTTCCATAGGAACGTAACTCCGGAACCTCCAACATTCCTCCTTTTTTTCGTGGGTTAACAATTCACTTAATGTACTTAAAATAGTTTTACAAACATAACATTTAACCCATTAACCGCCTAAAGGTCATGGCGCATTATACCATCACGTCCGTCATTCAATTTAGAGCATTAAATCGTGTATAGTAGTGTATATTTCACAATGTCAATAAGAAAAAGCCAACGGCGAGCAGTCAGCGAGCTTGCCACTACCACAAAACTCGACTCGCAACCCGCGTGCCGATAGCGAGCGGACCATGTGCTTACAGCGCGGCGACCGCATGCTTACAGCACGCCGATCGCATGCTTACTACTCGCCGACTCCCGAGTCGCCAGCAAAACAACGTCATTGCGCCGTCGTAAACCGAGACAGTATAAAAACGTGCAAGTCCTCGGCGTGTTTAATTATAAATGCCATAATAACAATTTTATTGTATTCGCGGTGACAGCTAGCTTGCACCTTGCCGACGATGCGTAGTTAGCGCACTGGCAGAGTGGCAGCTAGCCGTGGCCTAAATTCGAGGCGATGCCGTGCGGTAGCTGTGCAGTTGCGGTGCCGTTATAATGTGCCATGACCTTAAGTCGGATTTATCCAATAACTATTTTCGGGTCCGTAGGTACCGCCTGAGTCTTATTTATACGACCAAGAAAACCTGTGTTTCCAATCTGATTTCTTGGTTCTACTTTACGTTCTACCCAAAATAGGCATAATTCAAGCAGCATGATAAATGTATTGACGATTTAAAATTTGGGCGCTGGGGGCATGACAAATTGATCTAAAATCAGGCGGTTAAGTTAAAAAAGAGATACTTAAATGTATTATTAATATTACAAACTCGTGCGGTCTACGTGTAATAAAACGATAATGCTCAAAAAGTTTTTATGCAATCTAAATACAATTGACAATTACAAACTCTAATTATTTTAAATCGATATATCTCAAGAATCGGCATTTTAAAGTAACCGGTTTTTGCCCCCTCACTACACTTATTTTTATACCTGTCAATGTCAAATTCGACTATAAAGATTGTCATGAATATTTTGAAGTTGGAGAGATTTATAGATAGATTAGTTTTTAGTCCCTCATTTAGATTACAAGAAAATATTAATATTAACCGGACGTGAAGTAAAATTTCATGGCTCAACGATAGGAAAGTGTTATTTTTAACTTTTTAAATGTTTTTGTTTTTGCGGTGGGGGTTTTTAAAATTTATACTTAAAGTTAATTTTAAAGTTATTATTCTGTCAACGTGCCTATTAACAAATATTTTTTTATTCCAGATATCTACAGCATCTCACCGCACAGTTAACTTTTGTGCACATCCTATCCGCGATATCGCCTTTCTTCTGGTTGATTGTACCATTAACAGCCATGTATCTATTTTGGCATTACATTATCCGCCCATTTGTCACAGTCTTATTTTTGATTGGACATCAGCCCGCAGATATTAAGTATGGTATAAGAGCGAGGCGCCGCGTTAGGAAGCAGAAGAAAATTAAATACCGCAGGACTATTAAACATTGGCATCACTTTAGATAAATTAAACAAAGTAATTTAGGATACCATAGGGGGGACATGCGAAGTAAAGGCCTATTCAGACCTAAGCGGTATTCGCTACCGTCTGCTGCAGAGAAAACCCAATAGATACGCGGTAATATTACTGTTCACATCAAAACGGATTTCGCTATCCTTGTGGGTAGAATAACGCGCGGTAGTCGAGTTTCGCTCAGAGAGGTAAGAAATTTTCGCCCAGTTAGTCATTTCTAAGTCGCCAAAGAATATACACGTCAGTCACGTTGTAGAGCGGCAGCGAATATCGGTCAGGTCGCTCTAGCCGCAGTACTTGATACTAAATACCTGAGCGAAATCCGCGCGGTATGTACCTGTACCCACAGCGGCAGCGAAAATCGCTCAGGTCGCTCTAGCCGCGGTACTTGATACTAAATACCAGAGCGAAACCCGCGCGGTATGTACCTCTACCCACAGCGGCAGCGAATATCGGGTCGCTCTAGGCGCGGTACTTGATACTAAATACCAGAGTGAAACCCGCGCGGTATGTACCTCTACCCACAGCGGCAGCGAATATCGGGTCGCTCTAGGCGCGGTACTTGATACTAAATACCAGAGTGAAACCCGCGCGGTATGTACCTCTACCCACAGCGGCAGCGAATATCGCTCAGGTTTGGATAGGCCTTAATGTCATAGAAAAACTGTCTCAGTAACGCCATCTAGAATAATATAGCAATATTGGAGCGGCAATACCGTCCTACTGGAACACAAGTATCGGAAGAATATTTTGTTCGTACTGTCCCGTCTAGAGTACCTAAGTAATGAATGGCTTTACATTGAAACAAGTGCTGACATCTATTACTCAATTTGAAATAAGATAGGGACCGTTTATGGCCAACCGCCATTTTTAATTTCTTTTTAACCGACGAAAAGGAGGATGGGCCGTCGTTTATGGACTGATGTGATCTTTTTTTTCTTAATGTGGATGTTGTGTGCGCTGCTGAGTGGGTCGCCACACCATGTAGAAGTTGTAGATAAGTTTGAAATGATATGTCACTGATCGCCAAAGAATATCTGATTTATTGAATAGTTTTAACTATCTACACTAACGTATGGAAGTGAATGTTGGGCGTGGCAAAAGAGACATGAAAGTAGAATAAATGCTGTAGAAATGCGTTCCTTGCGAAGTATGTGATCATCGGGAATAGAATTCAAAATCGGTTGAATGTAATGTCTAAAGGTTCATTTAAATGTATCGTCTTATTTCAAAATGAGTACCTATAGCCAAAACTGGACTGAACTGTGAAACGGATAAACTAAATGGGGTGGATAGAGGATTTTGTTTTGTTTACCCGACTACGGCTAAAAAGGAGGGTTATGATTTTGACCGCGATGTGCGTAATTCAATTCAATCATTTCCTGTCATGTAATATGAAGTTTTTATTTAAAATCGCAATCAGTTAGTTAAGCAAACGCAAGCCGGCCGGTCTGTTGTAACGATACTTACATATAAAACTATCTGAATAAGTTTACCAAAAAAAAAAACAATAAAATTTAATTGCATAGTAACAAATTAATAAAATTGAATGAACGTAAAAAGAAACCTCTGATTCTATTCACCCCGCTATGCCAGGTATTTATTTAGGGGGCGTCCATTTATTACGTGGGATAGGGGGTCAAACCAAAACATACTAGTTCACACGAGGGGGTCTCAACAAATATCACGCAAATCTTTTCCACATGAAATAGAGTAAAAATCCGAGAAAACTGGGTTTTCTCTTCCTCTTCTTTTCGTGTGCTTGGTGTCTAGAGTTTGTGTGCCGGCCTTTTAGGACCCTTACTTGGCTTGTCATGCCGTCGAGAAAGATCTCTAAGGCACACCCTATCAATATAATAATATACTAAGTAACCTACTAATATTATAAGCGCGAAAGTTTGTAAGGATGGATGGATGTTGGTTAGGTACTCTTTCACGTAAAACCTACTGAATGGATTTTCAATAAAATTTGTTATGGAGTTAGCTGACACCCTGGATTAACATATAGGCTACTTTTTATCCCTGTATTCCCACGGGAACGGGGCCTGCGCTGGTAAAACCACGGGACGTCTGCTAGTAGTAAATAAATAATATTACATTAACTTACACTTTAAATATGCATTATCAAAAACTTACGTAAAATTGGGGTGGGAATCAGGGAGTCAAGTGAATTCTCATATCTTACCAAGGGGGTCTTGGAAAATTTTAAAATCACCCCACGTAATTAATGGATGCCCCTTTATTATTTTCTAAGAAGCAAAAAAAAGACTTGATGCAGTAGCGTTTGTAACTTTTTTTTTACAAAAAAATAGCCTTTAACTATGCTATCTTTTTTTTGAGCAGCTTGTAGATTAGCTAAGCTATCTGACAAGCTGCACTAGTCAGTCATGGATAGCAACGAAATAATTATTTTAACATTTATCGTGTATATTATGGTTATGGCGCCCATTGGGCCTCTAATATGTATTTCGATTTGACTGACAAGAATTATCTCATTTATGTATTTGTTATTTTATGTAGTTGAATAAATGTAATTATTTTAAACTTAGCGCGCCAACATTTGAACACATTAAAAAAATAGTGTTGTCATGCGCAATTTCAATTGTTAAAATAGACGGTTTGTTGATACATCTTCATACATTTTTTTTTTTTTTTTTTAATCTTCGGTTTTTTTAAATATGTTTTTAATAAAAATATGTTTTTTATGAAAAAGAAGATCTCTTTCTATCATTGGAAACAGGGAATGTTGAGATTATTATTGTAATCCTACTTAGTATTTAAGTTTTAGGTACTAAACCTACATTTAATGGAACCTAGGTTAATGTAATTATGTGTCAAAAAATAAAACTTAAAAAAAAACTAAGAATTTTAAAATAAAGTTGTATCCTACAACACATTGACATAATTAGTGTTGTTACTTCAAGTTATCGAACTCTGATCTCAAAAGTATTAATTTTTAGCACTAAACTTACATGTATTAGTGTTACCGTGCGCAATGTATAAGTAGACATTTTATAGATAGATGCATATCTTTATAATTATTTTTTTTAATAGGTATTTCTATAAAATTTATAAAAAAAAATCCCATTCTATCTTTGGAAACAGGGAACGTTGAGATTATTATTGTAATCCTACTTAGTAATTAAGTTTTAGGTACTAAACCTACATTAAATGAAATCTAGATATATGTTTCATATATTGTGTCCAAATTATAAAAGTTTTAAATATAATATAGAATTTGTATTCCACAGCGGTTTGACAGAAATTGTTGTGGTTTTTAGTATTCCCATTCAGATTAGTGTTCAAGTTTTAGACACTAAACTTACATGTATTACATATTCGAATATACTCTGTAAAATACTTCGGGCGGTAGTTAACGGTTTCGATGTTGCACAAAAAATATGCCCTTTTTAGTATTGTAACCAGTCATAGTAACAGTTGGTAGACTTTTGATCCGTAAAATGAATGTTGTGTTTAATTATAGATGACATGTATGCATACTTTTCTGGAATAAACGATTTCAATTAAATTGTATTGACTTTCACTGTCACTTTTATAATAAAAAGCTTTTTGAACTTTAGTGAGTTAAAATTACGCTAAATGTACCTATACAAATCTAACATTGTTCGCATTATGCAAAATGAAGTAATTTTTTGACATCGATGCATGTTTCATACTAGCTTCGGGACTCCCCCCCTACCCTCCATTTTAAGTTAGCTTTCTATTCTAGAGTTTTTCGTCGGTTTTTACTTTGAACTGTACAAAACAATGTTTTCTATCGATCTAACTGACTTTAAGGAAAAAGTCTCATTGAGTTACAAATGTTTTTTATAAAGTTATTGTTATTAATAAAGGTTAAGCAAAAATAAAACAAAAAAATACTTACATAAAACTTAAGTAAAATTCAACAAAAATGTTACTGTATTCGGATGAAATCGGATGTGCGTCACAAGCCTACAATGGCAGTGTAAGCATTTTACTGAATAAAAGACCGGTTTTTTTCCATAGCCTCTTTTGCTAAGCTTGCGTCGCTTTACAAAGCCCAAAGAGTAGAGTAATATGACGAAGCCTCTTTGTTGAATAACCGGTTTTAACCTTTTGACAGTTAACTAAAAACCGACAAAATCGATATTAGCTGACGCGTCGCTCACAACACTAGTTTGAAAATGGCAGCTGTGGAGCAGTTTGTTTTGTTGTTTATTTTTTATGTATGAACAAGATTATAAAATAAAAAATGGATATCAAAGAAGAAGGAGTAGCTAATAAATTGCTTTGCAATGCCTGCTTGTGCGTCGGGCGGAAACTTCACAGCATAACTGATGAGAAGGCGCAAAAATATTACCTAAATGCTTTAGATGAAATTCCTGTAAGTAAACTTAAATTTTTCTTCTATAGGCAGTGCCTAGTACCAGTATCTGGTTGATAAACACAGTGTAATTCCTGAAGACACATTTGGTCACATTTCGGTATGTTTTGAAGTAATATTTACTCGTTAAAAACCTGAATTACTCACTAGTTTTAGAAATTTCTATTTTCTACGAGGACTTCTGTTTGATCCCGAAACGAGCATAAAACTTAAACTACATAATGTCCCTTCACTGTGACTTATATCCTCTGTGTCCCAGGCAAGTTATTTTTCAAAATTAACAACAAAAAAGTTAATTCTATAGTTGTAATACGGGAACAAACAGAATTGGAAAATGCGGAAGTATCGTCCGTTCCCGTGAACCCTCGTGCAGGTGTGAAACGGAATACCGGGGTGGTTTTAGGTCAGCAAGTAACTGACAGATCTCTCCGCCTTCCGCGGGGTGAAGGTCATCATATATGTAACATTGTCTAGCCAAGAATATTGCTATTCAAATTAGTCAATTATAAATTAGAAGCCGGACTATATTTCTAAATGTTTTTGTAATAGTAAACCATTAAGATGATAAAAGGATGTTAAACCTATTAAGACCTTGGCTGAATATTAAATGATAAATGATATTTATTTCTGTAAATAGGTTTTCACAAACACTTTTACACATCTTTTTCTTTTAACTATTAGATAAGATCGGAGTTTCACTACCTGACTACTCTGAGAAGAAACACCGAAAGAAACTTAGAGGTCATAGTCTCTTTTAAAGTCCAGACATTATCTTGGTCAAATCATGTAAGATCCATGCCGATTAGTGTCTGAAATGGTCTTTTGAGGAAAGAACCACACAGAATGAGGGGACCAGATCAGTCAGTTCAAGCATTTGTCAGTAATCGTGAGCTCAACTCGGAACTCGAGGAGCGCCACGTGCTGACGAACAATACCAAAGAAAGAACATTTCGTCGTTGATACTGCAATTCCGCGTAACTACAATTGTTAAATACTGCGAATATACACCTTATCACAGGCAGCGAAGGTGTATATTCGCAGTATTTAACAATTGTAGTTACGCGGAATTGCAGTATCAACGACGATTTGGGTTGGTCCCATAAAGAACTCGATTTGCCAGACAAAATGTAAAATAAATAAATAAAAGAACTTAAAAATATTTAGAAAAGAAAATTTTAAAAAAGAATCCACATGGTCCTCACATTCACAATAAAAATTAAAAAAAAAAAAACATAATATACTTTCAAAGTAAAAATACGTTAGTTGCCGTGCCCCTAGCGCCGGGCCAAAATTGCTACAAATCAATAAAATAATACCTACAGTAAATAAGGAGAAACAATTGTTGTATTGATTTTAAGTTTTTGTTACATAAATTTTCATCCGAAACTTATGTCCTGCTGGACACAAGTCTATGAGTTTTTTTTTAGGTACTCTCCGCTGCCGCTCCAATATTAATATATTATTCTAGATGGCGTTACTGAGACATGGGATCAAAGTTTTTCTATGACATTTCCTTGACATGCCCGCTCTATAGTATTTTAAATCTTTTTGTCCATAACACTGTAATTGTGTATTAATAAATTGTTTCAGCTTTTCAGTTTATCCGCAATACGTCTGATGGTATGCTGGGAGTGCAAAGCGTTGCTAGAGAAAAGCATTTCTTTCAAGGAACAAGTTCAAGACTCCTACCGGATACTACAGACTTACACTCAAGAGGTGAGTCTTAGGGCCCATTCATAAACAGTATTTCAATGAGATATTATAATAATAATAATAAATATTCCACAACTTTTTCACACAACGCCATCTAGTCCCAAGCTAAGCTAAGAGCTTGTGTTATGGGTATTAAACAGCAGATAAACATACTTATATATTTATAAATACATACATATTATAGATAAATTACACCCAGACATTTGTCCTGGGTGGGAATCGAACCCACGACCTCCGGCATAGCAGGGTCACTAACCACTAGACCAACAGGCCAGTCATAATATTATAAACCAGCTTTCAAACAAAACACATTGAAATCAGTATAATATACGGTGACTGATAATTGGTGACCGATACTTAAACACGTGATTATATTCACAATTTCAATAAACTTTCCCAAAGAAACTTTTTTTTTTACAAACAATAAAATAACAAAAACGCTGTTTGAAATTCCCGCGCGCGCCTGTGTTCGATCACAGTAGGCCCGAATCGGCACGATCTATCAGCTGATAGTCTGACCTCGGGAAGGGTAAAATCTACTAGTAGTAGTAGCGTCACACGCTCCCCCGCCACCCCCACCGCTCCCGTTGTGCAGTACTGACGTAATTGAATTAATTGAAAGTTAATGAGTATAAAAAATAGTTTCTCATACCTCCAAAAGTACAGACGCCAGCACGTCAAGTTACCCCAATGTGTCAAATTTTCCCAATTGAATATGAACCTTATTCTGTTTGCATAAAGTTGAAAAAAGATCAAAGAAATTTGACACATTGGGGTAACTTGATGTGCTGGCGTCTGTACAATCAACATTTGAAGATCATGAATAACTTACCAACACTATCACTTTGTTTATCTTCTATCTCCAGAATCTCCATGAATGTCTTCTGACAGACGTGAGCCGGCCTTCTCGTCTGGGCGTCCATCATGCTGATCCAACAAGTATATCCCCCTCAGATGGATATGAAACGTGGGCAGCTTATCCAGAGGTACCCATTATTTGTGTGAAGGATGAATTGAAAGAAGATTGGAATTGCGAAAACGGTAAGTTAAGACTTAAGGTCATGGCACATTATAACGGCACCGCAACTGCACAGCTGCCGCACGGCGTCGCCTCGAATTTAGGCCACGGCTAGCTGCCAGTGCGCTAACTACGCATCGTCGGCAAGGTGCCAGCTTGCAGTCCGCACGCCGCCCGCGAGGTGCAAGCTCGCCGCGGCGGGGCGCAAGCTCGCAGCCCGCGCGCTGGCCGATAGGCCAGTGGGTGGGAGGAAGAGAGGGAAGGAGGGGAAAGGGGTATGGATAAGGAGGGGGAGTGGGAGGGAGAAAGAGGGGGAGGGGGAGGCAGGGAGGATGGAGATGGAGGGTAGGGAGGGGAGGGTATGGGAGGGAGGGGGAGGGGTAGTGTGAGAGTAAGTGATGGGGAGGGAGGGGAGAGGGAGGGCGGGAGAGGGAGGGCGGGAGAGAGAGGGAGGGAGAGAGAAAGAGGGGGAGGCAGGGAGGATGGAGATGGAGGGTGGGGAGGGGCACGGGGAGAGGAGGGTATGGGAGGGAGGGGGAGGGGTAGTGTGAGAGTAAGTGATGGGGAGGGAGGGGAGAAGGAGGGAGGGAGAGGGAGGGAGTGAGAGAGAGGATTAAGACCGGGTCTGTCTCTCTCTCTCTCTCTCTCTCTGTATGTCTCTCTCTCTCTCTCTCTCGCTCATAGAAAGCAAGCCAGTTATTTTCGTTTCGTCTTACTATTTCGCATTGAACAATGTGGTGTCGCGACGATTATTTTTGTTGAGTGTATACAGGCTTTATGTAATAACAAATAATACAACTAACTATATAACTTGGTTTCATCCGGTGTTCCTTGACACCTCTCAAGGTTTTTTTATTTCATACTAGCGACCCGCCCCGGCTTCGCACGGGTGCAATGCTGATACTAAATTAAATACACTACAGAAAAACTATGAACGTTGTATATAAAAACATAGCGGCCCGCTCCGACTTTGCACGGGCATACAATATATATGCCTATGTCACTCAATGAAAACATGATTAAAATCGATCCAGTATTTTTGATTCATTCATTACTGCCCTTGGCCTGCACGCATTAAATTTGGAGTAAAACAATTCCTCTTTCCCTATACTTACTATGAAGATTTCCTGCTATCTTTGGAATATCTAAATTCATACAATTTTTATTACATTACACATTTTTACTTATTTACTTTTTACATTTTTACCTAGGTATTTATTTTATTTTTACAACAATTAATATATTACAGGATGTCTTTATACACAACGTTCACAGCTTTCTTGTCATTAGACAATACAAACATGTTTTCTCTTGAGGTTACTCTTGAAAGAGCGACATTATACAGTTGGCCATGTGAAAAACAGTCAACGCTCAAATCTAAGCCTGCAACGTTGAAGGTTTGACCTTGCGATTTATTAATGGTCATTGCAAAAGATGTCTTTACCGGAAACTGTATATAAACGTTTAAATTGGAAGGGTAAATCCGATGGTATTAGAGGGATTCGGGGAATCAATACATCTTCTCCGGTACCACATCCTGTGAGTAATTGTGCACTCTATTATGAAAGTTTTCAGTGATTTTATCAGCAAACGCGTGCCATTGCAAAGTTTAGGTGGATTCAGGTTTCTTAATAAAATAACAGGACAACCTACTTTCAACACCATTTTGTGTGGAGGGAGTCCAGACGGGTTCAAAGAGTTTAGAAACTCTGTAGGAAAATGAACAGCTTCTTCCAAATCGAGAACAGTATCCACCGAGTAGTATATTTTCGTCGGCGCATCAATCTTTGAAAGAAGCATGCCTCCCCGCACTGCCCCGTCTGACCGGTACCGCCCGCGCAAACGCAAATTTTAAATTTGTAATATCTCCCAAAATATTTGTTTAATTTACATGCTGTAAGGAACCATATTGATCTATATTAATTGCACACTGTATTTAAGGTACTTAATTCGATAAGGATTAATGCCGTATTGCTTAAAATAGCTTCGTAAATAAGCCATTTTTTCACGTAAAAAGTAAACAATAGAAATGGTTAATGTGGGTTATCCCTAAAATATAAACATATACCATCGCGGACTTTTTTGTAGAACTTTTTATGGTGTACAATACTGTAGTACATTAATTTGATCTAACTCGTAGGGTTTAGGCAGCGTTTTTGCTAAATTGCTAAATAAGCCCAAAAAAAAGGTTAATTTACGACATCACGTTAGAAACCTCTAAAATTAGCAATGTTGCATTAGTATATGATGCATGTATTATACATATAAACCATCCTCTTGAATCACTCTATCTATTGGAAAAAACCGCATCAAAATCCGTTGCGTAGTTTTAAAGATTTAAGCGCACATAGGGATATAGGGACAGAAAAGGCGACTTTGTTTTATACTATGTAGTGATATATCACATCGATCCTCATTCTGGCATGAAAAATGAACCAGCAATATTTTATTTTCAGATGACTCAATAATATTAGAGGACACTAATACCTTGGATGACACCAGCCCACTAACAGACAGTTCGGATAACGATAAACATTTAGAGTCAGAACTACAAAATATTATGACCTCAATGAAAAGAGATGAGAAGAGAAAGAGAGAGCACAAGACTAAGCTTAAGATAAAAAGAACGAAGAAGATTAAGACTGTTAAAGAGGATAAAAAGGTATTTTTATCACATCTATTTAAAAAAGAGCTAGTTTATTCCTCGTAAACAAGGACCAAAATAGCTCATTAATCCCTAGGGACCAAAATTGATTTGAATTTGGAATGTGGATATTGTTAGTGAATGTTTCAATCAGCAAAGAGGTGAATCACAAACCATGCGGGAACAATGTATTGAATATGTAACTGGCTGAAAGACTGTGTTTTCTGAGACTATTTAAAATTCAATCTATCAACTGTAACGGATGGTAATAATAAAATTGTTACGATACACTTCCATAATTGTTCAAATATAAACATCAGCCTCTAATTATTTATATTTTATGTCTTATGGTTCTGAATTGTACGTAAATAAATTCTTGTTCATAAGTTGCACTTACTTATTTTCTCATAGAGGGTGATAAAAAGTAGAGTGTCCACCTCGGGAGCAACACTATTTTAAACTCGAGTGACATACTTTTAATCCTTTGCTGCGCTCAGGATTCTAGTTAAGAATCTACTCTAGAATTCTACTCTAGAATCCTTCGCTCCGCTCTGGATTAAACAAAACACTCTCGCCTTTTAAATAGTTGTTTGCACCCTAGATAAACAATCTACTATTTTTGAAGACTTGATACATTTTGTCTAGCTTGAGTACTTTATGGGACCAACCCAAATGTTCTTTCTTTGGTATTGTTCGTCAGCACGTGGAGCTCCTCAAGTTCCGAGTTGAGCTCACGATTACTGACAAATGCTTGCACTGACTGATCTGGTCCCCTCATATCTGTGTGGTTCTTTCTCAAAAGACCTTCAGACACTAATTTGCATTGTGCTTATGTGATCTGACCAAGATCTTATCATTAAAAATGTATGGCTTCTCCGTTTCGCTACCGTCGTGGAGGTGATGCGAATATTTAGTTTCTGAAGTTAGTAACCATAATTTTTTACTGATATGTAGAATTTGTGAGGTTAGGGTCGGTAGAGTTAGGCCGTGTAGATTCAGAAGCTTGGCTCTACATGAGATCTGATATCTTTTTCACTCGGCAAACCTTATGTGGTCGTCTTGGCAACATTTTACATGAAATGTATTTGGTGAGATTTCAGTTCTTTTTGTAAGTTGCTTGCCTAGCAAGTGTTAATTTTTTCTTCTTTTTTTGGGATGTATTTCTTGCACATCGGCAGTGCTGGTTTTCATAACCCATTCTCTGTCTTTGCCGTTTTTCTTTGATGGTTTACTGATTACCATAATAACCGATAAATCAGGGCGATATTTCGCTCTTAAGCTATTATAGGGGATGGGGGGCGAAAATTACAAGTAAATGATTTTTTTTGTTAGTTGTATACCTACTCAACTTAGATTACATACCAAATTTCAGCTTTCTAGCACTTAAGGGAGTAGCCAAACATTTGATGATCATCAGTGTGTCAGTGACGAAATCGGTGTATTTTAGATATCAATAAAATCTAAAGTTTTAGAGCTATTCAATTGAAACTTTGTATGTTTAATTAATCTATTAATGACATCATATCCTGAGAATATGAAGTCTCTGGTACATCGGAAACCAACTCAATGAGGGTTCAAAAAAACGACGAAACACTTCGAGAAAAGGTAGGTAGTGCCCTTGCGCTTCGCTTGGCTCGTCTTGGCGGGGGCACTGCCGTGCCCCTAGATCCTACGTACGGAACTCTCGGTGGCCGAGTCCGACTTTCATTTGTCCCATTTTTTTTGTATATAATTTCCTCCATCCCTAACCTTTTTTCTTTATTTAAGTGATCAATTTTTCCTTTACAGTCAAAATCAACCAAAAGACAAGGACAGAAGATACTAACAATAGAGTTTACATATGAAGAGATGTTGTTAGAGAGAGAAAGAGAATCTAAAAGGGACGCGTATACGAAGGCAGAATATAAATGTGAGAGCTGTCTTATCGGATTCAACTATAAGAAGTCTTATTTGTCGCATGTGGCGGCGAAGCATTCAGCTGTAAGTTTTAATATTTAGGATTGTCTTATACCAATATACAAGGTGTTTTTGTTTATATCCCATAACTCTAGGGTTATATTCTGTAGGTAAAAATAATTCTAAAACTCCTAGAATAGATGGTCCAAAAATGCATAGTTTCGGAGATATCATCAATCATACTTAAATTATCAGTTGTTTAGTACCCGTAACACGAGCTCTGCTTAGCTTGGGACTAGATGGCGTTGTGTGAATAGTCGTGGAATATTATTATTAAGTATTATTAATATTATTTTTATTACCTAATTAGTTCAAAAATTGTCACCAGTACGACGAATCTTCTTTCTAACGTCACTTTTCTTTCACGTAAGGGTGTTTTACATTAATCATCGTGACTTTGTCGAATTATTTTGTATGATAGTAAAAAAAAAAAGCATGATTGAAACATTTAATTCATATGCCAGTTGATTCTTTAATATGGTCTCAATTATACCCTAGAGTTATGGGATATAAAAAAAAACACGTTGTATGCACCACTAATTTTTATTTAAGTAGTACGAATACTTAAAGGGCTTATTCTAGACGGTCTTCTCATTATATTTGTAAAAGTATCAATTAATAATATTCATAAACAGCAAAGTTATTAGCGTTTGTTTATATCCCAAAAATTCACCCAATTTATGGAAATAATGTACAGGCTATTCATGACATAGTAGTATTCATTAATCGTCTCGCGTTCGCGTGATCTCGCTCAAGCATGCCCCGCCTCCAACAGCTGTTTTCGTTATTTAAGTTTAACTAAATGGTAGCATAATTTAAAAATTGAATTTCGTTCTTTTTACTTTTGATTACGCAAATAGGATCAGTAACAGGTACGAACTACGGATACAGGCCAATTTTTTTTTGTACTAATTAATTAAAAAATAGTGGTGTATAAGTATTTTTTTATCGTCTGTTTAGTACCCACAAAGAGATTTAAAAGACTATAGAGCGGACATGCGAGGAAATGTCATAGAAAAACTTTGATCCCATGTCTCAGTAATGCCATCTAGAATAATATATGAATATTGGAGCGGCAGCGGAGCGTACTAAGAAAAACCCATAGACTTGTGTCCGGAAGGACACACTTATTCGGACGAAAATTTTGTTCGTGATGTATAGGTATTGAATGTCTTTGAGTACCCATAACACAAGCTGTTCTGCTTAGCTTGGGACAATATGGCGTTGTGTGAAAGTTGTGGACTACAGTAGGGGCCGGCGTTAATCCGGAGAGGCAAAAACAAGACTGTTTTCGGATTATCGAGACGTCCGGATTATAGTAGGTATGCTATATTTAGTTTCTTAGTTTCTGTTTATAATTTTCGCACTTAATTTCAAAGGCCCGGTCTCAAAGTCTACGGAGACACATAGGTAACTTCGTGGCTATCAAATTCTTTATATTCAGCCTATTTTAAAGTAGTTTTTAAAGCTTCTACTTCCTCTGAAATACCAACTTTTTCAGAGGCGAGAACTTCAACGTTATTGTCCTTATCTTGCCCATACGAATTCGAACTCCATTGCCCGGCCGGATTACAGCGATCACCGAACAAGCGGGAGTCCGGATTAACGAGACCCTACTGTATTTATATTTATTTATTTACTTATCAAGACTCCTTCGTGCCTCGGAAAGCATTTTAAGCCGTTGTTCCCGGCCCAATGTCATTTGTAGATCTTTGATTTTCGTTATCGGTAGTCAGAAGCCCGAACGTAACGAAAGAATGGAAGGCACGTAGCGCCATCTATCTCGCCACATACGAACTAACGACTGACATCCTACATCGCGGTGTTAAAGTTATCCGCGCGATTGAACGTATACAAGTTCCCGACAACAACCGTCGGGCAGTAGTAGCCCACCAGACACAACACCCGTCTGCGAGGAGGAGCCGAGCGAGCTATGGGGGATGAGGAACTTTACACCTTGTTCCTCACACACCTATTAGTAGATTATTGCATCGAGCACAAAGTAATTTATTATTGCACCGAGTGCCTGATTTAGAGCCCGAGCGCCAGCAAGGGCTCTAATCTAACAGGCACGAGGGCAATATAAATTACTTAAGGAGAAGTTCATAATGTGCTTTTCTTTCAACTATTACCTATAGGAATAGTAGATAAAAGAAATTCATATCAAACAGTTAAAATAGAAGTTTAATTATTGAAATTAAAATTTATACTTGAGCAATTATTAAACGTAGGTAAGGTTAAGAGTTTTGTTGGGCAAATTTATATTTTATTTGTTCCTATAACACTGTCGGCTTCATTTAGAATGTTTTCCGGAGTTAATGTGTCGCTAGATGATTCCATTTTAATTCGAAGCCGAAGCACTCAAAATCAGATAGTATCACACTTTATCGTTTCCAAAAATATTGTCAAGCAAAATTAACAAAGTTCCCGCCAAATCACTTTTTAAAATTTCTTTCATTTTTAACCGAGTTCAAAAAAAGGAGGAGGTTCTATGTTCGTGTGTATGTATTTTTTTTTTAAATCAGAGTTAGCAGCAATTATTTTTTTAAATTTGGAACAAGTAGGATAGAAACGAATAATACGTACGTAAAAAAAAAAAGTATTGATGTCGGCTGGCTGAATAAAGCTAATCCATTGAGATTGGCACCTTTTGGTGCGATTAAAAAATAAACTGTGCAATAATGAAATTTCATACATAGTTGGAAAAAGTATTTAATTATTTTTTATTTCATTTTTCAGGATCTAGGAGAATACATCTGTCCAATTTGTAAAACAATAATCCCTTCAGTGGAGTCGTTTACAGCTCATTATAAAAGACATATGAGAAGGTATGTTGGTTACCACGAAAATATACTCCATTTATAATAGCATATAATAGGTTTAAAAGAAGATGTAGTAACAAAAATTGAAAAGAGTGTGCTTAGATGGTTTGGTCACGTTGAAAGGATGGATGAAAGGCGACTAACGAAAGGTATTTACAAGGCAGATGTAAGTGGGAACGCAGGGAGAGGACGCCCTAGAAGGACATACATAGACCTTATTGGTGAGGTTCTTCAGAAAGGTCAGGTGCGTAGTACTCGCAACCGGCGTGTGTGTATGACAACATGTATGAATGTAAACGAAGCAAAAGAAGTATGTAAGAATCTTAACACATGGCGCTCTGTAGTTTCTGCCTACCCCCATGGGAAAAAGGCGTGAGTTTATGTATTTATGTATGTTATAATAGCTCTAGCAGACAATCCAGGATAGTGTAGCCTCCCAATGTTAAAGAATTTTTCAAATCGGTCCAGTAGTTTTGGAGTCTATTCAATGCAAACAATCAAACCAGGAAAGGCTTTATAATATTTATATATTATACATGGGTGTGTAATGTTTGGCATAATAACAAATGCTCTAATTTCACTTGAACTAACGTTCATATGACACAATTTTCATATGACATAATATCAAATGACATAAATTCATATTACCTAATGTTTCATATCATATAATATTCATTTAACATAATAACATTTAGTATAACGTTTTTTTCATATAATTTTCAATATGTATTATATTCTTTTAATATAACGTTCAGTTGACCTGATTTTCATATTTACTCATTTTCTGCCCAAATTATGTAGTGAATAAGTAAATATCAGAAAACATCATACTGTAATAACCTCATCTAAACTAAATGATTCACCAACAATAGAAAAGATCTGGCGCTAATGGTCATGGTTCTAACCTAACCTAACCCACATGATTCGCCAACCATAGACGTTTCAAAATTATATTAAACGTTACTATAGAATTTAAACATTATACTACCTAAATATTATACTAACTGAATATTAGTTCAAATGTGCATTATAAAAAATGTTTATTATACCATATAAAATTAGGTAAAATGAACTTATATCAACAATTCATTATGTGAACTGATCGTTATGTTAAACAAAATTATGTTAACTGAAATTATGTCAAATGAACGTTAGATATTTTGTTATTATGTCAATCGTTACACACCCATTATACATATACAGGGTTATTTATAAAACAACAACAACCTCGCAGGAGTAGATTAATAACATCATAAACAACAACATTTTTTCGACGACTTTTTCGAAAACAGACAAAAAAAATCATCTCTCCGTACATACATATATCCAAACAGTTGATCGAGTTTTGTATGGAGAGTTGATTTTTTTTATCTGTCTTCGAAAAAGTAGCTAGCCAATGCGTTAAATGGGCCTTAATAAATTCATAACTTATTTTTAACATTTTATTTATTCTCCAAACCACTCTGAGGTGGAGCGCTAAACATTTTTTTTGTGTTTAGAAATAATTGTAGTGTTTTTTTTTTCTTCAGATATGAATGCAGTATTTGTCACAAGAGAACATTGGATATGAAAGTGATGCAGCAACATTATTATTCAACACATGAAATATCTTTGAAGGAATACAAATGTAATATATGCGGGAAGATATCCAAGTAAGTGATTTTTACTTTAACTTTTCAATCGTGTTAATTGGAGACACAATAGAAAGACAATGACAGAGCGTACGCCGGCATCCGCTTGGGGTTTAATGAATTAATTGGAGACACAATAGAATGACAATGACAGAGCGAACGCCGGCGTCCGCTTGGGGTTTGATGAATTAATTGGAGACACAATAGAAAGAGAATGACAGAGCAAACGCCGGCGTTTGCTTGGGGTTTAATGAATTAATTGGAGACACAATAGAAAGACAATGATAGAGCGAACGCCGGCGTCCGCTTGGGGTTTGATGAATTAATTGGAGACACAATAGAAAGAGAATGACAGAGCAAACGCCGGCGTTTGCTTGGGGTTTAATGAATTAATTGGAGACACAATAGAAAGACAATGATAGAGCGAACGCCGGCGTCCGCTTGGGGTTTGATGAATTAATTGGAGACACAATAGAAAGAGAATGACAGAGCAAACGCCGGCGTTTGCTTGGGGTTTAATGAATTAATTGGAGACACAATAGAAAGACAATGACAGAGCGAACGCCGGCGTCCGCTTGGGGTTTAATGAATTAATTGGAGACACAATAGAATGACAATGACAGAGCGAACGCCGGCGTCCGCTTGGGGTTTAATGAATTAATTGGAGACACAAAAGAAAGACAATGACAGAGCGAACGCCGGCGTCCGCTTGGGGTTTAATGAATTAATTTTAGATGCAATAGAAAAACAATGACAGAGCGTACGCCGGCGTGTTTAATGCGCTTAATCTAAGCAGTTTTCCATCGATTTGAAAAAGAAAAAAATAAGTGTCGAATATTTTTTTGTAATCTAGATGAGGGACTAAAAACTAAAATTTAGTCAAATAGGTACATTTTCATGAAGTCCGTTTATTCTGTTACACATTGTACAGACGCCAGCACATCAAGTTACCCCAATGTGTCAAATTTTCTCAATTGAATATGAACCTTATGCTGTTTGATATAAAGTTGAAAAACGATCAAAGAAATTTGACACATTGGGGTAACTTGACGTGCTGTCGTCTGTACATATTCTAATGATTATTTATATTTGTCCACAGTTCCATAGACACCCACCGTTACCATAAAGACACTCACAAAGCCAGAGTACAGTGCACAGAGTGTGACAAAACTTTCAGACATAGAGCGGGACTCATGAACCATAGACTGTAAGCTTAATTTTCTTTATTGGCAGTAGAGTGACTGAGTTGTGAAGGTCAAATAAGCGGCCGTTTTATGTTAAAGACTGGTATGCAGCTGCATTTGCAGTATAGTATAGTAGCGATTGATAACAGCTGTCATTAATTATAGCTCACGATTATAGCCTGATTACACCTACCGAGTAGAGTGGCGAGACAGTAAAATCCTTCTCGGCCGAGACAGTGATGCAACCGAGTAGCTGTTCACACGTATTTTTGAAATTTATTTATTTATTTATTAAAACTTTATGCACTAGTAAAAGACACTGTACAAAGGCGGACTTAATGCCTTAGGCATTTTCTACCAGTCTACCTTAAGGTGATGCAGAGACAGAACATGGTAGGCGCAAGAAGATAACAAAAACTATAAAGACAAATCAACAATAATTTATAATAAATACATAGATACATACATATTATATAACATCCAAATACAAGCGATGTCAAGAGAAAAAAAGATATATTACTGGAGAAAATACTAATCTGCTAACTTAAGTTCAAGATTGCCAACTCCTTGTGAATGTGCTCACGTGCCATCACTTTAAACGTGAACAAACTGGTTGCCATCCTGATGTTCAGAGGTAGCGCATTCCAAAGAAAAACCGCCTGAACGAAGAATGAAGAGTGAATGAAACCAGAACGGTGAGAAGGACATCGTAGAAGACGATTATTTGTGGAACGAAGATTCTTATCGTGTGCCGAACACAAATTGTGGCGAGACAGTCAGTAGGTTCAGTTTACCGGACAGTACAGACACGAAAATACATGAGAGTAAAATTCGCGGGAAAAATGACGTGTACTGACCGAGTGGCGAGTAGTTGACGAGTGACCGAAATGCAGGTGTTCACATTCACCGAGTGAGCGAGCGAGACAGCGCGGAGAAGCGAGAGGGTGGGTACTCGGCCTAGTAAATAGAATGGGGTCCGAGTGGCTGACTCGGCCTGTCGCTAGACCGAGAGCTCGGCCGAGCACTCGGCTATGTGTTTACAAATACCGAGCGCTCGGCCGAGCACTCGGCTATGTGTTTACAAATACCGAGCGCTCGGCCGAGGGCACTGTCTCGCCACTCTACTCGGTAGGTGTAATCAATCAGGATATTACTGACAAATGCTTGCACTGACTGATCTGGTCCCCTCATTCTGTGTGGTTCTTTCCTCAAAAGACCATCTCAGACACTAATCTGCATGGAACTTGCATGATTTGACCAAGATAATGTCTGGACTTTAAAGAGACTATGACCTCTGAGTTTCTTTCGGTGTTTCTTGTCGGAGTGGTCAGATAGTGAAACTCCGATCTCATCTACTAGTCAAAAATGACGTGTTTGTGAAAACCTATTTACAGAATAAATATCATTTTATCATTTTAAACATCTCTACGGTTCTGTTACGAGTAGTCCCCGAAAGTCTGACAACCAGTTTAACCAAGGGGTATCGTTTTATCACTGGGCCAGTCCCCCAAAAAGCCGTCACTTTCTAGTGTAATTGCTGGGTAGAAGAAGTGGCGGAACAAACTCCCCAGCAACACGTCTGTGTGATAAGTTAGAAGAACTTGAATGTATGCAGTGCAATTCTTTATATTAAGTTTGGTCCCATAGTAATAGTTGTTCACAATGATGTCTAAAATGACCGCGGAAAAGGTAAAAAACGACTTAAATTTAACAGTGTATATCTACCGACATTAACAACACACCCAGACGCAGCGCGTGATTGGTCAAATCAAACACCGCGCGCTTCCCTGATTCCCCGTAACACATTTTCGTCCCTTTTTACGTCACTTACATTATCAGCATATAAATGATTTCTTTGTTTCTTACGAATTCACTCCTACAAAAAATGTTCAGTAATTGAGAGGGTAGATTTAAAAAAAATAAAACTAAATATTTTTTTTGTTTTTTTTTTCTAGGGCAGTACACGAATATCAGAATTCGTTTCCTTGTACTATTTGTGACAAAGTTTTTAGATGGAAAACTAGTCTTAAGCGACACCTAGAGAAACACGAAGTCAAGGTAAGCCATCTATACTTCCATACAAACATACATACATACATAAACTCACGCCTGAAAAACTCATTAACACTTTGCCCGACCCGGGGATCGAACCCGGGGCTTCATGCTTAGCAGTAGCGCTTGCGACGAATAGACCAACGAAGCATTCTTACATATGTACAGACGCTAGCACATCAAGTTACCCCAATGTGTCAAATTTCTTTTATAAAAAATTGGGCTGTATCCGTACCTGTTACTAATCATATTTGCGTAATCAAAAGTAAAAAAAAGAAACGAAAATCAATTTTTAAATTATGCTACTATTTAGTTAAACTTAAATAACGAAAACAGCTGTTGGAGGCGGGGCATGCTTGAGCGAGATCACGCGAACGTGAGCGAGAGATGACGATTAATGAATACTACTATGTCATGAATAGCCTGTACAATATTTCCATAAGTTGGGTGAATTTTTGGGATATAAACAAACGTTAATAACTTTGCTGTTTATGAATATTATTTATTGATACTTTACAAAATATAATGAGAAGACCGTCTAGAATAAGCCCTTTAAGTATTTGTACTTTGGGAGGTATGAGGAACAGGGTGTAAAGTTCCTCATCCACCATTGAAAAGGGAGGATCCTCCGACCAGACGGATGTTGTGTCTGGTGGGCTAACTACTGCCCGACGGTTGTTGTCGGGAACTCGTATACGTTCAAACTGCGCGGATAACTTTGATACCGCGATGTAGGATAGTTCGTATGTGGCGAGATAGATGTCGCTACAGTACTCATAAAAGATTAGTGGTGTATAATCTAGCTATGTTTTTTTTTTTTTTCAAGGATAAGTCCTCAACCGCAGCTGCAATCTGTTCCATGTGTGATGTCAGTTTCTCGTCTATATTCTCTTACCAGAGACACATGAAGAATAGTCTCAAACACGTCACTCAGGACCAACTCAAGTAAGTGTACAAGGTATAATAATATTCCACAACTTTTACACAACACCATCTAATAATAATAATAATAATGTTACCCTCTTGTCGCTACGTCACTGTGTGCTAGCGGCCGTTCCAGAGGGCCCATTACTGAGTGTGCAAGTCACCCCCTGTCATTTTATTCGTGTATTTATAAAGCATTGATGAGGCAGGGGCCAAAGTCCTTCCATAGTACCCAGCACCAGTTCACCTTTTCCACCCCTAACCCATAGCCCAATACATTTGTTGCTTTAGTCTGCAATAGTCCTGCACTAGTCGTAGGTTTTCCTTGGATGCATTTGCATAATGCATACAGGGAAAATCTGCGATTGGTGCCTCACTGCATTAAAAACGACAAAGGGCCTCTGCGAGTTGGCTTAGGCCCATCGTACGCCTTCCAAAGGTCCGAAACCCAAACCCAAGGGTTCCGAGAAATGTAAGCGTATCAAAATAAAAATAATAATAATAATAATAATCATCTTTAATTCAGGTTATAAAAACCCATAGCAAGCAACACAGTAATAATAAATAAAAATAATATTTAAACCACACTAGGTTTAGGTCGTTTTTAACCCCCGACGCAAAAAGACGGGTGTTATAAGTTTGACCGCTATGTGTGTGTGTCTGTCTGTCTGTCTGTCTGTGGCACCGTAGCGCCTAAACGGATGAACCGATTTAGATGCGGTTTTTTTATTTGAAAGCAGGGTTTCTTGCGATGGTTCTTAGACATGAATTATCAAAATAGGTTCAGCCGTTTCAAGGTTATCAGCTCTTTTGGGTTAGCTACCTTTGCTATTTTAGACGTCTATGGGTATTAACTTTACATACAAACATATGTGTAGCTTAAAATTTCAAACACTCATGTGTGTTATATTAATAAGCAAGATTATGGTATATTTGGTCTGATTCAGCCAGGATATCTAGCAGACTAATTCACTCTTGGGAAAATAATAGCAGATATGTCGTGTTTGGATTCATTTAAACCAGAATTTGATTCCGCACGCAATGCACTAATGCGCTAAAATAAGTACCTACATACCTACTAGGAACATTCCTTACTTAAGTGGTACCCCGACGTGAAGTAACATTTCATGGATCAACGATAGGAAAGTATTAGTTTTAACTTTTTAAATGTTTTTCTTTTTGCGGTGGGGGTTTTTAAAATTTTTAATTTAATTTTTATTAATTAATTTATTTTCTTAACTTTATATATGTATATTATGATAGATTACACCCGGACACAGAACAAATAATTAAATAAATATATTCCACAACTTTTACACACGACGCCAATATTAGTCCCAAGTTAAGCTTGAGAGCTTGTGTTATGGGTACTAAACAGCTGATAAACATACTTATATAATTCTAAATACATACATTTTATAGATAAAATGATCGTGCTCATCAAACAAACATTTGTCCTGAGTGGGAATCAAACCCACGACCCCCGGCATAGCAGTCAGGGTCACTAACTAAAAGACCAACAGGCCAGTCAAGATTAAATAAAAATAAATTAATAAATTATTTCCACACAACGCCATCTAGTCCCAAGCTAAGCAGAGCATGTGTGATTGTGCTCAGTTTGTCATGATCGAAGGTTAAGCTACTCTTGCCGAGGTCGATTTGTGGATGGGTGACCGCGGAAGACACCTTATTCTAACTATGTTGGGGTCGACTTCTAGTTTACATGGAGCGACTACCTGCCGGACCTCCACAACCCAGTTACTGTGTTACGCGATACTCCCCCCCCCCCCCCCCCCACAGCCCAGTTACTGTGTAACACGATACCCCCCACAACCCAGTTGACTGGCCTGTTGGTCTAGTAGTTATGACCCTGACTGCTATGCCGGAGGTCGTGGGTTCGATTCCCACCCAGGACAAATGTTTTTGTGATGAGCACGATCATTTGTTCTGTGTCTGGGTGTAATTTATCTATAATATGTATGTATTTAGAAGTATATAAGTATGTTTATCAGCTGTTTAGTACCCATAACACAAGCTCTTAGCTTAGCTTGGGACTAGATGGCGTTGTGTGAAAAAGTTGTGGAATATTTATTTATAGTTACTGTATAACACGATACCCCTAGTTAGATTTCTGGGCTTTTTATACCTTCCGAAGCACGGCGGCGTCTTGACATGTAATGAATAGTCGCCCGTTTACAGACTGACCTTGTCGAGCTAGTAACTAATACACAATAAGGGGAAGGAGATGCGCGACTGACCGCTGATCGTGAACGTCACGCAGCATATAGGCTATAATTCATTTTGGAAAATGGAACACCTAAAGTAAAAGAGATATAAAAATGGTGCCATTGCAAAAACTATTCCACGTGAAGAGTGTTTTCTGCAGTGAGACTAAATTTGAAGATCTGGAGCGCCTGTAGTGGAACTCCAAAGCCCAGCGACAATATAACATATACATAATAGAAATGGCGTCTTAGCAAAAGTTGTTAAGTCTGATGGCATTTCCTCTTGACCAACAAAAATAAAAAATCTGGAACGTCTTGAATCGTTGCGCGTGTTAGAATAATGTAGGGTGTGATAGTTATAAAAATACTTATTCTTTTCGAGGGTATTTATGAAAAGTATTTGTTTTAATCTAAATCATTTCAATAAAATATTAAGTTTCAGTATCATCAAAAACTAAACCTTTATCATTGGGTCAGGCAAATTATAGTGTTACAATTAAATAAAGTCAAAGTAAAAGCATTTATTTCAATAATGATTCTAGTTGCCCCTTCCAAAAGGTCGTTTCGTATGGAGAAGAATGGGCAAGAAACTCCATACTTACTCTTTTAAAATAGTTATTATATACATAGTTCCAAAAACATTATTATGGACAATATAACTTTTTAAGCGGAACACAACATAACTATAACACTATTTTCATAGCATTTATAGTTCATAACATTTTACAGTTTATAATATTCACAGTAAGTACATAATATTCAAAATACACAAACATTTTAAAGAACAAGAAGGGTACTTAACTGGAGATCTGCTCGGTCCGACGGCTCGACTAAGAATCGCCCCATAATGGTCGGGCTCTCGCTTTTATAGGCACTAGGCAGTGACAAACAACAGACGTCATCGAGCCATTGCCGTTGGTACAGAGAACACGTTTTCACAATATAATGATTTAACGATATATAATTCATTACATAGGTTATCAAAAATTCAAGAAACATTTATTTAGTACATAACTATGTAATTCTTGCTCTAAAAATAACACGTGGTTTCATAACAAAGTATTACAAACTTAACCTATAATCGTACTTGTCGTAAACAACAAAATGGCCTTTATAACCTCATTTTTGATAATCTATTGATTTGTATTTAAAAAAAACACATACAAAAACTATCCATAGATCAAATTAGTACTGTTTTATAACAATTAGTAAATTAAAATATCACTATTTTATAACACGGCCATTCTGAAATGTACTACGTTCTCGGAGTACCTACAACACTAATCTTAAAGGTATGAATTACTTTGAATTCTCTTTTTAGGCATTACAGTTTTTATTACAATCGTTACTTTTTAATTATTATTTCTAACTCTTAACACAGGCACTGCCACAGGTTAAACCAGACACACAGCCCTAGACCAAAGCCACAGCCATAGCACCAAAGGCACAGCCATAGCACAGCCATGGGTTCAAAAGGCACAGCCACATAATGTCATCAATGGCACAGTTATTGGTAAAACCACAGCCATAATATGTAAATATAATAATTTTAATAAAAAAAAAAAAAATTAAGATAGAATGTAAACTTCAAATAACATAATTAGTAGCAGCGTTCTCATTGACCCTTTCTCCTGGCCAGTATCGTAACTTATCCTTAGATATTACTACGTAATAAAATAATAAAAATAGTGCTAATTTTTTTTTAAAAATAAACTTTAAAAGATATAACACGGTCATTCTGATATGTACTTCGTTCTCGAAGTACATTTTATTATTAAACAAGTTATTTCATGAATTAGTTTTAAATTATACAATAATCACAAATCACATAGATATAACATGGTCATTCTGCTATGGTATATGGCTTTATTATGGTACTTGAAGTACATAACTTGTAATCAATAGCTTGTTTTCAAGATTGTTTTTAATTGGCACAGCCACAGGCACAGATTGTTTTTTAATTGGCACAGCCACAGGCACAGATTGTTTTCAATTGGCACAGCCACAGGCACAGATTGTTTTTAATTGGCACAGCCACAGGCACAGATTGTTTTTAATTGGCACAGCCACAGGCACAGACACAGCCACAGGCACAGATTGTTTTTAATTGGCACAGCCACAGGCACAGTCACAGGCACAGCCACAGACACAGCCACAGGCACAGTCACAGGCACAGCCACAGACACAGCCACAGGCACAGATTGTTTTTAATTGGCACAGCCACAGGCACAGGCACAGCCATACATCTAATTATTAGTAATTACATATTACATAAGATGACCAGTAATAACGTTTGTTTTTTGTGATTATTTAACAAAAAAAAAGAATTGTACCTACTCTTATCGCCTAAAACACAGGTTTACCTAGATCAGGCACATAACATGTGTGATCTTTACGTAAATTTAAGCCAAAATTGTATTTATTATGTACCTTGTATTTCCATAATTCGTTCGGCCAATCTGACACGTTATCACACCTGCCTTTGCAACTTTAGTTAGTCCGCTCCAACCAAATTCTTCCAAGCTCTTCGCTGGTCACTGGATCATATATCGGGAGAGCTACGTCAACCTGCCGATTATTGCTGGATAAGGCTTCCTTGATTTCAGTAAGTAGCCCTTGCAGAATCGCTGGCTCCATTTTGGTACCGACAAAAAAAAAACAATAGATTAGTATGGCACTGGGGATCCCACTTCTGATGTTAGAATAATGTAGGGTGTGATAGTTATAAAAATACTTATTCTTTTCGAGGGTATTTATGAAAAGTATTTGTTTTAATCTAAATCATTTCAATAAAATATTAAGTTTCAGTATCATCAAAAACTAAACCTTTATCATTGGGTCAGGCAAATTATAGTGTTACAATTAAATAAAGTCAAAGTAAAAGCATTTATTTCAATAATGATTCTAGTTGCCCCTTCCAAAAGGTCGTTTCGTATGGAGAAGAATGGGCAAGAAACTCCATACTTACTCTTTTAAAATAGTTATTATATACATAGTTCCAAAAACATTATTATGGACAATATAACTTTTTAAGCGGAACACAACATAACTATAACACTATTTTCATAGCATTTATAGTTCATAACATTTTACAGTTTATAATATTCACAGTAAGTACATAATATTCAAAATACACAAACATTTTAAAGAACAAGAAGGGTACTTAACTGGAGATCTGCTCGGTCCGACGGCTCGACTAAGAATCGCCCCATAATGGTCGGGCTCTCGCTTTTATAGGCACTAGGCAGTGACAAACAACAGACGTCATCGAGCCATTGCCGTTGGTACAGAGAACACGTTTTCACAATATAATGATTTAACGATATATAATTCATTACATAGGTTATCAAAAATTCAAGAAACATTTATTTAGTACATAACTATGTAATTCTTGCTCTAAAAATAACACGTGGTTTCATAACAAAGTATTACAAACTTAACCTATAATCGTACTTGTCGTAAACAACAAAATGGCCTTTATAACCTCATTTTTGATAATCTATTGATTTGTATTTAAAAAAAACACATACAAAAACTATCCATAGATCAAATTAGTACTGTTTTATAACAATTAGTAAATTAAAATATCACTATTTTATAACACGCGCATACCATTGTTTTCCCGTCCCCGGGCTTTTAGTATTCGACATCAGACGTTTAAGATCTTCGATTTTGACGACCCCGTTGTCGCTGGCATAAGCAACAGGATCCGCGTACGAAGTCGCGGGCAGAAGCTAGTACACAATAATTATAGGTAATTGATATTTTAATTTTTAATATTAATTATGTTATTCCAGATTCATATGTGATCATTGCAACAAGCGGTTCGCGGATAAAACTAAACTACGAGATCATATTGAAGAGAAACATTTACATAGAACCTATCAATGTCACATTTGTCTTAAGGTAAGGTCATCAAATACTCAATACTCAATACTCAAATCTTTATTGCATTCCATATGTATTACATAGATGGTGTTATCAAAATAATAGACATCAATATGGACCCTGTCGTACACAACAACATTAGGAGAGAGGAAGAGGGCTAAGTAGCAATTCAATAATATTATTTTAAGTTCTTATATGTGTAAAAATTATGAATAATTATGCAAATATATTTTAAAATTATTAGGTCTGTGTATTAGGTATTATAAATTATCTTAATAATTTTAATTGTGTATTGTATTAGAATAATCTAGATAATTATTATTAGACAACGATTAATAGTAGATTATGCACCGAGGGGCTAAAGTTGTGTCTTAGAGTATTCTATTCTATTCTATTCTATTCTATTCTATTCTTATGTCACGGGCGTCATATTGAATCTCGAGCGCAATGATGGATTCGGGATTTAACTCACGAGCAAAGCGAGGGAGTTAATACAAGAATCCTGAATGCAGCGAGGGATTCAAGCCAGCCCAAGGCAAAGACACCTTTAGCCCAGAGGAGGATACTCTACTTTTTACACCTACTGTGAGAAAATAATAGCCATAGTACGAAAAACAAAGTATTTAAATAAACAAACAGTAAGAATAACATATTTAGAACTAGTTAGTTATATGCACTTACATATTAATTGAAGTTAATGGTAACATTTGAGACATTAGTCTAGTTGTGCAAAGATAAAGTTAAGTTTTTTAACCGACTTTCAAAAAAGGAGGAGGTTCTATGTTCGTGTGTATGTGTTTTTTTTTTTTTTTTTTTTGTATGTATGTTACCTGATTTCTCTCCCATTTGTGGACCGAAAAAAACACTAAACGGTGTAAAATAACTCTAAATTCGGAAGTCGGTGGCCCATCATGAGTAAGACAAACCCACCAAAGCCACAGAATTCCGAATTTAGAGTTATTTTACACCGTTTAGTGTTTTTTTTTAAGTCGGTTTTATTTTTTGCAAAAAAGTTTTTTATTTGGTACGTTTATAGATGTTGATGATGATTTTGTAGGAAATCGAGAATATCATTCACGTGTAGTATCGAGAATAGCTTTCCTCCCTTTGTTTGTTAGTACTTTACTGCCAATTTAGCTGAGCATGTGAGATTCCAAATTCAAATCACATTATTGACCAGCGGGTCATAATGAAATCCAGTACAATATTATTGACCGGCTGTGCCCTCGGTCACTAATGACTCACTTTAGGTTAAGGTTGCTCGACATATAATTTGACATTTTCGAGCAGGTGGTGTGAAAAGATTATTTACAGACATACGTCTCGCGATTTCACTCGCTTAGTTCCCGTTCCGGTGGGAATACAGGGATAAAAAATTAAATTAAAAATTTAAACACAAAATAGTAAAGCTAACATTTAAAAAGTTAATAATAACGTCTTTATAACTGTGCGTCACTCTGTAAATGGTTTTGTATTTATGTATTTATTTTTTCTCTTGTTAATTATACTTATTATATATGTCTATTCAAATAGTCTTGTATGGTATATATTTATGTAAATAGTACACCACACACTGCCTACTCATCTTTTCTCCTCCACTATCAAGTCCATCCAAAGGTTGTCTGTAAGAGATCGCTTTTAGCGATAAGGCCGCTCATTGTATCACCGCTTGTGGCCCTTAAAATTATTATTTGTAAGTTTTAATGGTGTACAATAAAGAGTATTCTAACAGTTTTCTGTTTTTTTTTTCAAGAAAAAAAAAAACTTTAAAAAATGCAAGATTAATTATTAATTTTAAAATTTGCTACATGTTATAAATTGTAATAATTATTATTTTACGCATGCACTTGTAATATAATAATTATGTAATATATTTATTATTTTTTGTAAATCATTCGAGGCTATAATAATAATAATAACAATTTAAATATTTGTACCCATAACACAAGCTCTCAAGCTTAACTTGGGACTAAATGGCGTTGTGTGAAAAGTTGTGGAATATTTATTTATTTTATTTTTCTTCTATCTGTTGCAGCCTTCGAAAAATCGTGTGGGTTTGGATCAGCATATACGCAACGTACATAAAGGGAGACCTAACAATAAGATGTGTCATCATTGCGGTAAAGGATATCCTGTGAGTATTACTTAATTAATTCACTTCAAGACGGAACACTGAGACACTTTCCTTATGAGAAAGGGGAAACGGGGTGGGCCATAGATATCGAGGTCGAGGTCAAGCCAGCCTGCGTAGCATGAACACATTGTACACCGAAGTAACGACCTTTGTCTACAGACGAATCGGCAAAGTGACAGATTATATAGACAGGAACCTCAATCTGTCAAATTTCTTTCAATACACAGGCCTGCGTAGCATGAACACTTAATTTATTTTCTTCCGAGACACGACAAAGACCGTTTCTTCGGTGATCATGCTACGCGTGCAGGACAAGTCCAAAATCAAGGTCAAGCCAGGACAAGGCCAAAATTAAGGTTTGGCCTTGATTTTGGCCTTGTCCTGGCTTGACCTCGACCTAGTCTAGAAATCAGCCAAGGATATTGTCTATACTAATATTATAAAGAGGTAAAATTTGTAAGTTTGTATGTAGGGTGTAATCTTCGGAACTAATGATTCAATTTTAAAAATTATTGTACTGGTGGAAAGCTACACTATTCCCGGTGGACATAGGCTACTTTTTATCCCCGTATTCCCACGGGAACGGAAACTACGCGGGTGAAACTGCGTGACGTCTGCTAGTCTTTAATATACTTGATTTTTTCTTACAGACAAAAGTGCAGTTGGAATCCCACATTCGCTCGCACACCGGCGAGAGACCATTCATTTGTGAATACTGTCCTACAACGTTCTCACAGCAATCTAACTTATACAAACACAATAGACAGGTAAATATTATACAACTTTAGAATGTGTACATAAACAGGGTTTATACCACAGATATACAGGGTGTCTCATTCAAATCGGTCAGTATGAGAAAGTCTGAAACTATAAGACATACGAAGATCTGTTCTGAGGAACCATGTCATCGATTTTAATAACAAGAAAAACTGCATTCATACATTTTAAAAAACACCTGTACTCCGTTCGGGAATCGTACCCGGTTATTTTGAAAAAAAAAACCTACACTATTTCTATTTAGATATCGATTGTGTAGGTCTTAAGCGGTAAATGTCTGTATGAAACATGATGTCTAAAATGAATAAAATGCATTGTTTCCACATACTTTAATTTATTTTAGTAGGTGCTCGAAGTGACCACCGCCTTTTTTAATACAATATTCAACTCGTTTAGGTAGTGGGAGTTATACATAAGTTAAGGGAATGTGCCAGGGTAGTCCGCGAAATTAAATTTTCAAGAACAAAATATTATTCGTGACCCTAACACGTATGAGTAAACAAAATTCTGTGGCCCTAGTGAAAAGGGGTATAAGTCCAATTTTGACGAAAATGAGTTAAGTGTACCAAAGTGATCAGAAAAAAATGCTCTATCGTTTGGTGAAGACAGATCTAAGCTATCTCTAAAAATAAGAAAGTTACTTTGTGTAAAAGGGTCCAACTGACACCAAAAAAAACTCTAAAAGTCGGTTTTCTGATCACTTTGGTACACTTAACTCATTTTCGACGAAATTGGACTTATACCCCTTTTCACTAGGGCCACCAAATTATGGTCTTTCAAATCATTAAGAACGGCCCTTAAGTTCATAAAATATCTTCGGGTGATTATTTCATAAAAAAGTCATTTAATGGTATTAAATAAACTGGTGTGTGGTATGACAACATGTATGAATGTAAACGAAGCAAAAGAAGTATGTCAGAATCGTAGCATATAGCGCTCTGTAATTTCTGCCTTTCCCACCACGGGAAAAAGGCGTGCGATTATGTATGTAAGTAAATTATAATAACGCCTTCTCCGATATGGGAATAAAACCCAGGATCCTATTTAATCCTTTAACCGCTTGTGTCGCATAAATATGACACATATTTTCGTGTCCCTACCGCGCGTGTCGTATTTCTGCGACAGAGGAAATGTATGACTTTTTCGTTTTATTTTCAAAATACTGACTGTGTGGTACAACTAAAACCATTATCGAATTGAGATATCATGTATGTGACAAAAACTAAAAATCGACACAACAATTGTTTCTCCTTATTTACTGTGGGTATTATTTTATTGATTTGTCAAGTAGCAATTTTGGCCCGACGCTAGGGGCACGGCAACTAATATTTAGCCAAGCGCTTAAAAGGTTAATAGTCTTCTATTGTTTCCAGGTACATCTGAACATAAAATCGAAACGCTATCCAATGTGTAAGAAAAAAGATGAAAAAGTACCCGATGAGCCCATTTTAGAACAGACTCAACCCGTAGACCAATACAGGCCAGTCCCTATGTTACACTACACTGCTGAAAAAATGTTTGGCATGTAAATATCTCCTGCAAATATCGTCAATTGATCTGCAGGGCTATTGATACACACACAGATAACTTATCACTATTTACTAGTCAGAGATATTCGCCCTTTTTTTTAATCTGAGCAAGGAGTCTTACGCTTTTTAAGAACTCATAAGTTTTGTGAATATACACCACTATTTTTTAATTAGTACAAATACTTAAAGGGGTTATTCTAGACGGTCTTCCCATTATTATTTGTAAAGTATCAATAAATAATATTCATAAACAGCAAAGTTATTAGCGTTTGTTTATATCCCAAAAAATCACCCAACTTATGAAAATATTGTACAGGCTATTTATTCATGACATAGTAGTATTCATTAATCGTCATCTCTCGCTCACGTTCGCGTGATCTCGCTCAAGCATGCCCCGCCTCCAAAAGCTGTTTTCGTTATTTAAGTTTAAACTAAATAGTGGCATATTTAAAAATTGAACTTCGTTTTTTTTTTTACTTTTGATTACGCAAATATGATCAGTAACAGGTACGGATACAGCCCAATTTTTTTTTGTACTAATTAAAAAATAGGGATGTATTTTTAATTGACACAAAATATGATGAATTGATATTATAATCGGGAATAGTTCAATGGCTCGAGAGGTCGTTAGTACGATCCCCACCCATTGCACTATTGACGTGAAACCTACTCCAGATACAAGCACATTTAGTTCAGTTGGAGGGATTAACAAGACTACTACTAATGTGCAATACTGTGGCCCTAGTGAAAAGGGGTATAAAAAATGAGTTAAGTGTACCAAAGTGATCAGAAAAAAATGCTCTATCGTTTGGTGAAGACAGATCTAAGCTATCTCTAAAAATAAGAAAGTTACTTTGTGTAAAAGGGTCCAACTGACACCAAAAAAACTGTAAAAGTCGGTTTTCTGATCACTTTGGTACACTTAACTCATTTTCGACAAAATTGGACTTATACCCCTTTTCACTAGGGCCACAGATTATACACATTGCTGGTAAGCTTTTTTAAGAACATGTGTGTGTGCACTTATGTACAGACGCCAGCACATCTACCTACCTTAAACTGTCAATTTTTCCCAATTAAACATGAACCTTATTGTGTTTAGAATAAAGTTGGAAACCTATCAAAGAAATTTGACACATTGGGGTAGGTTGATGTGCTGGCGTCTGTACATACAAGCGTTAGAAGTTGTATCTCCTTTGGCGTAACAAGATAAAAATCTTTCTAAAAAAACGTTTGTAGAAAAAACGACACTAAAAATAGGAAAAAACTGAAATGTTGACTATTATCTGATGTTGTAGTTTTTCTTTAATAATATGATAATTTAATTCGACATTAATTTATTTAATTTGAATTAAACGACATTGATTAGATTTTTTTTTGTGTTAACTAACTAATAATACATTTATTACATACATAATAAAAACTAAAAGAAAAGTAAAATAATTAAATGGCATCAAAAAATTCATCCGCATCGCTCTCAACGGGAAACGTGCCCAAAAGAATTTGAATTGATTTTATATTTTACTTTTGACGTATATAATTTTAATTCAACAATGCTTCCAATGTATTTTTTTTTTGTATGTGATTCTGACATTTATGACTTAGCAAGCCGAGCAATATTATTATTATAGCTAACTTCAGGGTGTCGCTTTTTCTTGTGTTAACTAACTAATAATACATTTATTACATACTTAATAAAAACTAAAAGAAAAGCAAAATAATTAAATGGCATGTCTAGCAGTGATAGCCTAGTGGTGTGACCGGCGGATTGCCAAATCATAGGTCTCGAGTTCGAACCCAAGGCACGCACCTCTGACTTTTCGGATTCATGTGCGGATTGTATAATTATCACTTGCTTCAAAAACGGTGAAGGAAAACATCGTGAGGAAACCGGCATGCCTGAGAGATATTTCTCGAGGGCATGTGATGCCAAGTCAGAGGCCCATGGGCGGCATTAAAACTCTGACACCAGGTTAGTTACTAACCACACGATAAGAAGAAGATTAAATGGCATCAAAAAATTCATCCGCATCGCTCTCAACGGGAAACGTGCCCAAAATAATTTTAATTGATTTTATATTTTACTTTTGACATATATAATTTTAATTCAACAATGCTTCCAATGTATTTTTTTTTGTATGTAATTCTGACATTTATGACTTAGCAAGCCGAGCAATATTTTTTCCTTACGCGCCAATAGGAGTATAACTTCAAAAAATCTGAGTTATGAAAATGATTTATTTTTGACAACAATTTGACATTGAGTGTTCTATTTAGACATTATACTGTAGTAAGATTCTCGTTTTATTGATTTTATATTTTATTTCTTTGCAAGTGTTTTTAAAAAATGGACTTTTGTCCACTTGTATCAATATGTACTCATTCACTGACTATTTTGTATTGTGCAATAATAAATCATCATATTGAAAATCACTCACCATGTTTCGCTCTGATTCCCCTGTTGGTCCTGTGGTTAGTGGCCGTGACTGCTATCCCGGAAGCCGTGGGTTCAATACCCATCCAAGACTAATGTTTGTGTGACAAGCACGATCATTTGATCTGTTTGGGTGTAATTTTTTTTTTTCCGTCTGGCTTGGGTGTAATTTATCTACAATATGTATGTATTTAGAAATACAAGTTTAAATATCAGTTGTCTAGAACCCATTAAAGATTAAAGACTAAAGATACCGGGCTGGTATCCGCAACTCCACGTCAAAGCGAGTATTTTGCGTATGGGCTATAATCTACCACGCGGGCCCAGTGCGAATTAGTAGATGTCACATGTCTTCGATTTTTTGGTTCTAGGACATGTCGGTTTCCTCACGATGTTTTCCTTCACCGTTTTTGAGAGCAGCGATGATGAAATAAATTACACAAAGTAATGCGCCTTCGTAACTCGGGGCCGCCACTGGGCCACCGCTCGCTGCTTTAGTACCCATAACACAAGCTCGGCTAAGTTTGCGACTACATGGCGTTGTGTGAAAGTTGTGCAATATTATTTTTTACTTTTATTTTTATGTTTCCTATGCACATTGGTAATAAAAAATAGGTCTGTTACACCTTCACTACCGAAATAATTATGAATTTTGGTAAAAAAATATGTAGATTGGACCTCGAGAATGAAAATAAGTTACTCAAAGTTCTAATCCTGCGCAGACGAAGTCGCGGGCACCAGCTAGTAGATCATAAAGCTTAGAAAAAGACAGTTTGAAACTTAAAAAAACCACTCGTTCATAGTAATTTATGGTTTCTCTACAAATAACTCCACATTGTCGACGATAAGTTGATTAGTTGCGCCCTTCTTTTTAATTTCATCCTTCTCTTTTGCCGCCTTTAGGTTCTTGTCTATGGAACCCTTCAACGAGTTATATGTCAAGTTGACGTTGTCATTAACGTCAGTTACATCAGTGTCATTAAGATTCCTTCGTGTCAAAACTGACAGAGTCTTATGGAATACTTTGTGACCTGTCAAAATATTATTCGCAATCAAGAATTTTGAAAACGCATCCAAGTCTCCCATTAGAGCCGTTTTCGCAGATTCGTTTAGACTGTTGTATTTTTTAAAGATGGCGCTGTGTAGCAAGTCATCGACGAGTTTCGTAGTGTCCCTTTTATTGTCTATGTACTTTTTTATTTTTTTAAAGGTTCTTTCAAATCTTTTTAGTTCGTCGTTGCTGTAGTAATTGTTCATTCTTCTCGCTAATGATCTCATTAACGGGTCTTCGGTCAAAGTTGTGTTGACCATCGTTCTGATTTCATCTGGATTACTTTTAATCCATTCGTTGATTGAATCTTTTATTATATCGTTGATATTGTCATCTGGTTGTACCTGAAATTTTATAAATGTTGTCTAAATAAGACCCACCACCCATTACCTACTCTTTTGGAACGAAGTTCCTTTTCGCGCGTTGCGAAAGGGGGCTAGATGGAAAAAATTAAGACCCAAAGTTGTAACGACACTTTTTGCTATAATTGTAAGCCGAGCGGCGTGCGCGTGTTTCTCTGTCTGTCTGAGAAATTTAAGACCATAAGTTGTAACGAAGACACCCGGATGGAACGAAGTTCTCTCTCTCTCTTGTTCCAATAACTGTCTTGCTTTCTATGAGAGAGAGAAAACAAATTAAGATCAAAAGTTGTAACGAACTTCGTTCCATCATCACTAGACACCTTATATAAGAAGAAGAATTCAATACCTCATTGACTTCATTGTCTCTGTTATTAGGTTTGTTTTCAACTTGTATAGTATTAACTGCTTCTTTAATTCTAGTGCCCGTAATATTGACAAAGTGTTCACCAACTTTCTTAACTAAATCAAAGAAATTTTCAAAATTTCCATCTTCCTCTACTTTCGGCGGTTTTGTCTCTGCTCTGAAGCGCTGTCTATGTCTCGATGTCGGCTCTAGAATCTTGTTGAGTTTGTCCAAAAAGGATCTTATGTTGTTCACGAAATATTTGTTGTCTTTCAAGTCTTTCGGATCGAATAGAAATGATGTTTCCAAAGCCACATTTACGCTTCTAGGTGGTGGACTCTGATGTGTTGCTGAAACTATAACGTAACATTATAGGGCCTGTCAAGTAGGTATAGGTAAACTGTGGGTACTGGCTAGTGACGACATGCGATATTTTGACTCGATGTATCGCCGTTATCTTTTAATTACGTGAAAAAAGAAAAAAAATGTGTCGAATATGTTCTTGTAATCAAGATGAGGGACTAAAAACTAAATTTTGTCTATTAGCCTAATTCGGGATGCCAGACCGTGCCGCAGGATGCCAATGCAGACCGTAGCGTATTGAATTGTAAATGTTAACAGTGTTGAATAGGATTCAAAATCATCTGTACCTATAATAAAAAATCTTTGCCGTACCATGCCGGCAGTCGGCGCGGGGCCATTTTTCGCTAATAATTAAGCCATATAGGTATGTAGATACTTACTTAGAGCTACCGCTGACAAAAATATTATCCTACGCATATTTTCACGAAAAAATCAATACATTTTTTACACAATTTTTGGTTTCATTTCATATTTTTATTTTAAGACCGTAGCCGTTTTTATGGATATATTTGTATTACTTACTACTTATCAGTATAACATAAAACATTTCAATAAAATAAAATCTATAAAACTTTATTTGATTCCAAATACTAAAGCGCAGGCCACACCACCGCCAGCTAGCGGGCGGGCTCGGCGGGCGAACATCGTTTCACCTCTTTACATACTTAGTCGGTAGCTCGCGGTGTGAACCGAAGTATGTAAAGAGGTAAAACGATGTTCGCCCCCCTAGCCCGCTCGCCCGCTAGCTGGCGGTGTGGCCTGCGCTTTATAGTAAAAAAACTCGTTGTGGAAGTCAGCAGACCTTTTGCGTAGGTATCTCCGTTGACAGTTAAAAATGATGATCACTGGGCAAATTGTTCAACGATCAACTGTCAAACAGCTAGTTTCGTATTGGCTAACATCAGTGTGTATCTAGGATGACGTCATGCGCACTCGCAGAGATGTGACGAAGCGCACAGTACCCCGTCTGATAGTCACCGTAACTTGAAGTCCACCCGTTTTTAGGGTTCCGTAGTCAACTAGGAACCCTTATAGTTTCGCCATGTCTGTCTGTCCCTTCGTCCGTCGTTTAATCTCTGTGACCGTTAGCACTAGAAAGCTGAAATTTGGTACCAATATGTGTATCAATCACGCCGACAAAGTGGTAAAATAAAAAAATAAAAAAAAATACCGATCGAATTGAGAACCTCCTCCTGAAGTCGGTTAAAAATAGGAAAAAAATGTTTTATTAGGGTAGCCCCCTTTAATTTCAACCCTTACGTGTGATATATTGTTGAAAAGGTATTTAAAAATGAATAGGGGTTTTCTAAAATCATTTTTTGATAATGTCAATAATTTCGGAAATAATCGCTCCAAAAGTAAAAAACAATGTTTGCTATGCTCGGAGTTACCTTGCGCGACCGAATCAGAAATGACGATATCCGCAAGAGAACCAAGGTCACCGACATTGCCCGGAGAATTGCTAAACTTAAATGGCAGTGGGCAGGACACAGCGCTCGCAGAACAGATAGTCGATGGGGCCAAAAGGTTCTGGAGTGGCGACCACGTAACGGAAGACGCAGCGTTGGAAGGCCTCCCACAAGGTGGACCGACGACTTGGTGAGAGTCGCGGGAATCCAATGGATGAGAGACGCACAGGACCGGTCGTTTTGGGAGTGGGACATTTGGGGGAGGCCTATGTCCAGCAGTGGACGCCTTTCGGCTGAAATGATGATGATGATGATGATGATGATGATGATGATGATGATGATGAATAAAAAAAATAAAACCATTTGAACACACTTCACTTTACTCATTTAGGTATCAAAATACATTAAGTATTTACAATTATACACATTGTTACAGTTACACAAAGACATTCAATACCTATAGACCGGACATCACGAACGAAATTTTCGTCCGAAAAAGTGTGTCCTGCTGGATACAAGTCTATGAGTTTTTTGTAGTACGCTGCGCTGCCGCTCCAATATTCATATATTATTCTAGATGGCGTTACTGAGACATGGGATCAAAGTTTTTCTATGACATTTCCTTGACATGCCCGCTCTATAGTATTTTAAATCTCTTTGCAGTTACATAACCAAATAAATATGTCATTTTTGTTTAACATTTTTCACAACACCTGACAATAATGTCAAATTCGTAGAGCGAGAGTCGCAATTGGCCGTCAAATATTTTTATGCTAAATGGATTATATAATTAATTATTTTATAAAATTATCAATATTCAAAACATTGAAAGTTATGATTATAACAATTCCTCAACAATAATTTAGTGAGCTACTGCAGATCCATATTTAATCCATTAAATCATTATAGTAATATTGTATTGATAAATTAGTCTAAATCAGTCAAATATTACGACAGCTAATTGCGACGATGTCAATTTTAAGAATACACGCTCTTAAGGTGGAAGCGTTAGGGTAACTCACGAAATTAAAATTTTCTTTAGTTTTTGAAATTTCCCGTTCAGATGCAGCGCAGACGACAGACTATCCGTGACGCACTTTTTAGTCTGTGAAAATAGAACCTATGCAATTATATGCAGTAACGCACACGATGCGCAAAAGATCCGTGAAATTCGGGCAGACCGCACCGCGCCGCGCTGCTCGGCACAAAAAGTGTGTGAAAAAAATTGAACGTTTGCTTCAACGCGCGCTTCAGGTCTTAAAATAAATAGCAACTCATCCAATGTAGTAACAGACATTTTATAAATTTGAAAAAAAAATCCGGATGTTGTTTCGAAATTGAATGTTTAGTATGGAACTGTCCCTTCAGTAATCTTTCCGAAAGTATAGGATGTACCCAACATTCCCTAATTCTTCTTCTTTTTCTGTACTTCATGTGCAAAATAATACTTCGCGATATCTGCACGATTTTCATACCGTCTACGTCCCTACAGCTCTGCCGACAGAATGATCGAAGATGTGCGTCGTGTGCGTTGAGTTTGTGAAAAATCCGCGACCGACTTTTTGCGCGCCATGCAGACTTTGTGCGCCTCAGACTCGATCGCACAGAGAGTGTGCCGTCTGCGCTGCACCCTAGTGTGATGTTGTATTTTGAACAAAATATGATTTGCGGCCGTAACACATACGTGTACAGAATTTTATTATAATCATTCAAATCATTAATAGAATAGAACACATTATTATTTTATTGTACAGCAAACAATTATGTGTAAGGTCTTAGATAATAAGGTAGATCTGAGTGTTCTGCCATTTATGGCGTACAAAATTTATTATAGTACTATACATTTCAAATGAGAATAGGAATGACTTTGAGCCACGTTGTGACGTCATAGCTGTCAATTCGAATAAATTGGGTAAGATCAGCAAAACAAGGTTTTTTCTAAATATATTTTTTTACGAATCACGAACGAATAATTTTCTAAATTGTGCTCTCAAAGTATTTGTTTACATTGGAGATAATCTCTCGAGCCCTCCCATGGAAAACAGCGCCTCGATCACACATTTTAGAGCATTCAGGGAGATGAAAACCAAAACAAATATCAACGAAAACAACAAACAACCGTGTAACATTCAGAATAAATAAATAAAACGTAAGCACTCCACAAGACTAATTAATTTTAAGACGTTTTTTTCATTTTGAATAACTTCGACTCGGTAAAACAAAAAAAAAGAAAATAATTGATTCGCGATTAAGGTTTCGTTGCAGGCCGTACTTTTCAAGCGAAATTTGACAGATAGAGATCATAGACGTAAAAAAAAAAAAAAAAAATAGACGTCCCTATTCTTATTTGAAACGCATAATATGTTTGGTTTTTAAAACATACAACATTTGAGTCTATAAATTAAACATCGGAAAAGAAAAATAAACAAAAGTAGAGTAAAAAAAATATTCGATGGTTAAAATGTGAATTCCCAACGAGTCACACTGTAACCTGTAACAGTGTGACTCGTTGGGATTTTTTTTCCCAACCAGACACACTGGGAAACACTCGTTGGGGAAACTTTTTAAAGTTCGTTCCCAACGAGTCACACCGTAACGTTAACCAGTGTGACTAGTTGGGAATTTTATTTACTTACATTGTTAAATTTTTTGCCCCATCGAGTAACAGTGTGACTGGTTGGGAGAACAATTAAAAAAAAATCCCAACCAGTCACACTGTAACACGTTACGGTGTGACTCGTTGGGAACGAACTTTAAAAACTTTCCCCAACGAGTACCAGTATGACTTAAACACTCACACACAAGTTCACAGTTAAATTTACACTGATTGAATATCTACACTGATTGAATTAAGTACTTACATTAGTCTTAAAAGATGTTCAAAATGGGATCCACTCCACACGTTTTCGCACACTGTTTCGCACTCTGGGAAGCACAACAGTGTCACTTTGTATGTCTCTGAACGCACTACGAATCCGCAATTTGAGTTCCGACGTATTATGAAACCCAGTGGCATACACCCGGCGCTTCATTTCCCCCCAAAGATAACCTTTGAGTCGCCGTCAACATCGTTTCCCGGTTTGGCACAGGTTGTCCAGGGAATAAATCTACGTACATTCTGCGAGCCCCGGCCAGGTTATCACCAGCCGCGGCGTAAAGCTGTACCATTTCCGTCCACTGTACGTTTGTGTACGACATAATTACTTGTATCTAACTACCCACTTGTGCGAAAAACGTGTCTAAACCGACGTGCGCTCGACAGCGAGGGTATAGCCAGACTGAGGTGTGTGTGCGGGCGCGGGCGCACAGCTTATGGTGTCTGATCAAGCGCAGTTACCCGTGGCCCCACTCTGTCTACTATGTACTTGCGTGCAGTTGTATAGGGTGAAACAATTTAAAGGAAAAATTGAGACTTTACTTAAAATATATTTTTTTTTTTATTGAATTTACGTTCTATAAGTAAAACCAAACCAACGGTTTCAAGGATAACGGTGTTCACACTAACACCCGATATGTTTTAATCAACAATAACATATAACCTGACACAGAACGGCAAGATACAAAAAACACAAGTAAATTTTAATTTCGCTAGCTACCCATGCGAATTTAAACTCTATCTACTATGACGTAGAGTTCAAGTTAAGTTGTCATTAGTGTTGGGATGTAGCTTCTTATTGTGGCGAGATAGGCAGGACAGCCAGCTGAAGCGAGCGCCGCATGTAGTACATTTGTAGGCAGATTGCGCGCTGTGTAGCGCTAACATATGGCAGCGGAGCTTAGCTTGATTCTAGAAAGAAATATGCAAAGAGATTTTACATAGGATGACTGGTAATTAGTGACCGATACTTAAACACGTGATTGTACTCATGAGTACGAATAACTTTCCCGAAGAAACTTTTTTTTTATACCCATTAACTTTCAATTAATTCAATTACAGTAGAATCCGTTTATTATGACTCGGCCTATATTGACCAACCGGTTATTATGACGTAATTACACCACGAAGTTTGGTTTTCATATAAAATTCTTTATAAAAAAGTCGGATATAATGACTTCCCTTACAATGACATGTCGTTTATTATGACCCATTTTTACCTAAGTATGTCTTCTATACACAATAGTATTAGATACTGTTTTTACAATAAAATGAAAAAACAAAAGCAGTCAAAAATTACAGATTTCTTACAGTAAAAAATACACTTGTATCTGTTATAATGTGCTGATTATGTACAATTTTGATTTTGATTTAACATGTATGTATACATATGTATTTACTATGTTTCTGTATTAAAATACTTAAGTACATACATGTTTACATAAAAAGGTTTTTCATTTCACAAAACGTTTTTTATGACGTCCGCTTATTATGACGTGTTTGTCAATTCCTTTCGATGTCATAATAAACGGATTCTACTGTACGTCAGTACTGCACAACGGGAGCGGTGGGGGTGGCGGGGGAGCGTGTGACGCTTCTACTACTAGTAGATTTTGCCCTTCCCGAGGCCAGACTATCAGCTGATAGATCGTGACGATTCGTGCCTACTGCAGTGATTGATCACAGGCCCGCGCGCGGAAATCAAAACAGCGTTTTTTAAGCTATTGCATAGCTTCTATCGCGGGCCTTGAGCGCGGGGACCGAATCCAGAAATTCCGTAACGAAAAAACCTCACGCTCCCCACTCCGACGGGCAAGGAGGTGTGGCTTGAAGGCCGTGCATCGTCTAACGTCGTTTCAGTTCGGCAGTCTTCGACACGGCGTTGTGTGCGATTAGACGTATTGTATAGACGTATTGGATAGTGGGGATGGGAAAGGGGAGGGGAGGGGGGAGATTGTGAGAGAGGGAAGAGGGTATTGTGAGAGGGGACGGAGGGGCAGGGGAGGGATGTGGAGGGAAGAGGCAGGGGACGGGAGGGGAAAGTGAGGGAGGGGCGGGGGAGGTGTGGGGGAGAGGGAGGGAGGGGGGAGGGGAAGGGGAGGAATGGGGAGGGGGAGAGGAGAGGAGTTGATAAAAATGCTATGCAATAGCTTTACCGCGGCAGTCTCCGAGTGCCACACGATTTTTTTTTATTTTATTGTGTTATAAGTTCTTGTGTAGGTATAAAAAAAAGTTTGTTGGGGAAAGTTTATTGAAATCATGAATACAATCACGTGTTTAAGTATCGGTCACTAATTACCAGTCACCCTATTTACTAAACAGCAATGGCGAAGTGTTCATACTGCTCGATTCCCATCCCCTTTTGAATTTGAATAATGGAAGCAAGACTCTAGTATTATCAAATGCAGGGTGTAAAAAAAGTAACTTAACATACTTAAACGAAAACTACGTATTCTACCCATCACTGGGAAAGTGTTTTTTTGTCTAGAACATACCTGGGAATTCACTGGTTTTGGAGATATTGAAGATCAAAGTGCAATTTTTTTTTTCGTATTTTTTTATAATATCGTATTGCAATCCAAGTATCATTAGTAAACTTTCATCCGATCAAACATTATCAAAATTATTGATTTTTCCAAACAAATTACGCATTTGAAGTTACATAAATGCAATAGATACTAAACACAAGCGGCCGGTCGGGTCAACGACCAAGCGGCCGTCAAACAGCTTATCGAAAGTTGCGTTGCGTTGTCGCGCTTTTCATTGCACGCAATAAAAAGCATCTCTTTTTTAAAGATGAAAAAAAAAGTATTTTCTCAGCAAAACTCCAAAACCAGTGAATTCCCTTTCTCAGGTATGTTCTAGGAGAAAAAAACTATTCCAGTGATGGGTAGAATATGTAGTTTTGGTTTACGTTAAGGGTCTTTTTACACCCTGTACCCTCCCCCCCCCCCCCCCCCCCTGTGTGTGTGTATGAACCTTTTGGCGCAGCCGTGAGACATGCCATTTTTTGTCTCTTTTTTTGTGTTATTGCGTTTTTACTGTGCGTGTATCCAGCTGTTGCCAATAAATGTATTTTCTTTCTTTCTTTCTTTCTGTATAGACACAAAAAAGTAATGATCGTGCTCATCACACAAACATTTTTCTTGGGTGGTAATTGAACCCACGACCTCCGGCATAGCAGTCAGGGCCACTGATGACTAGACCAATTAGAAATTCTCTAAGTTTTCTAGGATTGCAGGCTTTTTGCCGTCAATCAGGCACAAATCTAGCCTGTAGACAGCTACTAACAAATTCCAAACTCAATAAAACTTTACCCGACTCGGGGATCGAACCCGGGGCCTTATACCACAGTCTTAAAACCTGCAGTCGTCCGACAAAGCCGTCTAGACAGGGCAATCGTGCGGGGTGTCAGGGGCGAGACGCGGGAAGCCGCTCCCGAAATGCGAACAAAACGATGTTCGTAGTTCGGGACTTATTATTCAGGGCTGACGCGTGTAGACGTTGTCGGCATTTTTTCAGAGATCAAAACCGCCGTCCTACTATATTAATATTTATACTGTGCTTATACTCAGCATCACCGCTAATTGCCACTATACCAACGATATTAAAAATTATCGTGGTATAATAATATTTATTGCCAGTTAACAATACGGTACTTGACAGAATTTGAACATCAAAATATAATTAGTTCATTATTTAGATTATAAAAAATAATAAACAAGTATTTTTGTTTTCTTTTTAAAATTGATGGAAAACTGCTTAGATTAAGCAGTTTTCCATCAAATATTTTCTTGTAATCTAGATGAGGGACTACAATCTACAATTTTGTCAAATAGCCCATTGTTTAACATACTTAATTCTAGGTTATCATGCAAGTATCGTTTCACAGTAAAATTGGACATTATACACAAGATTTAGACCTCTGTCTCCCAAGCTAAGATTAAAGCTTGTGTTATGGAAGTCAGGGTTTCCTGAGATTACGCGGAATTAATGATAAATGATGATAAATGATATTTATTTCTGTAAATAGGTTTTCACAAACACTTTTACACGTCTTTTTTTTTAACTAGTTGATAAGATCGGAGTTTCACTACCTGACTACTCTGAGAAGAAACACCGAAAGAAACTCAGAGGTCAGATAGTCTCTTTTAAAGTCCAGACATTATATTATTATGCATGTATGTCTCATTCTTTGGTACGCTCTACAGCCTAAACCGTTTAACGGATTTCGACATATTATGAGGTGTTATAGAATTCGTTGGTTGCATAGGGTATATTATGTCAAAGTAATACTCACTGGAAATGGCTTCCCGCAATGGTCGCACAAATGTTCAGCGTTATCCTTCTTATGAACGACTTGCTTGTGAAGGTACAAGGAAGTATGGCTTTTGAACACCTGCAAATAAATAATTGAGGAATTATGAATACATACATACATACATACATACATAAACTCACACCTTTTTCCCGTGGGGGTAGGCAGAAACTACAGAGCGCCATATGCTACGATTCTTACATACTTCTTTTGCTTCGTTTACATTCATACATGTTGTCATACACACACGCCGGTTGCGAGTACTACGCACCTGACCTTTCTGAAGAACCTCACCAATAAGGTCTATATGTATGTCCTTCTAGGGCGTCCCCTCCCGGCGTTCCCACTTACATCTGCCTTGTAAATACCTTTCGTTAGTCGCCTTTCATCCATCCTTTCAACGTGACCAAACCACCTGAGCATACTCTTTTTAATTTTTGTTACTACATCTTCTTTTAAACCACAACGTTGCTTATCACATCATTCCTCAATCTGTCATTCATTGTTACACCACACATACTTCGTAAGGAACGCATTTCTACAGCATTTATTCTACTTTCATGTCTCTTTTGCCACGCCCAACATTCACTTCCATACGTTAGTGTAGGAATTATGAATAATTAAATAATTATAAGCATTGATATATTATAAGGAGGAAGATACGTTAAGCGCTAACATTGAAATCAGAAAACCTGGGACTCGATGCACGAATACATGCACCCAAATCCACACGGCTATGATCACTCGCAAATCTACAGTCATTGATAGACAAGGACAGAGATAAGAGCCGGCGCTGTCGTGCGAGCGAAATCGCATTAAGGTCTATTCAGACCTAAGTGGTATTCGCTACCGTCTGCGGCAGAGAAAACCCAGTGAGTATGCGGCAGTGTTGGGCAAATTTTAATTGCAAGAACAATTAAAGATTAACAATTAATTAATTGGTAAATGTAACCACAACAACTAACAATTAATCAATTGTAATTGTGAAAAATTACAACTAACAATTATTTAATTGTTAACTGTATTAGTAACAATTAACAATTAATTAATTTTCAATTGTTTTGTTAATTTTAATTAAAAATAACAATTATAAAATACTGCTGCAATGAAACAAACGAAACGACGCCCCGCGCCCGGCGCGAAAGTTATGGAGACGAAGATTGTATACGTGACGTGTGTGAGAGCGAGAGGTGAGAGCAATGTACTCGTACGGGTCGACAAAATGAACACGTTACGACTTGAAATGTTACAGCCTTAGACCACATTTTTATTCGTCTAAAGTCTAATACTTATAGCTTAATTTTCCTAAATCTTTACTAATTTCATTTTGATACATAAAGTTAATTATTAGTTTTAATTGTTTTAAAAAACAACTAAAAAAGTTAATTGCAATTATTTTAATTGTAAGTTGCAATTGACACACGTTAGTCAAATTAATTTAATTCCAAGGTGCAATTAAAAGTTCAATTGCGATTAATTTAATTGTAATTAATTTAATTGCAATTACTTTTTTAGTCAATTAACAAGATAATTGACAAATTGATTGATTAATGCCCAACACTGGTATGCGGTAATATTACTGTTCAGACCTAAGCGGTATTCGCTACCGTCTGCGGCAGAGAAAACCCAGTGGGTATGCGGTAATATTACTGTTCAGACCTAAGCGGTATTCGCTACCGTCTGCGGCAGAGAAAACCCAGTGGGTATGCGGTAATATTACTGTTCAGACCTAAGCGGTATTCGCTACCGTCTGCTGCAGAGAAAACCCAGTGGGTATGCGGTAATATTACTGTTCAGACCTAAGCGGTATTCGCTACCGTCTGCGGCAGAGAAAACCCAGTGAGTATGCAGTAATATTACTGTTCAGACCTAAGCGGTATTCGCTACCGTCTGCTGCAGAGAAAACCCAGTCGGTATGCGGTAATATTACTGTTCAGACCTAAGCGGTATTCGCTACCGTCTGCTGCAGAGAAAACCCAGTGGGTATGCGGTAATATTACTGTTCAGACCTAAGCGGTATTCGCTACCGTCTGCTGCAGAGAAAACCCAGTGGGTATGCGGTAATATTACTGTTCAGACCTAAACGGTATTCGTATTCGCTACCGTCTGCTGCAAAGAAAACCTAGTGGGTATGCGGTAATATTATTTTATTGCATTATTTTATATTTTTTTTTGATGAGTTTGAGTTTGAGTCAGATTTAAAAAAACTCTGGTTTCGGAAAAACTAGAGTTATTTTACACCTGTTAGTGCTTTTTTTAAAAAGTCGGTTGTTTTTTTGGTAAAAGAGTTCATAAGTAGCACTAAATAATGATCTTTCAAAATTTGAAAGAGTCCAATGACTCTTTCCAATTTTGAAAGAGTCATTGGAGTCATTGGTTGATTTTGATTTCAATAAATCAGAAGTTCTTTTTATAAATGAATCTATACATCTCTGCCGGACTCCTTCCAAAATAGACAGGCGTATTGTTATGTTATGAAAATACATAAACCATGCTCACACATACATATGACTGTAGCAATCGCGAGTAATTTGCTGTTATGCGTTGAAGAGTTCCGTTGCCTGTCTTCTTCATCAGTTTTTCTTAACCAAATGATACTTTTTAAATGAAAATGCTTGATTTGTTACTAAAAATGTAAAAATCGGTGCGTGTGTACCTATATTATATGAGGAGTTCTCTCAATTCCTCGAGGATTCCATCATCAGATTTGAGCTTTGTTTGATACAAATGGCACCATTGTGCTAGTATACCTTATCAAATAAAACAAGAATTTTGAAAATCGGTTACAAACCCTAAAAAAAAATACAGCCGAGTGGGCTTTAGTCCCTCATCTAGATTACAAGAAACTATTCGACACATATTTTTTCTTTTTTCACGTAATCAAATAATAACGGTGATACATATCGAGTCAAAATGTCGCATGACGTCACTAGTCAGTACAGTTTTATACTAGACTAGCTTTTGCCCGCGGCTTCGCTCGCGTGGATGTCGAACTTTCGCCTCCTATGTTTTCCCATTAAGGGTTGAATTTCCAAAAATCGTGTTTTAGTGGATACTTATTCTTAACTAAGAAGTCCCCTTCAAGTTTCATGTCTCTAATACCAGCTGTTTGGGCTGTGCGTTGATATATAAACGTAATAATTTTAGCATAATACTTCCAGATAGACTACTTTCAAAGTTGATCCTTCCAGTATGTATGCATAAAGATTTCTGGAACTACTGACCCGGGAAAGAGCGCCGTACAACTGACCATGTGTAAAACAACTGAGACTAAGATCAACCTACCCAGGCGTATTGATTACAACCGTACCAAGTCAATCCCAATCCCTATAATAGTTATTGAACTATGCGTGCACTTATAGACAGACAGACAGACAAAACATTTACTGATTGCATTTTTGGCATCAGTATCGATCACCAATCATCCTCCAATATTAATTTTGAATATATATTCAAAGTACATAATTATCTTCGTAGTGTGTGATAGTCCATTGAACTGTATGGCGAGCGATATTGTATCTTAAGATAAAATATTATAATATCTTAGCCGTGTGCAGCGCCCCTTGGTGAACTCCACTGCGGGTGACGTCCGACAAACTTATTATTTGCGGTTGTTACAGTAGTCGGGTCTAGGGGTCGAACCGCAAAATTAAGTTTGTTTTTATTGTATATACTTTTCCGGGATAAAAAGTACCCAGTGTTGTGCCCAGGATATTAAAGAATAAGTATACCAAGTTTCATCGTAATCGAACCGGTAGTTTTTGCGTGATACCTGAACATACAGACAGACAGACAGACAGACAGACAGACAGACAGACAGACAGACAAAAATTTTTTTAATCATATTTTTGGGTTCGCTGTCGGTCTAGTAACACCTCCTGCTATTTATTTTTTTAATATTTTCAATGTACAGAAATTTTACTTCTACAGATTTATTATAAGTATATAGAATAGATAATGACGTTACAAGCCCCCTCGCCATCAACTTTTATGCGCTTAATCTAAGCAGTTTTCCATCAATTTGAAAAAGAAATAAATATGTGTCGAATATTTTTCTTGTTATCTAGATAAGGGACTAAAAACTAAACATACACAACGTCACCCCTGTAATCCCCAAAGTGCTAGGCAGAGGTGTACCTGGTAGTACACCGGGGCGAGCCTATTGCCATCAATCGGGCAATTCATACTCCGGGCTGCAACTGAGAAATCCCAGATGGAAAAACCCAATAACACTTTGCCCGACCCGGGAATCGAACCCGGGACCTCATGCTCAGCAGTAGCGCTTGCGTTGCGACCACTAGACCAACGAGGCAGTCCAAAAAAAAAAACTAAAAAACTAAAATTAAAATTTTGAAAAACAAAAGTTTTGTCAAATAGCTCATTGAGATCCTCCTCCTTTTTTTGAAGTCATTTAAAAATAGAAAGGAAATAAACATGAGTACTGATCAGAAACAACAGAAATTTTAAAATTGTTTTTTTTTTACCTTTTGACACACTGAACAAGTATGTACGTAGTTCTTTAGATGCTCCCAATCAACATGGTCTTTGAGCCGAGTCTTGTTCGCGAACCGCTTGCCACAGTCACTGCACATGTATCTAGAAATAACAAGCGTGAATATAATGAATAAATTAAAACTCCACAACTTAAACACAACGCCATCTAGGCCCAATATAGCAGAGCTTGTGTTATCGGTACTAGGACAACTGATAAACATACTTAGGTATACAAACAGGAGAACAATTTAAAAAAAATCCCAACCAGTCACACTGTAACTAGGGAATGCAATCTCGTACGAGATTTCCGCCTAGCGAGATCTCGCGAGACTCAAAACCCAGTCTCGCGAGATCTCGTAAATTACGGGATCTCGCGAGATTGGAAGAATCGCAATTAAAACATATGCAAATGCTTGTTTTAAAAACTAGTAATTGACATGATATGTAATTAAATAGAAACTGCGTTGCTTAGTTATAAAAATAATGTTTTTTTTTTTTTTTTTTTTATTTATATTTATATAAATCTGCGATCAGTGCTTAGCACTATAAGCAAATTTGGTGAGCGCGTTATGTCGGTTAGAGTGCGTCCTCCAGTGAGGGCGTCTCCTCATTGTCTATCCTTTATTTTATAATGTCCTTCCGCTTGAGGCGCTTTATGTAGCTACGTATCGTAAGCTGTGTTGCCAATGTTTCACTAGCTTCTCCCGGTATTTCAATGAGACGTTTTGGATTTCGTCCGTTATTGTGGGCATATTCAGATGTTCGTGAATTTCCTGGTTTGTAATGTACCATGGTATATTGCTAATTGTTCGCAGTATTATGTTTTGCATTCTCTGCAAGCATGAGATGGTTGAATTGCTGGCGCTACCCCAAAGTTGGATACCGTACATCCATACCGGTTTCAGGATTACTTTATAGATTAGTAGCTTGTTATCTATCGACAATTTGCTGTTGCGACCCAGAAGCCAAAGTAGGTGCTTGAAGCGAATGTTAAGTTCATCTCTCTTTTTTTTTACATGTTGGTTCCATGTCAGGCGCCGATCGAGATGCAGTCCAAGATATCGGACACTGTTCTGGTGTGGTAGGGTGGTATCTTCCAGTTGGACGGGGGGGCAGTTGCCTTTTCTAAGGGAGAAAGTAACGTGGACAGATTTCAAAGCATTTGCTTTGATTCGCCAGTCCTGCAGCCACTTGGTTGTTTTATTTAGTGCATTCTGTAGCAACTTTGAGGCAGTGCTCGGATCTTTGTCGCTAGCAAGGATGGCGGTATCGTCAGCGAACGTTGCGATTGTTGTGTGTTCTGCTTCAGGTAGGTCAGCTGTGTATATGGTATACAGCAGGGGTCCCAGAACAGAGCCCTGAGGAACACCAGCGCGAATCTCTGAGATCTTGGACATTTTATCTCCTTCTTTAACTAGGAATAGTCGTTCAGTTAGGTATGAGGCCAGAATTTGATGGTAGCTGTGTGGGAGATAATTTTTAATTTTGCAGAGGAGGCCTTCATGCCACACTCTGTCGAAAGCTTGCTGGATGTCCAAGAATACAGCAGAGCAGTACTCTTTTTCTTCAAGAGTTTTTCTTACTCTTTCGTATACTCTGTGGACCTGCTCCACTGTGGAGTGCTGCTGCCTAAAGCCAAATTGGTGAGCTGGTATGACGTGATTTTCTTCCAGCAACGGGAGTATTCTGCGTAGTAACAGCTTTTCGAAGATCTTTGAAAATATTGGTAGTAAGCTTATTGGCCTGTACGAATTGACTTCATTGGGTGGTTTGCCATCTTTATGTACCATTGTTATTTGCGACACTTTCCACAATTTTGGGAAGTATTGCACTCTAAGGATACCATTATATAGCATTGTCAGAAAGGTGAATGCCTTCTTAGGTAGTTGTTTTATGATTTCCTTCGTAATTAAGTCAAATCCTGGCGCTTTTTTATCCTTGAGTCTCATTGATACTCTCCAGACCTCTCGTGCAGTTACAGGTTTCGGTGGTAAGGTCATTTGATAATCTTGTGCAAGGGTTAGTTCCACTTTTTTATCAAACTCTTTGTCAACCGTATCATTTGGGACGAAAACTTTGGAGAGATGTTCTGCAAATACAGTTGCTTTCTCTTGTGGAGTTCTTGCCCAACCAAAATCACACTTCAGAGGAGGCTTTGCAACCTGGGGTCTTCTGTAGTGTTTGGTGAACTTCCACAGGGAGTAATTTGTTGCCTCAGTAGCAGACAATGATTCTAGTTGTATCTGTAAAGTGTTATTACTCCATTCTTTTAATTTGTATTTCAGATCTTCAGTGGCTCTATTAAAGTTCGTTTTATCTCTTCCTAGTCTTGTTAAATGCCACACCCTACGTAGTCGTCTCTTTTCTAACAGGGAAGATTTTATTTCTTGTGGATAGTTAGTGGTCTTAGTTTTACATTCGTTGTTTTCCGGGGTACTGATCCAACAAGCGTTCTGTATAAGCGCTGTTATGTATTTTACTGAGTCCTCCACATCATCACTAGTTTTAAGAGCTACTTTCAATTCTATATTTTTATTTATATACTCTCTAAAGTGGGCCCAGTCTGTATTCTTATTGTTAAGGGTTTCTGGAGTTGTTATTTCTATGACGTTTGTGCTTATAGTTAGTATGACTGGCGTGTGGTCAGACGAGCCGTCATAGCAGGATTCTGTTTTAAGGTAAATGTTTGATACTCCTTTGATAATGAAGAAGTCCAGGAGGTCGGGTATTTTATTAATGTCACTTGGCCAATATGTTGGCTCACAAGAGGAGATGTGTCTAAGGTTGTTCTTATCCATGCTTAGTTTTAACTGCCGGCCTCTGGTGGTAGTCAGCCTTGATCCCCAGTAGGTATGCTTAGCATTCCAGTCTCCTCCCGCAACATATCGATTACCAAGTGTTTGCAAGAAGTGGGAAAACATAGCTTCTGAGATTTTATGCTTGGGTGGGCAGTAAACTGCAGTCATGGTGAAGTTTCCAGATTTGTCTTCAACAGAAATCGACGTCGCCTGAATATGTTCAGTTTTGTAATCTGGCATCTGGTGGTGTTTGATGGTTTTCTTTATGACCACAGCAGTACCAGCATGGCCTGTTCCGTCAGGATGGTATGTGGCGTAGCATTGATAATTATTAAACTTTACAGATGTTTTCGCAGAGCAGTGTGCTTCAGATATGAGTAAGATGTCCAAACTCTGTGTTTCCATTAGCAATTCCACTTCGTCTTTATTTGGGGCAAGCCCATTTACATTCCAAGTTGCAATGCGAAGTGTGGTCATTTTGATAGCTTGTCAACAAGTTTGGCTATGAGGCTCATAAGAGTACCCATTTGTTGTAGGATAATTTCGAATTTTTCATTTTGTTTTAAGAGTAATTGGGCTATGGACTGGTCTTGTGTTGTGTTTTGAACTTTTGGATTTTTTTCTGTTGAGGGGCTGTCTCGTGTCCGTCCTTGTAGGGTTTCAGCGTAGGATCTTTCGTCTTTAAAATTGTTGTGTGTTGGCTCTTTATCTGGATGATTAAAACGAGATGTATTTGGGTGTGGTTTCTTGTCAGTGATTTTTGTTTTCCTTCTAGTTAAGATCTCCGTATACACTAGACATCCTTTGTAGTTCGCTGGGTGTGGGCCATTACACAAAGCGCATGTTGCCGGGACTTTACGGTCTTGCTTTTGACATTCTGATGTCTTGTGGGACTGTCCACATTTAACACATCGGTATGGTCGCATACAGTAGTTTTTAGTGTGTCCGTACTGTTGACACCTATGACATTGTACTATCGTCTTCCTTTTTTTAGGATCTTCTATGAGGACAGACTGGTGATAGATATATTTTAACTCTTTTATTGCTTTGTTGTTAGGACCTGTCTCTAAGTTGACGAAGAAGGTTGAGGTGGGCTTCTTTTCAGGGCCAAATCTTGCATTTATTATCTCACCCGTTACTATATTTCCTGTAGCCTCTATTTCTTCCTTGATGATGTTTATGGGTGTAGATGGGTGTAGATTTTTAATAACTATTCTACATGATCTGTTATCCTTCCTGTTAAAGGTATGGCCAATTAGTCCATTCTTCCTAACAATGCTAATTAAATCAGTGTAGACCTCTGTGTCTGCACTGATTATCCGGAGCTGATTTTTGCCGACAATTTTGTAGGTAAACTGGTCCTTTTCTGCTGCTGTCTCTAGAAGCTCAGTTAATTTATTAAGGTCCTCAATTCCATATAATACAATAGGTGGTGGTTTGCTAGGTTTCAGAGGCATCTCATCAGTGATATCTATTGGTAGTCCTGTGAAGCGGTTTGAGGTTTGCATTATTCCTACAGTTGGGCTAGTAGAAAGTTTTCTCTTTTTGTTCCTCTCGGCAGGCACTCTTTGCCATGGAGGAGGTGCTGGTTGATGTTTGTCAGATGTAGGGCTGACTGTTGCTCCTTTTTTTTATATTATCTTCAGGGGGGGCTGGAGCCATAGTGCTGCTTCCCACTGAACTGGATCTCGGTCTTGCTAGAAACAAGCTAGGGTGGAATGCTTGTTGGACAAATACTTTTGTTTTGCTGCCAGTAGTATTTACCAGCGCAGGGGCCTGGTCGCCTACCCCTGTGAGGTCTTCGGTAGTCAATTTCACACTCACAGGCCCGGGTACCTGTGAGCGCCGGGGTTCAGCCGGATCGCACGATATCATATTCTCTTTATTCGACATTTTCATATAAGGGGGTTGGGAGTGTAACCATGATGCTTTCCCAAGGCATCACGTCCACGCTTTCCGAGGGGATTTAGTCCCTCTAGGCTAGTGGAAGCCTAAAGACAGGTTACTCGACCGCCGCCTGTTGCTCGGCGTTGTTGCTCATTTAGCACCACCCAGGGGGCACGTGTAGGGTGGGTCTTGTTAGGAGAAGATGGTAAATCCTACGGACGCGAGCAACTTCACCCCCCAATAAAAATAATGTAAGTAAGTTTTATTTTAAAAATCAACAGAGTACTTATTATTTTGTCTCTAACTCTAATAACATTTGTTTATGTCTATAATTATTATACCTACTGTAGCTAATCAGTTCAAATTCTTACAATATTGGTAACAAAACAATAATTATCTATATTTAGGCAACGGCCAGGATTCAGTTCGCGCGCAACCGCGCTATGAAATACACGTCGTCACGCTGCATTTGTCGATCTCGTTACCTCGCGAGATCTCGTACGAAATTTGACGAGATACAATCTCGTAAAATATGGCCGGGATCTCGCGAGATCGGGATCTCGGCGAGACGAGATTGCATTCCCTAACTGTAACACGTTACGGTGTGACTCGTTGGAAACGAACGGAAGAAATAATGCTCTATATTGTAGACTAATTGTCGACTGAAGAATCTACACATTCCTTCTCTTCATTCTTGACATTATCGTGATCAAAACGAAAGAAATGTTTACACAATATGTCACTTTGTCTATTATTCTGTAGACGGTGGTCGATGCTACGCGTGTCGGTCACTTACTTGAAATCATTTTCGCTGACATGTTTTCTACTGATTTTCATATGTTGTTTGTAAGTGGCTATAGAAGAAAACGTTCTGTTGCATGGCTCGCAGACTAATTCGCCGTTAGCTCTGAAAATTAAATGAAATCTTTATATTTATTTATTTATTCATTTAGGATCTTCAACAAAGGATATACACAGATACATGAAAAAAGAAAATATTGACGACAAAAGTATTATGTAGTCTTCACTTACAGGAGACCACAGAATGCATAATCAGTTATTATGCATGCTGTGAGATGTGGTTATTATTAATCTATAGGTACTAATATTATAAAGAGGAAATGTTTGATTGTTTGTTTGTTTGCATTGAATAATAGGCTCCGAAACGACTGGACCGATTTGAAATATTCTTTCACCGTTGTGAAGCTACACTATCCCCGGGTGACATAGGCTACTTTTTATCCCTGTATTCCCACGGGAACGGGAACTACGCGGGTGAAACCGCGTGACGTCTGCTAGGAACATTAATAACTAATTAGCTAACGACAAATAATCAATACATACATACATACATACATAACGTCACGCCTGTAATCCCTGAAGGGCTAGGCAGAGGTGTACCTGGTAGTACACCCACATTTCGCCAGTTATGTTTAAGTCCCATGTAATAGGGGGCGAGCCTATTGCCATCCATCGGGCACAAATCCAGACTTCGGGCTGTTACAGAAATCCCAGATTGAAAAACTCAATGACACTTTGCCCGACCCGGGGATCGAACCCGGGACCTCATGATCAGCAGTAGCGCTTGCGACCACTAGACCAACGAGGCAGTCCAAATAATCAATATTCAATCAATAATCAATATAATAAAATTATTTTTGCATGCTGTGGTTATTATTAATAACATTAAGTAATAACTAAGCTAACGACAAATGATCAGAATTATAATTTAATTTAAAACATATTAGGGAAGGAAATTGACATAAAACAAAATAAAATAAAATAAACAATGTCACAGAAGCAGCAATAGAGAAATAAAATCAATAATAAAAATAATCAAAATATAATAAATTAGATTGAATACAAACTTATAGTAATTAAAAATTAGATATTATTTTTTAACGCACTTTTTTTGAATGACTGTACATATTTAAGTATTAAATTCGTAATTATAATGTTTTGATATTGAATTTTAAGAATCTAAAATACCATAAAACTAATTACAAATTAAATAGTAAAGAAAAAAAATACAAAACCCCCCCACGCACTTTTTATAATTTGAAATAGAATTACAGATGCAAATATTTAATTCATCACTACATATTATTCTACAACAAATTCCTTCGCCGCGTCTGTCTGTCTGTTCGCGAAAAATTCATATGCTGCTGCACCGATTTTCATGTTGTTTTAACCAATGGATAGAGTGGATCTCGAGAAAGGTTTTAGTATATAGTTTGTCAAGTTTTTGTATGCACTGGTTAAATATAATGATATTTGTTGGAGGTGTCGAAAAAATTTAATATTCTTAAATATGCGACTACTGGAAGGCACGATCGTTTCTAGGGTTCCTTACCTCCAAAGGTAAAAAACGGAACCCTTACAAGATCACTTTGTTGACCGTCTATCTGTCTGTCTGTCTGTCAAGGCCATTATATATTTCAGGAACGCATGGAGGCACCAAGTTGAAATTTAAATCGTATACTCAGGTCAACTTAAAAGTTTACGTAAAAAAAAGATACGGCCGTTCATTCAGCAAAAAAACGCATATTTCGACACTCAAGGGAGTCAAAATTCTATGGGTACTTCCCGTTGACCTTAAACTATGAAATTTGGCAAGTAACATTGTTTTTTTTTCTAACAATCCTACGTACGTAACTCTGGGTGTGGCGAGTCCGAGTCGCACTTGTCCGGTTTTTTAAGCTATTGCATAGCTTCTATCGCGGGCTTTGAGCGCGGGGACCGAATCCAGAAATTCCGTAACGAAAAAACCTCACGCGGGGAGCGTGAGGTTTTTTTCGACGGGCACTCCGACGGGCAAGGAGGTGTGGCTTGAAGGCCGAAGCTATTGCATAACTTCTATCGCGGGCCAGGCATAGTGGTGATAGTGGGGAGGGGAAAGGGGAGGGGAGGGGTGGGGGAGGGGAGGGGGAAGGAGGAGGTGAGAGGGGATAGGGGTGGGGAGGGGGACGGGTAGAGACAGGGGTCGGGAGGGGTTAGGGAGGGGAAACAGAGGGAGGGGTGAGGGAAGGGGGGTGATAGGAGGGGCGTGGGAGGTGTGGGGGAATGGGAGGGAGGGGGAGTGGGCAGGTGAGGAATGGGGAAAGGGAGAGGGGGAGGAGAGGAATGGGGAGACGGGGAGGGGAGGAATGAGGAGGGGGAGCGGAGAGGAGTTGATAAAAAATGCTATGCAATAGCTTTACCGCGGCAGTCTCCGAGTGCCACACGTCATGTTTTTTTGGTAGAATTCTTACCTGGCCACATGGCTATTGAGATGTCTGAGCAGATTGCCTCGCCATTGGAACTTCTTATCACATTGAGGACACGGGTACTTCTCTTTGGCGGTGTTGACAGAACACTTGATCTGGTCTATGCGTTGTTGATGCTTCTCCGGGCTTGCAGAGTCTTCTGGTAGACCTTCTGTTAGCTTCCTGGTGGGAGAAGATAGGAAGAAGTAAGTATAAAATATTTCACAACTTTCACACAATGCCATAGTCCCAAACTAAGCAGAGCCTGTGTTAGCTGGAATTAGACCACTGATAAACATCCTACCAATATTATAAACGCGATAGTTTGTGAGGATGGATGGATGGATGTTTGTTATTCTTTCACGTAAAAACTTCTGAATGGATTTTAATTAAACTTGGTATGGAGTTAGCTGACACCCTGGATGTTAATTTTGTTTTTATATATTATTTTACCCCATTTACTTTTTTACTATTGGCTGGTTTCTACAAGAACCAGTTTATCACCGGTCCGGTCTTCAAGCTAGAAGCCGGTCTTCTACCAAATTTAATTTACGGACCTCGGGTCGACGCCTAAACTTAACTGGACGAACATCGAACATCCTAGTCGGCTCCGGGACCTGGGACTCTTCAAGTCCAAGGCGCCCATTTAATATTTTATATTACTGGAAGGTTGTACCTTGATTTTTGTTATAAGTTTTTAACACTTCATTTAAAATTAAGAAAGTACCTGGGTTATCTCCAACCCCCCACCACCCTAGTTCTACCTAATAAAGCTGGCTGGCATTAACCGTGTTTTGACGTGACAACGTCTTATAAATTGGTTTGCCGGGTGACACTTCAAGAAACTGCGTTACGCTCCGCTCACGTTATGCGCTCACAATGAGAGCGAGTGAGAGGCACGCGTCCCTTCCACTCGGGCATGGTTAGCCCGCCTAAGAGCGAGAGAGACAGACATAAAAAGTGAAAGGCACGCGTCCCTTCCACTCGAGCACAGTTTCATCCTTCTTCCTACTATACGAATGAATATTCACATTAAAATTATTTTACCACTCAAAGTCGTTGTCACGTAAAACTTTCGCCCGTATACCGGCTTTACAGGCAACCAATTTTTTTTTTGTTATAACATTTTATATAAAATAAACGAATGTTGTTTAGAAGTTTGTTGTTTCCTTGAATCCATATCAACCCACCTTGCGTTTGGGCTTTTGTTCGTTCGCCTACGACTAGAGGGACAAAATCTTAAATGTAACAGTGTATGTGTTAACATAGGCTACTTTTTATCCCTGTGTTCCCGCGGGAACAGTTCCTACGCGGGTGAAACCGCGGGACGTTTGCTAGTTTATCTATAATTCTATATAGTTTATTAAATATTTATTTCTATGCATTTAGAAATATAATATGTAGTATGTTTATCAGTTTGGGACTAGAAGGCGTTGCGTTAAACTTGTGGAATATTACTTATACAGTGTGTTTGGTAGAACGTTGAACATACGAAAATGGTGGTTAGTTGGGGTCATCTGCTAACTGGTAATTTTCTGTGAAATTAGAAGTACAAAAAAAAAAACGTTGGGGCCAAGGTCAAATAATTTGGGCCAAGTGGGTAGCAGTAGACCACCATTTTAGTATGTTCAACGTTCTACCAAACACCCTGTATATTAATGAAATATTTCTATAAATTACTTACCTAAGTTTCAACTGTATCTGATGTTTAGAACTAGTTTTCACATGTTTCTGAAGATTCGATGTATTTGTAAACGTTAATCTGAAAAGGGACAAAATATTATATTAGTTAGCTTCACTGAAAGGACGAATAAATATATTAAGTTGTATATTTAGAGGTCTGAGGAACAAGGTGTGTACAAACATCTATCGGCCAATCAAAGTCGCGTTTTAAATGTTTTGTAATTGCAGTTAGTTTCGGGACCGATAGGTAGATGGCGCTTTTTATTTGAGACCAAAAATTAGATCGCGGTGTTAAGATTCTCCGCGAATACTATAAGATGTTTGGGTTGTTAAATTGTAATTCGTGCATTTCTATAATGTTACCATATCAACATGGTAGATTAAACATTGGTGGTGATTGGTACCCTATGTTTCCTTTTTACATAACCTAGCGCCGTAGGTAGTGATGGGTAACTCATAATTTTTATCTCATTTTACCTAGCGAGGTACTCACGAGGTACCCCTCATTTGAGGTGACGAGTCGTCCGTTGGCGTATTCACCTCACGACTCTCGAAACTGCAGGGCTAGCATGGGCTGGGGATATAACTTTTATCCACCGGTTATTTCCACTGACAAGGGATACAATTATCTTATCCACCTGCCAAAGCACGGCAACAGGGGGAAAGAGAATTATATCACTTTTTGACATTAGACGTGGATACTCATCCACGGATTATAGCATGGCGACTAGTGAAAGATTTCGCGATTCGAGCAATCCTAATTGACAACAAAACAAAATAAATATCCAGTACAGATGTAATAAAACGATGAAACTACTTTGGTTTACATGACATTCTCGACTATTGTGTAATTTCATAAAAGTTTTCTTATAATGGCAATAATTTCGAGGACAAGCGTGTCCCCTGGTTTATCCCCGTGAATAGTTTATCCACCCATGTCGCCATGCTCGGAGGGTGGATAAAAATGACAGAGGGGAATAGTATTTTATCCTCTCCCCGTGGAAAGAATATCTCCGGCCATGCTAGCCCTGCTGTACAAATATTAAATGAGGTGGTTCATTCGCTCACTAAACTCACTCATTTACTCAATAATCACTCTCGCCTCGCACAGAATAATACTCTACGAGCACTCGCGACTACTCGCAAGTACTCGCGTCAATAATGCCAATGTCAATTTTTAAGTGAGGAAGCGTGAATGAGTGAGGTGGTTCAATATTGAAATTCGAGTAACTCTTTCAACTTGCGATCACGAGTACCTCAAACGAGGCACCTGATGAGTGAGGGACACATCTCTACGCCGTAGGGAACCATAGTGTCCTTGCGACCCTCACTAAGCCCGGGGGCTCGCATTGACCTAGTTTCAGCAGTAATCTACCAGCGAGCAACGTGAGCGAACATCAACAGAAACCTCACGAAACCCAAGGGTTCCGGGTTCGACAAAGTTAAAGTTCCTCATCCCCCATAGCTCGCTCGGCTCCTCCTCGCAGACGGGTGTTGTGTCTGGTGGGCTACTACTGCCCGACGGTTGTTGTCGGGAACTTGTATACGTTTAATCGCGCGGATAACTTTAACATCGCGATGTAGGATGTCAGTCTTCAGTTCGCATGTGGCAAGATAGATGTCGCTATGAACAACTAATTGTTTATGCATTATTACATTACTAACTCCTGCATGCTTTGTCAGAAAATCCGATGTTCAATAAATTTTGTCAAGTTACATAATACATACACTCCATTTACAATAGCATTAAACAGAAGTTAATAAAAAATGTTATTTAGAATGCACACTTTGTAACGATGTCGGTCGTTAGTTCATATGTGGCGAGATAGATGTCGCTATTAATATTTATGTATTTAGAAATACAAGGTGTTGTTTTGCATCCTCGTCAAATTTCAGGAGGGTGTCATAAAATACATAAATAATCAATTGAAAGTACGTTAGCGGGTAATAACTAACAAGCGCTGCATTTTTTTGATGTTGAAATTTAACAGTGTTTCAGAATTAAACTCTTAATTCAATACAAATAAAACAGAATAACCCGACTTCGCACACAGCGACAATGCAGCTGTGTGCGTGAGTGTCGACGTCTTACCTACGACATGCAACGCGCGAACGCTAGGAAGCAATGACCCCGATGACCGGTAGCAATAATTTAACCTAATATTATTTCCAAAATCACCTACATTATTGTCATAAATTTTGCTTGATAATTAACTCATTTTTGAGCATTATTGGAATACGGAAATGTTACTAATGACAGTTTAATACTAGTGCGCCAAAGAAAAGTTCACTGACCCGTTCTCAGATGATTATTAAAATGTTAGTTTTGCTCTAACCTTCAACCTAAAGTTTTCGTAGTGATTTTGTTTTACTTGTGGATTAAATTGGTGGATTTGTAAATTTCCTTTCTGGCTTAGGACCGGCAATAATACCTACCTTAGTTGGTGTACCGATCTACTAAATCTAAAAATGTTTTCTACGTTTGATGGAAATGGAAAGACGTGCTAGTTAAGTGTAAGTACCTAACTACCTACGTGGTGATACTTTCGACTCTTAAGTATTGTTGGCGTAGTTAAAAATTTGAAATCAACTTATTTACACTAATAAAATTGATTAAGCTAACAACGTATTTACAAAATGTACAAATAAATTACTTAGGTTACCCGGGGATATTGTTCAAAGTGGCCACCATCACACTCTTTGCACAAACGAGCACAACGAAGCTGGTTTTCCTTCAGCTTACGTAACACTAACACATTCGTTTTTAAAGTGTCGAAAGCACTAATGATCCTTGCACGTAATTCTGTTACACTTGTCACATCCTCCGTGTAAACTAACTTTTAACGTCTCCCCACAAATAAGTCTAGAGGCGTCAGGTCAGGAGAACGCGGAGGCCAGGCCACAGGTCCTCCGCGACCTATCCAGTGGTCACCAATGTACCGAGAAGCGGCATTCCCGAATTAGCAAAGCACCCACACGCGTCGGCGACATCAATCATACTGGGGTCGCAGGGTCGCGGGGGCGTGGCTAGGGGCTTGCGCGGGAGAGTTCCTGCACCGTGATTGGGGCGGTATTGATTGCCTACGAATTGATCGTTGCGTATGTGTTGTGTATGTATTGTTTGCGTTTGTTTGTGTGCGAAAGCGCGGTGATAGGGCTAGTAACAGACGGGCCGCTTTTAAATACGGCTGGTTCACACTTGCGGTTTTTCGTTGTTAAGCAAAAAAAATAAAAAAAATACCTACTCATTTTATTGTTGATTTGGGTCGAGAATCATTAGCATAATTACGTCCTTGAATTTGACGAGGATGCAAATCAACACCTTGTATATAGGGTGACTGGTAATTAGTGACCGATAAATAAACACATGATTGTACTCATGAATACGAATAACTTTCCCAAAGAAACTTTTTTTTATAGGTACTCATTTCATCACTTTAAATTAATTCAATTACGTCAGTACTGCACAACGGGAGCGGTGGGGGTGGCGGGGGAGCGTGTGACGCTACTACTAGTAGATTTTGCCCTTCCCGAGGTCAGACTATCAGCTGATAGATCGTGCCGATTCGTGCCTATTGTGATCGATCACTGCAGGCACGCGCGCGGGAATTTCAAACAGCGTTTTTGTTATTTTATTGTGTTATAAGTTATAGTGATAGTTAAGTAATAAAGTTTATTTGGGAAAGTTTATTGAAATCATTAATACAATCACGTGTTTAAGTATCGGTCACTAATTATCAGTCACCCTGTATAAGTATGTCTATCAGTTGTCAAGTACTCATAACACAAGCTCTGCTTAATTTGGGGCTAGGTAGCGTTGTGTGAAAGTTTTGAAATGTTTATGATTTTTGTTTTTAAGTCTTTTCTCTAAAATTATTATTTAGACATATGTGTATGTTTATTAGTTGCCCAACAAATAAAAAACCATGAAAATCTGTCCAGCCGTTCTCGAGTTATATGTAAGTGTTCGATAAATGATAAATGATATTTATTTCTGTAAATAGGTTTTCACAAACACTATTACACGTCTTTTTTTTTTAACTAGTAGATAAGATCGGAGTTTCACTACCTGACTACCCTGAGAAGAAACACCGAAAGAAACTCGGAGACCAAAGTCTCTTTTAAAGTCCAGACATTATCTTAGTCAAATCATGTAAGATCCATGCAGATTAGTGTATGAAAAGGTCTTTTGAGGAAAGAACCACACAGAATGAGGAGACCAGATCAGTCAGTGCAGCGAACAAACCCAACTTTGTTTTATACATAATGATAATGGATAGATGGTCCAAAAATGCATAGTTTCGGAGATATCATCAGTCATAATTAAATTATCAGTTGTTTAGTACCCGTAACACAAGCTCTGCTTAGCTTGTGTTACGGGTACTAAACACCATCTAGTACCAAGGGACTAGATGGTGTTGTGTGAATAGTTGTGGAATATTATTATTAAAAATAATATTAATAATAATATTCCACGACTATTCACACAACGCCATCTAGCTCTTATTACCTAATTAGTTCAAAAATTGTCACCAGTACGACGAATCTTCTTTCTAACGTCACTTTTCTTTCACGTAAGGGTGTTTTACATTAATCATCGTGACTTTGTCGAATTATTTTGTATGTGAATAAAAAAAAAAAGATGATTGAAACATAATTCATACGCCAGTTGATTCTTTGATATGGTCTCAATCATACCCTAGAGTTATGGGATATAAAAAAAAACACGTTGTATACTCTTTTCCAAACAGCGTAGAGTTGAAATTAGCTTGTATTACCTGCATGGTTCACAGTAAGGCTTCCGTTTCTGCCCGGTCTCTATGCGATGCGTCTCGACGTGCTTACGTAATGATGCTTTCCATCTAAAACTCTTGGCGCAGAACTCACACGAGAATGTCGCTAAAGACTGCTTTGTACTGCGAAGAGAAGAAAATAATCATTATTAAAAAAAAACCGGCTAAGTACGAGTCGGAGTAGCCTAACGAGGCTACGTAGGATAATAATCCTACTATAATATTTTAAACGCGAAACTTTGTGAATACGGATGGATGGATGAATGGATGTTTGTTACTCTTTCACGTAAAAACTACTGAATGGATTTTAATAAAATTTGGTATGGATAATGATAATGATATTTATTTTTAACCGACTTCAAATAAAGGAGGAGGTTGTCAATTCGACGGTATGTTTTTTAATTTTTTTTGTGTGTTTGTTACGCGATTACTCCGCCATTTATGGACCGACTTTCAAAATTCTTTGATAGGGTATACTACCAGATTGGTCCCATTAGTATTAAACCTCAGATCTGATAGGTATCCTCGAGGAATTGAGGGAACTCCTCAAATAATATAGGAAAACATGTACCGATTTTTACATTTTTGGTAACAAATCAAGCATTTACATTTAGCAAGTATCATTTGGTGAAGAAAAACTGATGAAGAAGACAGGCGACGGAACTCTTCAACGCATAACAGCAAATTACTCGCAATAGCTACAGTCACATGTCTGTGCATGGTTTATGTATTTCCATAACATAACATTACGCCTGTCTATTTTAAAAGGGGCCCGGCAGAGACGTACAGATTAATGTTTAGAAAGAACTTCTTTTGCAATTGTTAACCGATTTCAATGATTCTTTCAAGTTTTGAAAGACTTTCTTTACATACAAAGAAACTAAAAACTGCAAAATAAAAACTTTTTTACAAAAAAAAAACAACCTACTTCTTAAAAAAACACTAGCAGGTGAAAACTAATTCCAGTTTCGGAAGTCGGTGGCCAATAATGAACGAAATAAAACAAAGCCACAGACTTCCGAAACTGGAACTATTTTTCACCTGTTAGTGTTTTTTTTGTAAATAGGTTTTCACAAACACTTTTACACGTCATGTTTTTTGGTAAATGAGATAGGAGTTTCACTATTTGACTACTCAGAGAAGAAACACCGAAAGAAACTCAGAGGTCACAGTCTCTTTTAAAGTCCAGACATTATCTTGGTCAATTCATGCAAGACAGATCAGTCAGTGCAAGCATTTGTCAGTAATCGTGAGCTCAACTCGGAACTTGAGGAGCTCCACGTGCCGACGAACAATACCAAAGAAAGAACATTTGGGTTGGTCCCATTAAGAACTCAAACTGCCAGATGGAGTTAGCTGACACCCTGGATTAGCACATAGGCTACTTTTTATCCCTATATTCCCACGGGAACGGGAACTACGAGGGTGAAACCGCGGGAAGTGTGCTAGTGTCATAGATAAACTTTGATCCCATGTCTCAGTAACGCCATCTAGAATAATATAGCAATATTGGAGCGGCAGCGGAGCGTACTAAACCAAACTCAAAGACTTGTGTCCACAAGGACACATATCGGATAAAAATCGGATAAAATTTGGTTCGTAATGTCCTATCGATAATGTCTTTGCCTACCTATTATCTTCCAAGCCGTCTGCATCATCCGTTGTGCCGCCATTTTGTTGGTGCGTTTGTACATCGATTTCTATTGATGGTCTGGAAACAAAATTATACAAAACATACATAAACTTGAAAGGATGAACAAAAGGCGACTTACAGACAGATAGGTCATTGACGTTACTATTCTAATTTGAAACGCAATGAGTATTCATTGTTTTTAGCTAAATAAACAATCTTGTATCTTGTACAGAGGCCAGCACATCAAGTTACCCCAATATGTCAAATTTCTTTGATCGATATTCAACTTTATGTCAAAACAAAATAAGGTTCATATTCAATTGGGAAAATTTAACACATTGGGGCAACTTGATGTGCTGGAGTCTGTACAATTAGACCAATTAAAACCACTTTTAAACATCAATGTACAGACGCCAGCACATCAAGTTACCCCAATATGTCAAATTTCTTTGATCGATATTCAACTTTATGTCAAAACAAAATAAGGTTCATATTCAATTGGGAAAATTTAACACATTGGGGCAACTTGATGTGCTGGCGTCTGTACAATTAGACCAATTAAAACCACTTTTAAACATCAGAGTACCTAACACCTACAAACAAACACTTACTTACACACACACACAATATAGGTGACACTTATTATTATTATTTATTTATTTATTTCCAAAACACTTAGCCTAATTCACATTTGGTTTTAGCCATACAGCGAAAACCTCTGAGGGTTTATCTGTGTGCTGGCGAGCCGTATATTTAAGTTTTACAATAATATAGACTTAATAGACTTACCCATGATAATGCACCATTTCATAATGTTTGATGACAGCCCTCTTACTGCTACAGCGCTCTGCGCACGCGCCGCATTCATACCGCCGCGTATGTTTGTTCGTATGATAGTTGTATGACACTTCCGAGGCGAAAGAACATTCGCAAATATCACATTTGAAGTGTCTTGAGTGCTGTAAAGAAAACAATGCAATTTAACTTCGTAGAGAACAAAGAACACTAACCACTCTGTTTTCATTTCTTTACTGTCGAAAGAAATTTGACAGATTGAGGTTCCTGTCTATATAATCTGTCACTTTGCCGATTCGTCTGTAGACAAAGGCCGTTTCTTCGGTGTTCATGCTACGCAGGCAAGGGGTCGAGTCTGCTATTGCAATCGTGTCTCAATGACCGGTCAATGATCGATTTTTGACGCATAACGTCAAACTTATGACACATTTCCCATACAAAAACTGTCAAAGTTTTCAAATATTCGTTCAATGACCGGTCATTGAGACACGATTGCAATACCAGACTCGAGACCCAGTTGTTGATATTACTATAAGGACTATGGTGACTCTATTCATTTTCCAAACTCTAGTTATTGTTATTAAGCAGACACACCCAGGAACTCCGCGTCACGTAGATGAAGATGCTTAGGTGGATGAGCGGCGTAACGCGATCCGATCGCATACGCAACTCATTCATCCGAGGTAGTCTTGGTGTCCGTGACGTGGGGGAAAAACTGCAAGAGTGTCGTTCGCAGACGACGGTATGGCCACATCATGCGCCGCCCTATCGAGTACGTTGGTCGGAGATGCATGTACTGCACATGCATGGCTGTTCTTGGGGCTAAGTCCCGTGGTCGCCCTCGCAAACGCTGGCTGGACGTCGTCAAGTCCGACATGAGAGCCAACGGCCTGACCGAAAAGGATGTTGAAGATCGGGCAAAGTGGACGAAGCTCAGTCGGAAGGCGGACCCTGGCAATAGCCGGGATTAACGCCAGGTGGTAGAAGAAGATTTTCGCTGGTTTTGATTTATACATTGTACCCTACTTAGGTATGCATGATATTTAAAATCTGGGGGCACGGTAGTGTCCCCGCCAAGACGAGCCAAGCTAAGCGCAAGGGCACTACCTACCTTTTCTCGAAGTGTTTCGTCGTTTTTTTGAACCCTCATAGAGTTGGTTTCCGATGTACCAGAGAGTTCATACTTACAGGATATGATGTCATTAATAGACTAATTAAATATACAAAGTCACAATTGACTAGCTCTAATACTTCATATTTTATTGAGATCTAAAATACACCGATTTCGTCACTGACACACTGATGATCATCAAAATGTTCAAGTACTTCCTAAAGTGCTAGAAAGCTGAAATTTGGTATGTAATCTAAGTTTAGCATACAACCAACAACAAAAAATCATAAACTCATAACATTCACCCCCCTCTCCTAAAATGGGGGGGGGGGTGGAAGTTTGTATGAGATAATATAACCGCTTAAGTGCAAAATATCGCCCTGATTTATCGCTTATGGTAATCAGTAAACCATCAAAGAAATAAGGCAAAGACAGAGAATGGGCTATGAAAACCGGCACTACTGCTATGCAAGAAATACGCCCCAAAAAAAGAATACTAAAAGACTGCCTAGCAACTTATAAAAAGAACTGAAATCCCACCAAAACATTTCATGTAAAATGTTGCCAAGACGACCACATAAGGTTTGTCCTGTGAAAAAGATATGTAGACTTTGTGAAGTTAGGGTCGGTAGGTTAGGCCTAGAAGATTCAGAAGCTTGGCTTTACATGAGATCTGACATCTTTTTCACAGGACAAACCTTATGTGATCGTCTTGGCAACATTTTACATGAAATGTTTTGTGTGGGATTGTTATTAGTCTTTAAGCTTTCTTTAAAATTAAGTATAAAACAAACAAATATTTGTGTAAATCAACGTTCGCATTTTTTATAAAAAAAAAGTACTTAATCTTATTTTATATTGTAAACTTACCAATTCATGTTTCACACTAACATGATCCTTCAAATCTTCAGCATTGGGAAATGATAAAATACACCGCTCGCATTTAAACATGGCATTAACATAATCTTCTCTCAACATAGCCAATTTTCTCTCTTCAGTCAATTCTTCTCTACTCAACTCTATCTCTTTGTACAACTCAACTTCTTTCCTTCTTCGTTTTTTCTTCTTTTTAATTTTACCCAGAATTATTCTGTTTATATTTTTCTTCGTTTTTGGTTGTATTCCTATTGGTTTATCGTCGTCTGAATTACTTTCGAAGTTAATGTTACATTCTTCCTGATTTAATTCTGGTGAGTTTGGTTGTAAATTGTCATCTGTTGTTATTATTTGAAATGGTTGTTTTTCGTTGTTATTTTCTAGTGTGAAGTTGTGTAGTTTGTGTGTAGTCAGTCTTGGTTTCGGTTGGAGTTTTGTTAAGTTTGTGTTCTGAAATATTTAAAATATGTTAAGTTATGAGCGTCTTAACCTTTTAAAAGCTTGTGTCGCATATATGCGAAACATATTTCCGTGTCCCTACCGCTCGTTTCGTATCTCTGCGACTGAGAACATGCATGATTTTTTCGTTTTACTTTTGTAATATTGACTGTGTGGTACAAATAAAACCATTTTAAAATAAATACATTATATATGTGTCGGCGTCAGCGAAGGCTGAGCGATGAGCTGACACCGATGAGGGTTTCGTGGTACCGAGTTCATAACGTAGAATAACAATCTTCATTGCAGTAATAACCTCACTTAACAATCGTAATCACAAAACATAACTCAAATAGGTAACTGACAGTTTCGTACTGGATGTGTGTCTTCGTTGGTGCCTCAAATCAAATCAATCTGAGCTCTGCCCAGCTCCCACGCACCAGCACGACTCTGTCCACGTGACATTACCGAAAACACATTCGCGCCATTTTCAAATGAGAAGTAACGTCACACTGGTCACCATAGACTCTGTACTAAGTTAATCAACTTCACAACTTATTATTCAAGAATATCGCTTGCCGCGACATAACAAAAACTTAAAATCGCTACTACGATTGCTCCTTATTATTTATAGTAGGTATTATTTTATTGATTTGAAGTAATAGTAGCCGGGCGCTAGGGGCACGGCAAGACGGCAACAGATATTTCGCCAAGCGGTTAAAAGGTTTAAGGCGAAATAAATAAATAACTAAGTCCAAGCGCGCACAACGAATTTTATTCGTTGCGAATATAAAAGTGTGGAATAAAATCGCAAACGACAATCATTTCTACGCGCAACACGATTTATTATCGCCTGCGAAATAACAGGGCCACTAAGAACCTTATTCTGATTGGCATGAAGTTGAAAAACGATCAAAGAAAATTTTACACATTGGAGTAACTTGACGTGCTGGCGTCTGTACATTTCTGTTGTTCACATTTTTTTTTATTTACGCGGTGTCCTGCGTGGGCGACGAACGCGACGCGATGCGACGCTGGGAACGCGACGAACGCGATCAACTCAACGGCATACGCTACTTGCGGCCTATATGACCGTCTGCGACGAGACGCAACGTAACGCAGATTTGTTTTGAGGGCGACCAGATGCGACACCACATTAAATATGAACTTTCAAGCAAAATTGTACTATACTTCTTAATGATTCGAGAAGTAATGACCAAAATCACGTAGGACATTTGTCGCGTGTAGCATCGCGTCGCATTACGTCGCGTCGTGTTACGTCGCGTCGCGTCGTGTTCGTCGCTCACGCAGGACACCGCGTTATATACGTAGTGCGCGCTTAGCCTAAATATTCCACAAGTTTCACACGACACCATCAAGTTCCGAACTAAGCAGAGCTTATGCCATAAGTACTAGACACTTAAGACAGTAATAAATGTCAAACTCAAAACTCAAAACTCAAACTCAAACTGTTTATTGCATTCATTTGATATCTTTGTGATATACATAGTTGTTATATTAATAATTATAAAATATATTTGCATTTTTGAATTAAATATAGTTTTAGCCTTTTTGGAATATTCTTATTGATTTTTCAGTTTTAAACGTGTTGGGTAACTTATTATATGTATATTTTGATTGCCATATAATATGTAGTATGGGCTATAGCTTAACATTTTTATTCTTGAGAATGGAGCGCATAACCTTTTTTTATGGCGAGTGTTAACGTTGTGCGTATCTTCTACTTTAATGAACTAGTCAATATTTATTTTCCTAGTCCTAGCTATACAAATGAAAGCCGGGACCAACCTTGTCAAGAATAACTTAAGAGGGGTGATGTGAAGCGTGTGTGTGGTGTAATTACTTACCAGTTTAATATAATCATTAAATAAATAGTATGAGGTTTTGACGGTTTGCTTGAACTTGGTGAAGCGGTCTACCTGGGCTTCACATTCCCAGCATAACCACACCGGAATGTTATCCTCTTGTGATAGCTGGAAAAATAATATTAAAAGTTTATTTAATTTATGTTTTATTTAGGCTTAGTTAGTTAGCAGTGAGCAGAGGAGGTATATTAGCAGTAAGGGAAGGTTCATATCTGACGGAACATGCGTCGCGTATTATCGGTCGCGTAACGCCAGAACAGACAAATCAACAGATGATGCGTTAGTGCGTCGAGCGTACATTGTCGCAAACGCTCGGCGCATGTTCCGTCAGATATGAACCTTCCCTAATAGTTATGTGGTATGTGACATATAATTATTATTCTTTTGTTTTTTCGTTGTCATAGTTTTACTCAAAAATGTTGGAGTCTTTATTATTTATTCCATCTCACACAGTCACATCCTTTAAAATTGTTCACAATAATATAAAAAAGAATAGTATAATAATAAATAAATAGGCCATAACTTTTCACACAACGTCTTTTAGTCTTAAGTTAAGCTTGAGAGCTTGTGTAATGGGTACTAAACAGCTGATAAACATACTTATATATTTCTAAATACATACATATCATAGATAAATTAACAATTCTCTAATTTTGTTAATCGAAATTCACTCATTAGCCCTCTACAATCTGGGTTTAGGCCAGGCCACAGCACTGTTTCCGCCCTTTTTAAAGTTACTGGCGATATGAGGGCAGGTATGGAAGACACCAAAGTCACAGTTCTAGTGTTGGCTGATTTTTCAAATGCCTTCAATACCGTCAGTCACGATATCCTGTTAGCCATCCTATCCTATGTTATGGTCTCTCCTGAAGCACTGAAATGGTTCAGCTCTTATCTTCAGGAACGTCAACAGTCCGTTCGCTTTGGAGATTCTGCATCTCGTTGGTGTAGTTTGGAAACTGGCGTTCCTCAAGGCGGCATTCTCTCTCCTCTTCTTTTCTCAATTTTTATCAACCTCATTACTTCCGAACTTCAGTGTGCGTATCATCTGTATGCAGATGACCTGCAGTTATACTGCCAAGGCAAGGTTGATGAAATAGCCGACACCATCAACAAATTAAACAAAGATCTGATAGCCATTCAAACCTGGTCAGTTAAATTTGGTGTAGCAGTAAACCCGAATAAATGTCAGGCAATAATCACTGGGAGTCCTCGTATCATTAGTAGAGTCGATGGTACAACTTTGCCACCGATCCTTTTCAACAGTACGATTGTTCCTTTTAGCTCTGATGTAAAGGATCTGGGCTTGCACATTGATAGAACTCTAAGCTGGCGTACACAGGTTACTAGTGTCAGCCGTAAGGTCACTGGAACGCTGCGGGCTCTGTGTCGACTGAGAAATATTTTACCATCAAAGACAAAAGCAATGCTTGTGCAGACCTTAATTTTTCCTATCATCGATTATGGTGATGTGTGCTACTATGACCTGAATGCAGATCTCCTCAATAAACTAGACCGTCTTCTCAATAACTGCATTCGATTTGTTTTCAATCTGCGTAAATATGATCATGTCTCCGAACAGCGGTCGTCGCTAAAGTGGTTACCCATTCGCCTCCGTAGAGAGCAAAGAGCGCTAACCACCTTGTTTTCATTTCTTTACTGTCCTAATTCCCCTAGTTATCTAATCCCTCACTTTCAATACATGTGTGCCAACCACACTAAAAACCTTCGCTCGTCACATAACCGTCTTCTCCTATGTCCCACTCACCATTCTGACTTTATTCATAGCTCTTTTTTTGTGCAGTCTATTTCTTTGTGGAACGCACTCCCCCAGGAAATCAGGATGGCAACCAACCGATTTTCATTCAAAGTTAAAGTTCGCGAGCATATTCGAAAGAAGTTGTCAGTAGTATCTTCACAGCGCTAATGTTTTCGCAACTCCTTGTGTATTATGTATTATATATATTATATCTATAGTTTACATATTTATGTATTTATACTGAACATATTTGTGTATTATAATTATGTATATTATAACTATAGTGTACATATTTATGTATTTATATTAAACATAAATTAGTATTGCTTGCTTTATTTTCTTTTCTTTTTTCCTTTTAAATTGCACCTACCACTGCTTTTCTCTGCATCACCTGAAGGTTGACTGGTAGAAAATGCCTATGGCATTAAGTCCGCCTTTGTACATTAGTGTGCTTGAAGTATTAAATAAATAAATAAATTAAACCCAGACACAGAACAAATGATCATGCTCATTACACAAACATTTGTCTTGGGTGGGAATTGAACCCACAACCTCCGGTATAGCAGACAGGGTATATTAAGAGGCCAGTGTTAACAGTACACCCACATTTCATCATTTACCTATGTAGAATTGTCAAGTAATAGGGGATAATTCTATTGCCATCAGTAGGGCAGTGCCTTAGTCTCAGAGCAGCTACTGACAAAAGGAATTGCCTAATGGCACTTAGCAAAACCTGGGAATGGCACTCTGCAGTTGCTCTTGTGGTGAACGGAGCAGTTTACACTTTAGCGTGTAACAGAGGGAACTTACAACAATATGACTGGGAATAGAGGCCATGCAAAAAAAGGGATTTTCTTTTACTAATATGGCTCTCTGAACTAAATTCATACACAAATCTTAGGCCTTATATCATTATAAGGACCTAGGAATGTCATTAAACGTAAACTTACAGGTATTTCACTTAATATTTGCATAAAAGATTGCTTCTTCCAATATTCCACTAAGAGTATCATTTTTCGGTCGGAGCTGAGGCATCCGCAGCACACAGTATTTTCTTTAGAGTCCATCTTAAATGTTTTATTTTCTAACTAATTATTACTTCAATCTTCATTCAGAAATAATTTATAAATAATAAAAAAAATATAGTGTTTTGCGCGAAAGGGTACGCTAGTCGCTACGGCCATTATAATAACATAAATGTCAAATACGTTTTGTTATTATTTTGTTTATTAGTCAAGCGTAAAGTTCAGTTTTAAATTTAAACAGGCAGGAAAAATAACGCTATACAATAATCTAAGAACACGAGTTCATGTTATTTGTTTTATATTTGTGAATTTAGGTAAGTACATAATTTTATTAAATCTAGTGCAATTTAGTATTTGACAAAAATAAAAAATATGGTGAACAAAACGTGGCTTAAACATGACGTTCCAATATACGTACGGTTGTAGCACTTGAAATATAATGAATTAATTGTAGATATTTTTCTAAAAGTAAATAAAAAACTTTTAGGGAATTCATTTAAGAGGCTTAAATTGTTCAGTATACTGTCAGATTTAAACAGAAAATATTAATTGAAATATCGAAAATAATGTCATTACGAAACACAAGCAAAAGTGAAAAGTAACGTATGATATTTATAGAAAATGTAGAATGTCTGTAGAGAATTGGTTTCCGAAATTGTTTATTTCATTAATAAAATAAATATGACGTCTTTTCTACACTTGAACGTGCAAGATTATGTGTTTGAACAGAGTAGTGCTGATATAAGCAAATCATGTATTTGCTGTACGTCTCAAAGTGCTGTTTTAATCAGTTTCAGTTCATGTAAACACACTGCATTTTTGGCGAATTACATAAAATCGGAGGTAAGTTACTGAAAGCATGATCTAATTTGATGTCCCTCTACATATTTCAACAGATTCTTAGTTGGTTTAAGCTAATTTTAGTGATAAATTCGTAAGTATAGGAATGACACTATGAATTGGCATCGTAATAAAACAACATGGCCGACCACCGCTTATTTTTTAAGATTTTTATTTTCTAATTATTATTCTGATTAATTATGAAGCGGGATCAAAAACAGTTAAATCGACTTCAACGTGTCGACGTTTCTCTGGTGGTCGCCATTGTTTAGGTACTGGCTTTCAGGAGTAGTAGGTAATAAAAAAATAAAAAAACTATTCCACTATTACACATCGCCATCCAGTCCCAAAACTAAGCAGAGCTTGATTCAATAACGTGCTTACACATTCTTATTTTTTAGTTTGACTTGAAAAATACTTACATTTGCAACATATGCCACAGTATGCTGAAAAAGATAGAAGTATTCAGGCAACAAGTTGAAGAGAGCATAGCATTGCTATTGGATCAGGTAAGAAATATTATATTGTTTATCTAGGGAGCAAACAACTATTCTATAGGCGAGAGAGCGGAGCGAATGATTTTAGAGCAGAACCCCGAGCGGAGCGAGCGATTCTTAACTAGTAGAGTGGCGAGACAGTGCCCTCGGCCGAGCGCTCGGTATTTGTAAACACATAGCCGAATGCTCGGCCGAGCGCTTATATTAATCCACAAAGTTCTCCTACAGGTGCCCATCCTAAAGATAAATAAACTACACAATTTCCAACGTTCGCCGTTAGAAATTGACGGCGTCACGAACTCTGAAATAGAGGTAAAGCCGGAGCTGATTGATGCGGAGTGTTTAGATCTTGAGACCGATGTCAAAGTGGAGCACGACTCTTCTGATAATGAGACTGAACCTCTAGCGGAATTGAAGAAGAAGAAGAAAAAGAAGACTAAGAATGAGTTGAGGTGAGATTTCTTCTTTTAGTGTGTAATGGCAAACATTAAATTGGCACTTAACACGTTGACTGTCCCGGGTGAGTTACATGTACGCTACATGCGCTTACATGTGCCGAGACAATGTCGCAAAATGATGAACTAGGACCATCGAAGTTAAATAAAACAAAAAACAGGGTTAAAGGCATTGATGTACCTACTATTTGACTGGCCTGTTGGTCTAGTAGTTAGTGATCCTGACTGCTATGCCGGAGGTCGTGGGTTCGATTCTGGGTGTAATTTATCTATAATATGTATGTATTTAGAAATATATAAGTATGTTTATCAGCCGTTTAGTACCCATAACACAAGCTCTCAAGCTTAACTTGGGACTAAATGGCGTTGTGTGAAAAAGTTGTGAAATATTTATTTATTTATTTTTATTTAATGGTAATAGGCTACCTTAGAAAATCTGCCTTAACATCTTTCTTAAAAAAAATTACAGGTATGAAGGAAAAATAGGAATAGTAATACTTACCGAAGGCGAGTTAAGAGAGGAAAGAGAACGTATGGCCAAGAGTGAAGGTTACATCAAACTACCTTACAAATGTGAAGACTGTATCGTCGGATTTGATCATGAGCTGACGCTTGTCAGCCATATTGAGAAGCGACACCGGAAGGTAAGGATCTAAACTGTATATTTATAACACACGTCGAGCTGTAAAATCTTTTTTTCTTATATCTGTACATAATATATATACAGCCCAATTTTTGCCCAAAAACACCACTATTTTATGTATAAGTAGTACAAAAAAAAATTTGGTTGTATCCATACCTGTTACTGATCATATAATATTTGCGTAAGTAATCAAAAGTAAAAAAAAACGAAATTCAAGTTTTAAATATGCCACTATTAAGTTAAACTTAAATAACGAAAACAGCTGTTAGAGGCGGGGCATGCTTGAGCGAGATCACGCGAACGTGAGCGAGAGATGACGATTAATGAATACTACTATGTCATGAATAGCCTGTAGACCGGTACAATATTTCCATAAATTGGGTGACTTGTTGGGATATAAACAAACGCTAATAATTTTGCTGTTTAAGGGTATTATTTATTGATGTTGCAGTCAAAACTCTTAACCAGTCAAAAGTACTATTGACTAGCAAAATTAGTCAGGCCCGCCGCTAGCTGTTTGTTCGCCCGCGTGCAAAACCGATTATGCCGCCCTACGACTACATAATTATTATGCTGGGTTTTGTCAAAAAAAGGCTTTTTCAAAATTCAAATTCAAATTAGTTTATTTGTGACACATAGGTAAAATGATGGTGTTGAATATAAAAAGTTTCACTATGCGCTGCCTTGCAAGGCGTACAAAATGTTTCATGTTCATCAAATGTTTCATCATGGAAAGTAAAAGAAAAATTCCTAATGATTCTAAAATATTTATTTTAATTAGGTACATTAATTATATTTGTTTACTGAAGTGTAAAACTAAGCCATACAATCATTATAAAAACTTAACTCTTCTTGCCTTTATATTTGCGAAATCTTCTATCAACTTTCTTGTATCCAAGCTGTCTAAAATTTCTTGTTCAATTGAAACTAGGTATACTCGTAGCTAAATTACTTAGTCTCTGCTGGAGCATTGTTGATCTTAAATAGTTATTAATAATTTTTATTTTTGAAAATGATCTTTCACCAGATGCAACTGAAACTGGCAGTGTAAGTAATATTCTTAGCGCTATTGCTGTGTTCGGAAATGTTGAAATTAAGTCATTGGTAAAAAAATATTGAAATATGGTTCGTGGATCATTAGACTGGTTTTCTGAAAAATGCAACTTTAATGCAATGATTTCATTAAACAAATCAATACCGTCAATGTCTGAATCACTACTTGAATCATCTTTATGCTTCAGTTTTAAATCTTTACAGTGTTTCATTAACTCATCATTAGAGTAATTAAATAAATTATCGCTAAAAAAGCCAAATACGTCGGTAAATTGTCTGATCTAAAATTCTAAAATAAAACTCTATATTTGATTTTGGGGTCTACTAAAACTTCATCATGGTGGTCATATTGAAATTGAGTTGGTTTTTTTCTTGGACGAATGGTATTTATTGGTGGGAAATTTGTTTCAACATTGACTTCGTGAGCCACTTTGGAAGCTTCTGCTGTCACAATTTCAAAGTGTTCATCCGTGCGATATTCTGTGAACTTTTCGATCAATTTATTTATTAAATTTATGCAGATTTGAGTACCTATTCATCTTGGGGCTCTGCATCATTTTGCTCAAAGCATTAATTTCGTTTAAAATATCGAACCAAATTACTACCGAGCAAATAAATTTAAAATTTTGAATATTCAAAGCAAGCGAATGAGCTTTGTGAGATGTAGTACAATCCCATTCCGACGAATTACCAGATATTTCCAGCAAAGAGTCAAATATTTTTTCGAGGTGATATCGTAATGGCTTAACTGCATCGATTCTGCTAGACCATCGCGTAGCACTTAAAGCTTTTAATTTTAAATCTGGAAAATGTTTGCAAATTATAGACCACCTTTTTGTGAATGATGAAAAGAAAACGTAAATTTCTTGAATTACTTATATTAAAGTTTACAGTTTCGTGCGTTATATTTGCTCACTCGTCGTTCACTACCAAATTTAAACTATGAGTCGAGCATGGAACGTAAAATGCGCGGTTATTGATGTCCAAATTTTTTTTTATTTAATTTGCGATCGTGACTGTTTATCCAGCATGCGAATTACGTACTAGTACCTTACTAACCTACCAACTGAGAAATAAGTTTTCAGGGATTCCCCTAACTTTACCAGTCCTGTCTTTCATATAGTTAAGTGACACTAGTCACTATGAATGGATACTTCTATCGAATTTGGGGCGCCACCAAGCGGCGATGGGCGGTTGCATCTTCTAGGAGACGTCATTAAGTATTGGCTTTTGCATCTTAGTCTTAACGGTTGCCAATAGATAGCGATGTTAACGTAAAGATTGCGCCACGCGCCAGTCGGTGTTTTTTTTTAAATATTACGTGATTAGTCGCTCGATTTGCCGCCCCCTAGGTCGTGCCGCCCGCGTGCGGTGCACGCCTTGCACGCCCGCTTACGGCGGGCCTGAAATTAGTCAAAACTACCTACTTTTGACTGAACAGGTTGGTCAAAAGTGGTTTTGACTGAAAATTATTGCTTAATATTACTTTTGACTGCAAATTTGCGGTTAAAAGTACTTTTGACTGACGCTCGTCGTCAAAAGTAGTTTTAACTGCATTAAAGCATCAAGGCACTAAGGGATCTGGCGCTCGGCGGCCGCTACCGCGGCACGCTCGCCTTCGCGCGTTAATGGTCATGGTTCTAACCTAACCTAACCCACATGATTCGCCAACCATAGACGGTTTTACCTGACTGATAAAACGAGTTAAAACCACTTTCGACGGAATCACTTAGTTAAAAGTACTTTTAACCAGCTCCATTAGGCAAAAGTACTATTAACTGTTATTTTAGTCAAAAGTATTATTGACTAAAGCATACGGTCAAAAGTACTTTTGACTGATTTTGCTAGTCAATAGTACTTTTGACTGGTTAAGAGTTTTGACTGCAACATTGATACTTTACAAATACAATGAGAAGACCGTCTAGAAAAAGCCCTTTAAGTATTTGTACTAATTAAAAAATAGTGGTGTATACAGGATGTCTCATTCAAATCGGTCAGTATGGGAAAGTCTAAAACTATAAGACATACGAAGATCTGTTCTGAGGAACCATGTCATCGATTTTAATAACAAGAAAAACTGCATTCATACATTTAAAAAAAAAACATCTGTACTCCGTTCGGGAATCGTACCCGGTTATTTTGAAAAAAAAAAAACATACACTATTTCTATTTAGATATCGATTGTGGAGGTCTTAAGCAGTAAATGTCTGTATCAAACATGATGTCTAAAATGAATAAAATGCATTGTTTCCACATACTTTAATTTATTTTAGTAGGTGCTCGAAGTGACCTCGTTTACAATATTACTACAATAACAGATGTTTTTTAAAATGTATGAATGCAGTTTTTCTTGTTATTAAAATCGATGACATGGTTCCTCAGAACAGATCTTCGTATGTCTTATAGTTTCAGACTTTCCCATACTGACCGATTTGAATGAGACACTCTGTATAGTTAGTCTAGTTCGTTATTTCCAAGAACGATTGTCATATTGTTTAAATTGTGTTTTTTTTTTTCAGATGAAAAATGGTTTCCAATGTAATGTTTGCAAGTCTGTGTTAAGTACCAAGTTTTCTTACAACGAACACACCAAAAGGCATGTCAGAAGGTAAGAACCTCCTTTGTTAAGTCATTGAACTTGACTGGCTTGTTGATGTAGTAGTGGCCCTGACTGCTATGTCGAAGGTCGAGGGTTCTTCTTTTGGCGCGTTAGGGAAAATGATGCATGAGAGTACGCCAAAGACATTCAACACTTCGGTACTATGGGTCCGGTCGTGGGTTCGATTCCCACCCAGGACAAATGTTTGTGTGTTGAGCACGATCATTTGTTCTGTGTCTGGGTGTAATTTATCTATACATATAATAAGACTGTAAAAAAACTGTGTCTGTACATTGAATATATTTAAAAAATAATAATTTAGGGGGGTTTAGAAACAGTAATAGATCACGAATCCAAAAAAAAAAGTCTGTCTGTTTGTCTGTTTGTCTGTTTGTCTGTTTGTCTGTTTGTCTGTTTGTTTGCACGCGCTAATCTTCGGAACTACTGGACGGATTTGAATGTTTTTTTTTTATTGTATAGATATTAAGTCTGGGCAACACATAGGCTATAATTTATTCTAGAAACTGGAACACCTGATTCAGAACCGCAACAGACCAGCTAAACTATAGGAGATACAAAAATAGTACAATAGCAAAAATTGTTCCACGTGATGAGCATTTTTTGCTGAGAAAATAAATTTGAAGATCCGGAACACCTGATGCAGAACCGCAACAGACCAGCTAAACTATAGGAGATACAAAAATGGTACCATAGCAAAAATTGTTCCACGTGATGAGCATTTTTTGCTGAGAGAATAAATTTGAAGATCCGGAACACCTGATGCAGAACCGCAACAGACCAGCTAAACTATAGGAGATACAAAAATGGTACCATAGCAAAAATTGTTCCACGTGATGAGCATTTTTTGCTGAGAGAATAAATTTGAAGATCCGGAACACCTGATGCAGAACCGCAACAGACCAGCTAAACTATAGGAGATACAAAAATGGTACCATAGCAAAAATTGTTCCACGTGATTAGCATTTTCTGCTGAGACAATAAATTTGAAGATCCGGAACACCTGATGTGGAACTTCAAGTGCCCAGCTACACTATAACATATATAGGAATGACGTCTTAGCAAGAGTTGTTCAGCCTTATGAGCACTCGCTGTTGACGTATAAATATCGAAGATCTAGAACACCTGTTGTGGAACTCCAAGAGCCCAGCTACACCATAACTCACATAGGAATGACATCTTAGCAAAAGTTGTTCGGTCTGATAGGCATTTCCTGTTGACTTATAAAAATCGAAGATCAGATACATTTGATATAGAAATTAAAGCTATCACTAATTTCATTGCATATTTATAAAATAACATAAGTACCTCCACGCGGTGAAGGCGGGAACAGTTCAGGGCTGATTTTCGATGACGATGGTATATCATTGAAAATTAGACTCTACTGGCCAAAACTTCCATTTTTTTTTATCGTATAAATATGCCTTCGGGCTTATGTTATTTGAGTGTTTAAATTCCTTTTCTATTTATCTTTGTTACATGGTTGCCTACCCGGTAACGCTGGGGAGCAGCCACTTAGATTTTAATTGATCAGGTATCATCACAATAAAACTATAACCATACCTAGAAAGAGGTCAAATCTTTCTCAATGTTCCAAAAGTGCTAAATGATTAAAGATCATAAGATCCCAACAATCTACCGAAGAGCGTTAGGAGGGACTTGATGCTGTTCGACAACATGAGGTTGCAACTCGCTCCGTGGAAACTTCTTGGGATCGCGAAGCACGCCTGCATTCTCAGCGTATTTACGCATCTACCAGGTATCCAGGTCTCTAGACACCAGTGAAGAACATATGACTGACCGCTGATCATGAACATCATGCACTGTCTCGCGAGTTGGAGACGTTCACGGAAAAAGCATGACGCTTGAGTTTTCAGCGTAAATACGCATCTACTCTAGAGATAAGTGGGGGAAGGAGATGCGCGACTGACCGCTGAGCGTGAACGTCACGCAACATATAGGCTATAATTTATTTTGGAAAATGGAACACCTAAAGTAAAAGAGATATAAAAATGGTGCCATTGCTAAAACTATTTCACGTGAAGAGTGTTTTCTGCTGTGAAACTAAATTTGAAGATCTGGAGCACCTGTAGTGGAACTCTAAAGCCCAGCGACAATATAGCATATACATAATAAAAATGGCGTCTTAGCAAAAGTTGTTAAGTCTGATGGCATTTCCTGTTGACCAACAAAAATAAAAAATCTGGAACGTCTTGGATCGTCTCGCGCATTCCATTTTTTTGCCGTCCCCGGGCTTTTACAATTCGACGTCAGACGTTTCAGATCTTCGATTTTGACGACCCCGTTGTCGCTGGCATAAGCAACAGGATCCGCGTACGAAGTCGCGGGCAGAAGCTAGTATATAATATGTATGTATTTAGAAATATATAAGTATGTGTATCAGCTGTTTAGTACCCATAACACAAGCTCTTAGCCTAGCTTGGGACTAAAGAGCGTTGTGTGAAAAAGTTGTGAAATATTTATTTATTTATGGACGGGGACATAACGAAAAAAATTTTCATCCAAAACTTATGTCCTGGTGGCGAAGAGATTTAAAAGACTATAGAGCGGGCATGTCAAGGAAATGTCATAGAAAAACTTTGATCCCATGTCTCAGTAACGCCATCTATAATAATATATGAATATTGGAGCGGCAGCGGAGCGTACTACAAAAAACTCATAGACTTGTATCCAGCAGGGCACACTTTTTCGGACGAAAATTTTGTTCGTGATGTCCGGTCTATAGGTATTGAATGTCTTTGCCTGGTGGACACAAGTCTATGATTTTTTTTTTATTACGCTCCACTGCCGTTCCATTATTCATTTCGGACCATCTTTGGCGAAGTTTGCGAGCGGTTTCAGAATAACTTTCCCCATATTTGTAATGAGTTTTCACAATTATAATTATAACGCGTTGTTCTTTCGAAAAGCGCTCCATTTTTTTTTAGTAATCGGGACAGAAGGAGGTGACAGCTGTCAAAACAAAAAAAAAAAACAAAAATGTTTGTTTGCAAGAAAAAAAAAATCAAACTTAAAAAAGATTTTTTGTCAAATTTCAGAGAATTTCAGAGTTGTTGTTGTTTTTGTTGAATTGTTGTTGTTAACCCCCGACGCAAAAAGAGGGGTGTTATAAGTTTCACCGCTATGTGTGTGTGTCTGTCTGTCTGTCTGTAGCACCGTAGCGCCCAAACGGGTGAACCGATTTAGATGCGGTTTTTTTATTTGAAAGCAGGGTTTCTTGCGATGGTTCTTAGACATAATTCATCAAAATCACAAACACTTTAGCCATGAAATTTTACGTATCGTCGGGGTACCGTTAAAATAAGTACCTACATACCTACAAGTACTAGGAACATTCCTTACTTAAGCCCGACGTGAAGTAAAATTTCATGGCTAGTGTTATTTTTAACTTTTTAAATGTTTTACTTTTTTGCGGTGGGGGTTTTTAAAATTTTTAAATTTTGTTGGAGTTGCTTGCATGAAAAAAAAATATTCCAATTTTAAAAAGTGCACTCTTACTGAGACCCTTTATTTGGCAATACTAGAGTCTGACTGGCATTAATCAATAGCGCAACAGTTGCTCTTCCTAACCTCCAAAGGAAAGCCGGTATGAATCGAGTTGTATGGAAACTTCGCTACTAAAACACACATACTTTTTATTGTAGTCTGGCAGTTAAAGTGTTAAGCCATTATACAGTGGTATTTCTTGTGTTCTAGAATGGAGTGCATGATATGTCGCAAGAGATACAATCACATGCAGTCAGCGGTACAACACTATGACGAGCAGCACGCTCCCGCCGGCGCCGGCATTCAACAAGGTTACACTTGCAAGGAGTGTGGCTTCACTACTACGTGAGTTAATCGTCCAAACTTTGATTCTGAGTCGACAAATACAAGGTGTCTAGAAGAAAAACTTCTTTATATGCGAGGGTATTATGATTTTTCTGTCACGAAAAACATTACTGCCGTGTGGAGCGCGTAGACGATAGTACCACAGTCTAAAAACATACAGTCGTCCGACGAAGCTGTCTAGACAGGGCAATCGTGCGGGGTGTGAGGGGCGAGACGCGGGAAAGCCGCTCCCGCAATGCGAACAAAACGATGTTCGTAGTGCGGGAGGTATTATTCAAGTCTAACGCGTTTAGAAGTTGTCGGTATTTTTCCAGAGATCAAAGGCGTCGTCCTACTGTATTAATATTTATACTGTGATAGTACTATGCGTTTCAAATGAGAATAGGAACGAAAATCTCTATCTGTCAGATCAGATGTCACTTGAAAAATACGCTCCACACGGACGAATTCTTTTGAGACGTTTTTTTCATTTTGAATAACTGCGACTCGGTAAAACAAAAAACTAAAAATAATTGATTACGCGAATAAGGTTTCGTTGCAGACCGTACTTTTCAAGTGACATCTGACAGATAGAGGCCATTTTCGTTCCTATTCTCATTTGAAACGCATAGTAACAACTGTATCGATTTCAAAAAATATCTCAAAAAGATTAGTTATCCTTATTAAAACTTCAATAACGTAACCCAGCCACGGTGTAAAAAAATAACCTAAAAAATTTCTTACATCGCGTGCGCTGCGAAAACTGCAAATCAGACTTGAAAATTTGCCGTAAAACTTCAAGTAAGTTCCTAAGTAGTATTTTTTTGTAACTAAATTAGTAAAGAATTAGAAAAATCTAAACATCGTTAGTACACTAAAACGACGGTATGCTACATCGACAGTAATCCAAGTCGATAGTACGCTGCATCGACTACCCGACCCGAGCCAGATTTAAATATATAGCCCCGAGCCAGTTTACTGTCGATGTAGCATACCGTCGTTTTAGTGTACTAACGATGTAGCGTACCAACGAATTAGGGTACTGTCGATGTAGCGTACCATCGATTTGGGGTACTGTCGATACATTAGCCCGTCGATGGAACGTTTTCGATACAGCGACCATCGATGTAGTGACTGACGATATTAAGAACTAGACCCACTAAAAAAAACCTTTTATAACTTCTGTCTATTGTAAGTGTAGCGACATCTATCTCCCCACATACGAACTATCCTACATCGCGGTATCAAAGTTATCCGCGCAGTTTGACGTATACAAGTTCCCGACAACAACCGTCGGGCAGTAGTTAGCCCACCAGACACAACATCCGTCTGGTCGGAGGATCCTCCCTTTTCAATGGTGGATGAGGAACTTTACACCCTGTTCCTCATACCTCCAAATAAGTAAATGGAGTATAGTATAACTAATACTTATAAATTATTTTTACAGCTCAAACCGCGCATACCGTTACCACATGGATAAACACAAGAAGAAGCAGAGCTGTAATATTTGTGGCAACACCTTCGTGAACAGCAACGGGCTTAAAGTGCACATGTAGTAAGTTTTTTGTAATCTATACTTTTATTTATTAATTTATTAAAACTTTATGCACAAGTAAAAAAAACTGTATAAAGGCGGACTTAATGCCGTAGGCATTTTCTACCAATCTACCTTAAGGTGGCGCAGAGATGGAACAAGGTAGGTGCAACGGAGTAAAAATTAAGGACAAAAAACTTGAGAGGTGTCAAGGGACACCCGGATGGAACGAAGTTCCCTTCGATCTTCATCTTCTCTCTCTCCCCCTCCCCCTCCATCTTCCTCCTCCCGTTCCCCTCCCTCCCCCTCTCCCTCCCTCGCTCCCCCAACCCTCCCCATATTCCCCTCCCCCTCTCCCACACCCTCTTCCTCTCCGTCCCTCTCTCTACCCCCTCCCTCTCTCCCGCTATCTCCCTCTCCCTCTCCCTGCGAACATGCGACGCCGCACAGCTTACAATAGCTTACTATAGCAAAAAGTGTCGTGACAACTTTTCGTAAGAATTATTTCCGTCTAGCCCCCTTTCACAACGCGCGATAAGGAACTTCGTTCTAATTAAGGACAAAAAGTGACACATAAAAATAAATACACAGATACATAGGTACTTTTCTTTTTCACCTCTAATATTAGCTCGTCAAGCTATACCAAACTGTCAATGGGAAATAAGAATAACAGTGCAAGTCTATTGGTGTGACCAGCGCGTTGTCAAATCACAGGTCTCGAGTTCGAACCCAAGGAAAAAAAAGAAAATACGTTAATTGGCATAACACGACATCTATCTCGTCACATACGAACCAACGACTGTCATTATATACCGCGATGTTAAAGTTCCTGACAGCAACCGTCGGGCAGTAGTAGCCCACCAGACACAACACCCGTCTGCGAGGAGGAGCCGAGCGAGCTATGGGGGATGAGGAACTTAACACCCTGTTCCTCTGGGCGTCTGTCGTTATTGTAACATGCTTAATTGACAACATTTCAAAAATACCGTTTTTTCATTTGCGTAAGCAAGCTAATTTAGATGTTAAGATGAAAACCATAATGTCAAACAAGACATATCTAATGTCAAAAATGACATATCTAATGTCAAACAAGACGTATCTAATGTCAATGTGTGACATTGACAACTGCTGAATGACAGTGACATCAAAGTAACAGTTTTTTTTTACTTATCACAGTAAAGCAAAGGATGTATCGCCGTTCCACCGTATGAGTGACGTCATTTGGCGCTTACGTCTTTTTAGAATGCACCGAATTTCAAAGTTAAAATTGTGAATGAAAAGTACATAATTCCGAAAAACCAAAAAATATAGGTCCTCTAGTTTTTTGGATTTACTTTTATATAACGTAATAAAACATGCAGGTTAAAATTTTGAAATTTTGTCAAAGTGTTTCCGTTACAAAGTGCGCATTATAAATAACATTTTTTAACTTCTGTCTAGTGCTATTGTAAATGAAGAATAAACATCTGTTTCAGTGTAGCCTATTTTTGACATTGACATGACAAGTTACCACAAACAACTTTCCTCTACAGCACAGTCCATAAACAATCCTCCCGCGTCTACAAATGCGAGCAATGCAACAAGTCGTACCGTGCTCGCTCCGGTCTAGAATCCCACCAACGTTCAGCGCACGGCACGGCGGACACGCGGGCTTTTTGCGTTGAATGCAAGACGCATTACAGAACAAAGCAGGGCCTGGCTCATCATTTGAGCACTAATTCAAGACATGTTAGCGAGAGTGACAAGAGGTAAGAAAATAACAATAATACTATAAATACCTAATACAAGCCTGTTACTGTCCCACTGCAGGGCAAAGACCATCATACAGAGAAGGCTCGAGCATTGATCACTACGCTTGCTCAAGGCGGATTGGCGACTTCAAACTTATATTTCACTATAAGTCCAGGTTTCCTCACGATGTTTTCCTTCACCGATGTATATGATGTCCAAGATAAGCTTAGGAAGTACATTGTCCAAAAAGTCACATTGGCACTAGCCCGGATTTGAACCACAACCTCGTGCATGAGAGGTAGCTAGGCGTCTTAACCTCTGGGCCATCACGAGGGGAGTGAGGTGTTAGACTCACCTCGCGACGTCTAAGAGGGGCACGCGATGATCTCGGGTCCATGTTCGTGGGGGGCGGCGGACGTCCCCGTGTCCGTCGCCCCTGGACCCATTCAGGGTGGCTGGAAGAGGGCGTTGTCCGCCCTCCGCCTGCACCCGGTGCGCCTGCTGCAGGCAGGGTGAGTGGAGGTAATCTCCCTCTCCCTTTCCGCAGCCTCCGTCTGCGAGATGACTGTTTCGCAGAAGGACACCACCGCGTCCCAGGACCCGACGCTGCCTTTGATCCTCTCGACCACGGCCGGCAGCGACAAGTCACTGCCTACTCCAGAGGCGAGGGCACGGCGCGGCTCCTCCCAAGCGGCACACTCTGCCAGCGTATGCCGCGCCGTGTCCTCCCGACAGTCGACATCTATACCTAACCTATCCTATTATAGCGAACCTAACTACCTTACTGAAATGCAATGATTTTGAAAGATACAAAATGCATAATTTTAAAGTGAACTACCGTACTACGTGTCTCTATGGAGCTTGAATATCAGCCCCTCCCTTTTCCGCGGTCTAAAAAAACAGTGTGACGTTACAGGTTCATCTGTGACGAATGCGGCGCCAAGTTTGTAACGAAGAGTAACCTTCAAGTGCATATCAACTGGGAGCACTTCAAGATCAATACGCATAGATGTACCAAGTGTATCAAGGTAAAAAACATTAATAATTTATTTAATTGTAGCGACATCTATCTTCGCCAAATACAAACTAACTGCGGACATCCTACATCGCGGTATCAAAGTTATCCGCGCAGTTTGAACGTGTACAAGATCCCGACAACAACCGTCGGGCAGTAGTAGCCCACCAGACACAACACCCGTCTGCGAGGAGGAGCTGAGGAACTTTACACCCTGTTACATTCCTCTAAATATTTATTTACTTAATACTTCAAGCACAAACATGTACAGTCAGCCTCATAAGTCGATATACATATCCATATTTCCTAAACTCATGAACACCTTAGCTTACACAAATTGCTAAACAAGACTAGTGCCAGGATTTAATTAACGTCTTAAAGGTTCAAAATTCACTAGTCTTGTTTAGCAATTTGTGTAAGCTAAGGTGTTCATGAGTTTAGGAAATATGGATATGTATATAGACTTATAAGGCTGACTGTACATGGTGGACTTAATGCCTTAGGCATTTTCGACCAGTCAACCTTAAGGTCATGCAGAGACAAACAGTGGTAGTAGGTAGGGCTTCCATTACGTAATTACGTAATTACGCAATTACGTAATTACGAACTCTTTTTAAAGTATTTTCAATTCCGTAACTGAAGATGTCAATTCCGTACTTACGTAATTATTGGTATCATAAATCAATCAAAATAGTCAACCAATAAAAAAGCATTAAGATACGTACCATATTAAAGTTATAATGTGGATACACTATACGATATAAGTACAGACGCCAACACGTCAAGTTACCCCAATGTGTCAAATTTGATCGTTTTTCAACTTTATGTCAAACAGAATTCAGAAATTACTAAAAAAATATGAAATTCAGAGGTTCATATTCAATTGGGAAAATTTGACACATTGGGGTAACTTGATGTGCTGGCGTCTGTACACCGAAACAAACAAACGGGGGATTCTCCGCAGTTTATTTTATCGTTCATCAAATCTTGCCAAAAATAGTTTTAAGAGGTACAGAATTGAGTTAGACATTTATCAACTCGGCGAGTCGGTGGGGCCGGGGAGTCCCTGGCGAAAAGTCCTTGCGACCACTGGGAACTACTATGCTCTTCACTTTCTTAACTAAAATGATAGTGTAGTTTCCGGTTGTTCAGTTCGCATCGCTAGACTCTGGACACAGTTGACACTTGATTACTAAATTGAAAGTTGGTGGTTAATGTGCGCAAATATTAACAATAGCCAATAGGGAATATATGATGTAATTTTAATTTGGTTCGAAATTTATTTTTTCCCAATCTTTAATGGCAGAAAATATGAACTAAATCATTATTTTACTTTTTAATAGCGTCATAATTATTTAAAATAATAAATAAAAGTGCGAATTAAGCGCGGGAAATTTAAATTTGTGAAACGCATCACCATCGGTTATAACGAAACGTGACGTCAAATACTACGACAACAAGACAAGTTACGCTTACAAAACAGTATTGGAAATATTGGAATGGACTTTTTATTGGAAAACATAATTATTGCCGTGTGTGTTGTGAATTAATTTAATGTTCAACTGTAATTTTAGCTTCATAGTAAAGTTATTAAACATTTAAGAAAATCACTGAAAGTGGTTTTGTAAAAGCACACTCTGTAGTGTTTTTGCATTTGGGTAGGCAAGCAGTACCTGTAAACTGGTTTTTCAGCTTTTTTCATGGTGAAATGTGAAAAGTAGTGAATAAAACTGCATGTAGCACACGGTTATTTTCTATTTTATTCTGGACTGTTCGGTCCGTTGACATACGTAAGTCACAGGCGCGCGCCTGCGTACAAAGGCATAACTATACAACCTCTATAGTACATTACACCTCCACCCTTAATCTAGAACTACTAATACAAAACACATTTCATATCATATCAACATAAACTACATACATATAATATTAATTACATTTTATAATTAATGGGCTTATTAAGTCGGCATTGCCGAATAGGTCGAGACTGGATCGGCTCAGGAGAAGGCAAGGCTGGTGGTGTTCTGGCCTGAACCGGCTGTTCTAAGCAATCTTCAAAATGTTCTTGATCCATATCGGTTGCGGTTGAAGCGTCGGCCCGTGGGCTACCCAGATCGGGTGCTCCCTGATCCTGAGCTACCTCTACCATCCCCGACATCTCACTTGCTGGGCTAGAAGGACCGATTAATGAACTCCGTATCCGCTGTTTTAGCTGATCTACGTGTTTATGGAATTCCCTACCTAAAGTATCTACCACCCTATAATCTGTGGTTCCCATTTTTTGTGTCACTTTTCCAGGTAACCATTTATCCTGACCTCTGTACTGGCGCAACCAGACATCATCCCCCGGACGTAATTGACGCGACCCACTTGCGCCGTATTTGTGTTGCCGTTCTTGAGTCTCTTTAACTTTACTTTCCCGGTCAGGTCGTAAGGCGTCGAATTTAGTACGCATCCTACGACCAAACATAAGTGATGCTGGTGTCTCACCTGTTGTGCAATGTTCTGTGTTTCTATATTGAAGTAAAAAGTTATTTAAATATAATTGTATATTTAAATTTTCCCTAATAGCTTTTTTGATTGCTCTTTTCACCGTATGCACTGCATTTTCTGCAGCCCCGTTTGAGGCAGGGTGATAGGGTGCTGAAAATACATGTTTAATGCCATTGGAACTAAGAAATTGTGAGAATTCCTGACTTGTAAAAGGTGGGCCGTTATCTGAGACGATTTGTCTTGGCAGACCAAAACGTGCAAATACATCACTTAAAACGCCGATTGTGTTACTAGCTGCCGTATTGGGTACTTGACTAACTTCTAGCCACTTGGTCCTGGCATCCACCATTACTAAAAATATTTTTCCTGTAATGGGACCTAAGAAATCAACATGAACGCGGGCCCAAGGCTTGTCTGGCCACGGCCAAGGACAAGACATGTGTCTAGGTGGTGCCTCACTTTCAATCGCACAGACGCGACAACTCTGACAAATATTCTCAATATCTTCGTCCATACCCGGCCACCAAACGTAGCTTCTAGCGAAAGCTTTAGTTTTTACTATCCCCATATGGGCCTCATGTAAATCAGTTAAAACCTTATGCCTGCATGCTCCTGGTACGACAACCCTATAACCCCACATTACACAACCTAGCTCTTCGTACAGTTCTGTTTTACGATTAAAATACGGTTTAAGTGATTTTATTTCATTATCAGCGGGCCAATCATCTCGTAAATATGTTAAAACTCGGCTTAACAATTGATCTCTACTGGTTTGTTTTTTAATCTCATTATAATCTAATAACATAGAACTTTGAGCGAAATGTAAATGTGTTTGTTCCGGAATATTACTAAAAGCTTGTTTACTTTCTGTAAGGGCGGGTAGACGCGATAGCCCATCTGCCCCGTTCTGCTTAGATGTAACATATTCGATATCATATGTGTAGGCGGATAACTTGATTGCCCATCTTTGAAGCCGACTGGCAGCCATCGCTGGTATACCTTGTTTGGGCCCAAAAATAGTGACTAAAGGCTTGTGGTCAGTGCGTAGTGTAAAACGTCGCCCGTATAAATATTGATGTAGTTTTTCGAAGCAAAACACAATAGCCAAAGCTTCACGCTCAATTTGTGAATAATGTTTCTCTGCGTCGCTAAGAGCGCGCGACACATACATTACCGGCCGTTCCTGCGCTGCCATTGCAGCCGAGCCGGTGGCAGCGCCATCCTGCTCGCACATCTGACTAAGCACGCCACCTATGCCCCTAGCACTCGCATCGCACGTTAAAAACAACGATTTATTTGGTTCGTAATGAGTTAAGACATCGGGACTAATTAAAGTACATTTCACTTTTTTAAAAGCGTTCTCACACTCTCGATCCCACTTCCATATCACTTCTTTCTTAAGTAATCTATAAAGTGGTGCTAGTATCATGCTTAAATTCTTAACAAATTTTCCATAATAATTAATTGTACCTAAAAACGCTCTCAAGTCCGTGACATTGGCCGGTCTTGGTATATTAAGTATACCTTCCACCTTTTCCGGGTCTACTTTAATTCCTTCAGCTGTAATGATGTATCCTAAACCTAAATATTTAACTTCTCCTGTCATGAATGAACATTTACTTTTCTTAATTTTCATTCCGTTCTTATGTAACCTTTCAAATACTTTTTCTAACGTACCTAAATGTTCCTTGATATTTGGTGATCCAATGATAATATCATCGAGAAATACTTCAACGTTTGGAATACCGTTAAAAAGGTTGGCCATGATTCTTTGGAATATTCCAGGGCTTGAGGACAGACCAAAAACTAGTCTTTTGTATTTAAAAAGGCCCTTGTGGGTATTTATAACCGTACAATTATCGGGGTCTTCTAATTCTATTTGATTATAAGCCTGTGTCAAATCAATTTTTGTAAATATCTTTGCACCGTTTAGATTAACTAGCAAGTCGTTTATGCGTGGTAAGGGATATTTATCTACTAATAGAACTGGATTTATCGTTATTTTGTAGTCAGCACAGATACGGAGTCCCCCATCAGCCTTACGTACCGGTACCAGTGGGGTAGCCCAGTCCGCGCTGTCCACGGGCTCGATGACACCGGCGCGTAGCATTCCCTCCAATTCTGCCTCTACACGGTCGCGTAGTGCGTACGGAACTGGCCGTGCGCGGCAGAACACTGGTGTCGCTCCCTCGCGTAATCGTAAACGAGCCTTGCCTCCCGTGAACCGGCCCAGTTCTTCAGAGAACAAATCCTTAAATCTGCAAAGTAAATGTGTTAATTGATTTTTACAATCATCTGTTTTTATTGTATTAATATTATTTTGGTACAATGGTATTCTAATTTTTAATTCTGTAAGCCATTGTCGACCTAGTAACGAAGTAGTGCCTCCTTGTATTATGAATAATTCTAAGTATTTGGACTTACAGCCATACTTGACTAGTGGCCTAATTACCCCTATTGGTTTGATGACAGTACCGTCATAAAATCTAAAAACTAAATTTGATTTTTGTAATGGTTTGTGACTAAACAATTTCTTATACATTTCCATACTAATACATGATACTAATGATCCTGTATCAATTTCCATGGATAATTGAATTTCATCCACCAATACAGTTAAGCTCACCGGTTTAAAGCTGTTCAAACTGAGTTGATGCAATTCTTCTACCGCCTCCCAGTCTTCCTCTTCTGACAAAGGAGGCTCATCCTCCCCTGACTGGTCTTCAGAGTGTGGCTGCCTAGCCTCGTCAGCTGCTTGCACGTGCGCCACCATATTGTTGGTGACACGTCGAGCTCTTGGTTGCTCACTTCCTGGACGCATCGGACAAACCCTGCGGAGGTGTCCCCTCCGTTTGCATCTACCGCAAACAAACCGATTATATCTACATTCTTCGCTCTGGTGATCCGCAGCCCCACACGCCAAACAATGATTTTTAATTGCATTGTCGGCGGTATTTTTGAGTGCAGGTCCCGAGGCGCGTGCCTGTCCGTGCCGACCGCCCCAGCTCCGGCGCCCGCGGCCGTCCCAAGCGACCGCATGCAGTGCGCCTGCTGCACCCTCGCTGCCACCGCCAGCTTCGCTATAATTACCGACTGTCTGCTCCACGGCTGCTGCATCCCGTTCCGCCGCTTCCATAGCACATGAAATTTTGACGGCGTTGCTATACTGCAGGTTCTCCTCCGTAAACAGTCGTTGTCTTATAGGCTCACTTCTCAAACCGCAAACTAATTGGTCACGTAAATTTTCTTCCAACACGGACTTAAACTCGCAAAACTTTGATGTTTTTTTTAATTCCGAAATATATTGCAAAATCGATTCACCCGCATTCTGTCTTCTCTGTCGGAAACGATACCTTTCAGCCATGAAAGACGGCTTGGGTTGCAAGTGATCCGTCATCATTTTCACCACTGCCGCGTAGGTTTTAGTACTAGGTCTATCTGGACTTGTTAAATTACTTAAAAGTTCATATGCTTCGTCACCCATCGTTGCTATTAACGTGGGTAACCAAAGATCTTCCTTCACGTTATTCACTTTGTAGAACATTTCTAGCCGTTCTACGTACATAGTCCAGTTTCCCGACCTCACGTTAAACTCTGTTAATTTGCCGATAGACATTATGCAAATAAATAATTTAGTTCAATCCTAGGTAAGAATCCAATCTCGTCGCCAGTGAAAAGTAGTGAATAAAACTGCATGTAGCACACGGTTATTTCATATTTTATTCTGGACTGTTCGGTCCGTTGACATACGTAAGTCACAGGCGCGCGCCTGCGTACAAAGGCATAACTATACAACCTCTATAGTACATTACAAAATGGTTAGAAGAACGAAAACACCCAAAGTAATAGTAATAGAATAATAGTAAATGACGTAATCGAAAAGGCGCGCGAATATGGCGGCGTTTAAACAGCTCAAATTTATTCTGTATTTTAAATATTTTTTTAAGCTTCATTAATGCATTTTAAAACATTTTTATATTTTTTACTATGTTAAAACGTTGTAAACAGTGAATTAAAAATATAAAAAAATACATGCTTACCCTATTTGTAGCAGTTGTATCTTTTTCGTGGGTGACTTTATATGTGTGGAATCTCTTAAAAGATGTAAGTACTTAAACCAAAGGCTTGATCAGTCTTTTAGTATTAAAAGGGAATAAAAAACCCCCTGGAGCATGAACAATTCAAACAAAATAATTAGTAAATCAAGCATTATCAGCCGGATATTTTATATTGTAAGAAGTTACCCGAGTGACAAAACTTTAAATGCTTTGTTATTTAAGAGATCACATTTTCAAGAAGAAAGATTATATTCGGGACGAAAAAATATGGTTTGACTTTCACATATCTGATAAGTTCCTGAATATTTTTTTTTTTTTGTTTAATTATTGTGTTTATTTTGATAATTCCTTGAATATAAGATAGTAAATGACAATTGTAAAAATTGTAGATACTCTATCTACAATATTTACCAAAAACATAGCCGATAAAAAAAAAATAGGAAAAATTCCGTAATTACGTAATTACGGAATTGGAGAAAAAAGTTGCGTTATTAGTTACGTAATTGACATTTCCGTAATTTTGGAAGCCCTAGTAGTAGGTGCAATTGATAACATTTCAAAATCTTAACCTGCATGTTTTAATACATCATATAAAAATAAATCAAAAACTAGAGGACCCATATTTTTGGGGTTTCGAAATTATGTACTTTTCAATCATAATTTTAACTTTGTAATTAGTTGCATTCTAAAAAGACGTAAGCGCCAAATGACGTCATTCATACGGTAGAATGGCGATACATCATTTGCTTTACTGTGATTACGTCAAAAAAAAACTGTTACTTAGATGTCACTGTCATTTAGCAGTTGTCAATGTCATACATTGACATTAGATATGTCTTGTTTGTTTGACATTCTGGTTTTATCTTAAAAATTTGCTTGCTTACGCAAAGGTAACTACCTCATTACACCGTAGAAGTGACGTCATCGCATGTTTTGGGGTTTTTATTTTTTTTCTCAGAACCTAAGCAATAAAAAATATATTTTAACTCCCCATACAAAAGTGAAGAAACGGTATTTTTGTTTTAGGGTCAAGTCAATTTTGAAATGTTGTCAATTCCGTAAGAAATAGACAATAGATTATTATTTTTATATCCTCATCATTATTTATTTTCTTATAGGTATTCAAAAGCCGTAACGCACTCAATCGCCACGTTACTTACGTTCATAACAAGAAGCGACCGCCGCGCAACAAGATTTGCGATTACTGCGGGAGAGCCTTCACTGTAAGTACCCATTAGGGTTTGAGAATTATCTATAATCCGGGCGGGTGCAATTAGCCGCTATGCCTCTGCATTTTAAATCTGTACATACATACATAAACTCACGCCTTTTTCCCATGGGGGTAGGCAGAAACTACAGAGCGCCATATGCTACGATTCTTACATACTTCTTTTGCTTCGTTTACATTCATACATGTTGTCATACACACACGCCAGATGCGAGTACTACGCACCTGACCTTTCTGAAGAACCTCACCAATAAGGTCTATGTATGTCCTTCTAGGGCGTCCCCTCCCGGCGTTCCCACTTACATCTGCCTTGTAAATATTTTTCGTTAGTCGCCTTTCATCCATCCTTTCAACGTGACCAAACCATCTAAGCATACTCTTTTAAATTTTTGTTACTACATCTTCTTTTAAACCACAACGTTGTTTTATCACATCATTCCTCAATCTGTCATTAATTGTTACACCACACATACGCAAGGAACGCATTTCTACAGCATTTATTCTACTTAAATTAAATCTGTAATATCTTCGAAAATATTAATTTAAATTAAATGCTGTAAAGGACAATATTGATCTATGTTAAGTGGACGATTTATTTAAGGTACTTTTGAAATTGGATAAGGATTAAATTAAATGTTTTGCATTCCTGCTTCTACGAGCCTTTGTTTTCTAATGAAAATGGAGTAAGTATAATGATTATTTGAATTTCTTTTTGTTTTCAGACACAAACTATCCTGCAGTCCCACATTCGCACGCACACCGGAGAGCGCCCGCTACATTGTACACACTGTACGGCAACATTCGCCCATTCAGCAGCATTATATACCCACAATAAATTGTTACATACTGCCAAATAAGTAATACAGGGTAATTCAAAGTTCAAGCCTTCATTTGAAAAAGCAATAACAAATAAACGAGCATTTTTGTAATACAACAATTTAATTTATTTCATTCATCCTGAACATTTCAGTTTCATACACTAGTGAAACATCATATAAATGTACTTAATACATAGTGGAGTAAACATATTGCAAACGATACTGAACTTTATATTAAAGTACATAAATAATTACCTAATTCCGACCTCTGGTTATCATGGTACCTGGTCAAAAAAGTAAAAAAAATATGACTTTAGCCAGCCATGTCAAAAAAGATCACTTTAGTCAGAAAAGTCATTCAAGTCAACATTAGTCAGAAAAGTCATTCAAGTCAACATTAGTCAGAAAAGTCATTAAAGTCAACAGTCTTGTTCTAATAACGTGACCTTTTTAGCGCTAGTGTATATCTTGTGCACTCGCTTCCTATGCGTGTACAGCGATGCGCTCTGTCTGAACGTGCAGCCGCAGATCTCACAAGAGAGCGGTCGTTCACCTGTGTGAATTAGTTCGTGCTCGCGGAGACCTTTTTTGTCCTGGAAACGGAGACAGAAAGATATTAATTAAGTATAATAAATTGATTTATTTCTGACATAGTCCATACATTTCAGAAATTATAAACACATACAGTAATAATGCAATACAATAAATTACTCTTGAACTATACCTGACTAATTGAACTCATTATATCTCTTTTAGAGATCTGCCCCCCTAGCCAAGTTACAAACGATTCGTATCTATTCTCTTTCTACAATCGAGAACGCCTCAAATCCCTTTGTTTTGACCACGTGACTTATCACTTTTCGCTAAGTCACGTGGTCAAAACAAAGGGATTTGAGGTGTTCTCGATTGTAGAAAGAGAACAGATACGAATCGTTTGTAACTTGGCTAGGGGGGCTGATACTTATCTTTTTCACAAGGCAAACCTTATGTGGTCGTCTTGGCAACATTTTACATGAAATGTTTTGGTGGGATTTCAGTTCTTTTGTAAGTTGTTGCACATCAGTAGTGCCGGTTTTCATAGCCCATTCTCTGTCTTTGCCATTCTTCTTTTGATGGTTTACTGATTACCATAAGCGATGAATCAGGGCGATATTTCGCTCTTAAGCGGTTATATTAACTCATACAAACTTCCACCCCCCCATTTTAGGGGATGGGGGGCGAAAGTTATGAGTTTATGAATTGTTTTGTTGGTTGTATACTAAACTTAGATTACATACCAAATTTCAGCTTTCTAGCACTGAAGGAAGTACCCAAACATTTTGATGATCATCAGTGTGTCAGTGTATTTTAGATATCAATAAAATCTAAAGTAATAGAGCTAGTCAATTGAGACTTTGTATGTTTAATGAGTCTATTAATGACATCATATCCTGAGAATATGAACTCTCTGGTACATCGGAAACCAACTCTATGAGGGTTCAAAGAAACGACGAAACACTTCGAGAAAAGGTAGGTAGTGCCCTTGCGCTTCGCTTGGCACGTCTTGGCGGGGGCACTCCCGTGCCCCCAGATAAAATAAGTGACTTACCCTAAAAGCTTTGCCACACTGTTGACATATCTTGTCTCTGGCGCTTTCTTTGACGCCATCGTGAGCGCGACGCATGTGTCTGGTGACACAACGACGTGTTGCCAAGGCCTGTGCAAAGGAAATTGAACTGTAAGACCATTAAAATTGAAAGAATATTTATTTGGCATAATACAGGTACATATTGGTTGTAACAACTTCATGATGGTTCGGCCGCGGCCGCTCGCGCTTGTTCGTTGACCCGACCGGCCCGCTTGTTTAGTATCCATTGCATTTTTGTAACTTCAACTGCGTAATTTATTTTGAAAAATCGATAATTTTGATAATGTTTGTTCGGAAGAAAGTTTACTAATGATACTTGGAGTACGATTTTGAAAAAAAAAATATATCACTTTGACCTTCAATATCTCCAGAACCAGTGAATTCCCAGGTATTTTTTAGAAGAAAAAGCTATCCCAGTTAGGGGTTTTTTTTACACCCTGATGTTCGCGGCTCGCAAGTTCTAATGGACTATAGTAAAACAACGGCGTGTTTGCAAGCCTGTGCAAAGGAAATTGAACTCTATTAACTCACCTTCCCACACACAGTACACTTGTGTTGAGTCTTTCCCATATGCTGATAGTTAACATGATCCCTTAACTCTCCGCGCGAACGATAACCTTTGTCACACATTGTGCACTTGTATCTGTAATCAAAAAACATCCTTACATTGTTGAGAATAGGGTCCAATTTACCTGCCCCGGCAAACTTCGTTCTAGCTTAAGACTTGTCAAATTGTCACCTGATAATGGACTGGGAAGATATTTTGTCACCTGTCATCACATCCAAGATGGCGCTGCATTTGGAAAATTTGAAAATAAACGAATTTTCTCTTTTTTTTTTTATTTGAAAACCAAACTACTAAACCTATTTCAATGAAATTCAAATGGGAATCTCACGGGAAATGTTCCCACTTAAATAAAAAATAAAGAGTTATAAGGTAAAAAGATTAAAGATACCGGGGCTACAATCCGCAACTCCACGTCAAAGCGCGTATTTTACATAATAAAGTAAAACAAAGAAAAAAATTAAAACAATACAAAAGAAATTCATTCAAAACGGGCCGAGGATCAGCACTCATTGAGCGTCTAATTTACATAAGACATCCCCCCAAAAAGACCGGCCTTCGCCACTTCCTAGCGTTTTTGCTGGGAAGAAGTGGCGGAACAAACTCCCCAGCAACACATCTGTCTCATAAGTTAGAATAACTTGAATTAACACAGTTCACATTACAAATCAATAAATTCAAATTGAAACAACAAGAAAAAGATGGATGTAAGGCGACTAATGAAAGGTATTTACAAGGCAGATGTAAGTGGGAACGCCGGTACCCCGGACGTCCTAGAAGGACATACATAGACCTTATTGGTGAGTTTCTTTAGAAATATCAGGTGCATAGTACTCGCAACCGGCGTGTGTGTATGACAACATGTATGAATGTAAACGAAGCAAAAGAAGTAGGTATGTAAGAATCGTAGCATATGGCGCTCTGAAATTTCTGCCTACCCCCATGGGAAAAAGGCGTGAGTTTATGTATGTATGTATGTATGTACAGACGCCAGCACATCAAGTTACCCCAATGTGTCTAATTTCTTTGATCGTTTTTCAACTTTATGTCAAACAGCATAAGGTTCATATTAAATAGGGATAATTTGACACATTGGGGTAACTTGATGTGCTGGCGTCTGTAGAACAAGAAAAACAAAACGCAACCGTATTGATAACCTTGTATTATGTAATGTAGATCTTCTCAGATACTTTTACATGTCTTTTTTTTTTAACTAAACTAAATGGCATTTCCAAAGTGACTGATCCCTGAGAAGAAATGCCGAAAGAAACTCAGGGGTCATGGTCTCTTTTAAAGTCCAGACATAAGATTATATTCATTTACTATGCGAGTCTCACGATGCAGGGCAAAGTCTGGAATAGCCCTTTGAAGAAAGAATCAATTCAGCTTTAAGCCGACCTGTTCCGACAGACGGCATGCAATAAATAAATAAATAAATATTCCACAACTTTTTCACACAACGCCATCTAGTCCCAAGCTAAGCTAAGAGCTTGTGTTATGGGTACTAAACAGCTGATAAACATACTTATACATATATTTCTAAATACATACATAGTATAGATAAATTACACCCAGACACAGAACAAATGATCGTGCTCATCACACAAACATTTGTCCTGGGTGGGAATCGAACCCACGACCTCCGGCACAGCAGTCAGGGTCACTAACTACTAGACCAACAGGCCAGTCAAATGGCAATGTAATGTATATAAATGTAAATTGGTTAAAAAATATCCTTACTTGTGCAAATCAGTCTGCGCGTGCGCCTGTGTGTACTTCAAGTGATGTTCGTAAGACGCTCGGCTCACGAAGCACTTGGTACATTCCGCGCAGTTGAACCGCTGCCTGTCTGAATGTATGCGCGCGTGTACTTTCACCAGATCTGTGCGTATCATCTTGTGACAAACTGGGCATTCCTCCCGTGGTGGCGGACCTTGGTGGAGTCTGGGAGACAGGCAAAATGTTAAGGCTGTATTGCGGGATGGGTGTGTTCGTGTGTACTAGATATAATAATAATAATAATTAAAAAAAAAGTAATAGAAATCCCCATAAATATATCGAACTAAAAGATGAAATAACCCGACTTTGGCATCTCCCAAGTAATCCCCATAGTAATATCTACAACAGGAGTCATCCCAAAATAAATAAATAAAATAAATAAATAATAATATAATAATAATTTATTTAATTCAGACACAGTCCATACAAAATATAAAAATTGGAATGACAATCACAATAATGAATATAAATTAAATTACACATACACATAATTCAAATCAAAATCAAATTAAAATCATCTAAAACATTAAAATAATCAATGAAAAATTAAATTACACAAACACATTAAAATTACATAATTAACCAAATGTCAAATATTTATAAATATTCTACAACTTTTCACACAACGCCATTTAGTCCCAAGTTAAGCTTGAGAGCTTGTGTTATGGATACTAAATAGCTGATAAACATACTTATATATTTCTAAATACATACATATTATAGATAGATTACACCCAGACACAGAACAAATGATCATGCTCATCACACAAACATTTGTCCTGGGTGGGAATCGAACCCACGACCTCCGGCATAGCAGTCAGGGTCACTAACTACTAGACCAACAGGCCGGTCAAAAAAACAGCTTCATCAGTCCCTTAGATCCCTGAACCTACCTTCCAACACTAACCATCTACTGCAGAAAGCAGTTATTCTCAATACATGCAGGCTAGTAAGAAAGTTTCTTCAGTGTGAGACGGACAACGTACAACACTTTTAACCCAACTGATGACCACTTGACTTAGGCCCGTGCAATCAGGAATTCCCGGATAATAATAATAATAATAAAGCCCATTTATTTCCAATCCACAATAATAATTGTTATTACATGCGATTTAAATTATATTAACATTAAATACATTTTTTTTTTCTTTTACTCGCTATCGTTACTATCTTCAGTACCATTGATCGGAACCCCTTCTTGGGTAAAGGCCTCCTCCAGCTTCTTCCAAACCTCTCTGTCCATGGCTCTCTTTCTCCAATCGCTTCCTGCTATCGCTTTTATATCTTCAATCCACCTTTTTCTAGGGCGCCCTCTTCTTCTTTTTCCTCCTGGTCCTTTCCACATAGTTGTCTGTTGTGTCCATCTTTTGTCTGTGCGTCTTGCTATATGTCCTGCCCACTGCCACTTCTGTATTAGGGCGTATTGTAACGCATCTATAACCTTAGTTTTCTCTCTAATTTTTTTTTCTTTCTAATTCTTCTATTCTAATTCCCGGATAGTCGGAGATAAAAAAATGTAATACCAAAAATAATAATAATAAGACATATAAGCGTAGCGCAGTGGTCTAAAGATCGAGTTCCATGCCCAGAAAAACTTGAAGTCAACTTGATTTAAAAAAAAAAAACTATTTTACAAAAAATAGCGCTTTAGTGGTTTTGTCTCATTCATTATTATTGGCCACCGACTAGCGAATCTAGAGTTATTTTACACCGGTTAGTGTTTACTTGAAGTCGGTTGTATTTTTTGTAAAAAAGTTTTTATTTTGCAATTTTTAGTTTTTGGTTTTTATGTAGAAAGGTAGATGATTCATTATTCTTCCATTTGTTTTAATGTTGCGATCAAACAAATAAACAGATTTAGATGAAATCAAAAAGAAAGTTCATAAAATGAAAACCGGGCCAAAATATGTTAAATTTTTATGAAAGCAAATAGCAACTATTTCGCATTGAACTTAAAAAGAATCACATAAATCGGTTCACAAATCTCCGAGTAATCGGTGTACAACCAAAAAAACAAAAAAAATACCGATCGAATTGAGAACCTCCTCCTGAAGTCGGTTAAAAATGAAAATTAAATAGTTAAGTTCATCTTTAAAAAAGAGATGCTTTTAATGCGCGCAATGAAGAGCGCGACAACGCAACGCAACTTTTGATCAGCTGAGCGTACTGCCGGCCGCGGCCACTCGCGCTTGGTCCTTTACCCGTCCCTCCGCTTGTGTTTAGTATATTCTATTGCATTTTTGTAAGTTCAAATGCGTAATTTGTTTTGAAAAATCGATAATTTTGATAATGTTTGTTCGGAAGAAAGTTAACTAATGATACTTGGAATACGATTTTGAAAAAAAAAATATTTCACTTTGACCTTCAATATCTCCAAAACCAGTGGATTCCCAGGTATATTCTAAAAGAAAAAAACTATCCCAGTGATGGGTAGAATATGTAGTTTACGTTAAGGGTCTTTTTACAATAGAAGAATGTAGAATGTAGACCAGCCCCCCTAGCCAAGTTACAAACGATTCGTATCTATTCTCTTTCTACAATCGAGAACGCCTCAAATCCCTTTGTTTTGACCACGTGACTTAGCGAAAGGTGATAAGTCACGTTGTCAAAACAAAGGGATTTGAGGCGTTCTCGATTGTAGAAAGAGAATAGATACGAATCGTTTGTAACTTGGCTAGGGGGGCTGAAGTTATGGGATAGGTACAAAAATAAATCACTTTGTATGTTCACGTACTCACTGCTCATGCCTCGTAAGGTTATTCTTGAAGGCGAACCTTTTGCCGCACGTCGCACACTTGTAGCCCTCTCTGTGATGACGCTGCACGTGCTTCCATCTTTGATTCTTGTTACTGCAAAGAAAACGGTGCAAATGATTTATTAATTCTAAGGCAGATTTATTTCTTGACTTTCAAAGCACAATTGCAAAACATGTATATTTAATCTAACGAAACGTTGGCCTCCGCCTCCGCGTCCGCCTGCGCCCGGTGCGTCTGCTGCGGGTGAGTGGAGTTGATCCCTCTCCCTTTCCGCAGCCTCCTTCTGCGAGACGACCGTTTCGTAAAAGAACATCATTGCGTTCCAGGACTCATCGCTGCCGACCATCGCCTCGACCACGGACTATACTGGCTTTTTTTTATTGATGGAAAATCCTCATATATAGATGTCCCCCGCCCTGCGGAGGGCAGAGGGGTCGGTCAGACTCTAACTGACTAAAAACCACCCCGTATTCCTTTTCACACTGCGCCGGGGGTCACGGGAACAGAAGATACTTCCGCGATCCCCGACTGGTGCCGGCGCCGAGGGCCTCCCCAAGTCAGCGAGGGGAGTGAGGTGTTAGGCTCCCCTCGTGACGTCTAAGAGGGGCGCGCGTGAACACGACGCGCCGCCACCTTGGGTCTATGTACGTGGAGGGCGGCATACGTTCCCATGTCCGTCGCCCTGGGCCCATTCAGGGGGGCTGGAAGAGGTCGTTGTCCGCCCTCCGCCTACGCTCGGTGGCTGAACTGCTTACAGTTACTTAGTAGTATAAATAGAACCTTCATGTAAACCAACAGGAAATATGCATGTAATTTAAATATGGTTCCAATATTTTTTTTCCGAATCTTTAATGGCAGAAAATATGAACTAAATCATTATTTTACTTTTTAATAGCGTCATAATTATTTAAAATTAAAAATAAAAGTGCGAATTAAGCGCGGGAAATTCAAATATGTGAAACGCATCACCATTGGTTATAACGAAAAGTGACGTCAAATACTACGACAACAACTCAACGTCTACAAAACATACAATGTGTAAGTATGACATTAAATATTGGAATGGACTTTTTATTGGAAAACATAATTATTGCCGTGTGTGTTGTGAACTAATTTAATGTTCAAGTGTAATTTTAGCTTCATAGTGAGGTTATAAAACATTTAAGAAAAATTACTGAAAGTGGTTTTGTAAAAGCACAATCTGATAATATTTATTGCATTCGGGTACAAGTAATACCGGTAAACTGGTTTTTGAGCTTTTTTCGTGGTGAAATTGTTAGAAGAACGAAAACACCCAAAGTAATAGTAATAGCATCATAGTATTTGACGTAATCGAAATGGCGCGCGAAAATGGCAGCTCAAATTTATTCTGTATTTTAAATATTTTTTTAAGCTTTATTACTGCATTTTTAAATATGTTTATATTTTTTTTCTATGTTAAAACGTTGTACACAGCGAATAAAAAATATAAAAAAATACATGCATATACCCTATTACGTAGAAAAAAAGCCTTATTGGAAACCGGTTACGAAACCACGGTTTCTTAGACGGCCGAAGCGGTGTGTAAGTTGTGGAATATTTATTTATCTACTTACTCAAAATATTTGTTGCATTCAGTGCACAGGTAGCCGTAAGGTGTTCGCTTATCCAGCATGGAGGATTTCCGATGTGGCTTCGAAATGGGATTCTTAACTTCGGCAGTTTTGTGGCGAGTCTGCAAAGAGAATATTAGTGATTATTATAAAAAAAAAACGAAAAAAATCGTCAAAAAAATAAAATAAAATATATTTTCTAATACTTTTGCTCATCGAGCCGTTCCTTATACCCCATTGGAACTAGAAGCCCCATTTGAAACTTCGACCGCCTATAAAAATTTAGACCTCCTATTTTTTTAAAGATTTACCCCAAACTGTAAAATTTTCCCAATTGAATATGAACCTTATTCTTTTAGCAATAAAGTTGAAAAAGCTGATAAGCTTCCTCTTTCCTAAACTCACTTATTTTGCTGTGCCCGACAGGGTCCATGTTATGATCTAATTTTAAGTTTTACCACCTAAGAAAACATGTGGAATGCAATAAAAGTATTGAGTAATGAAAACTATCGATGAAATTTGACATATTGGGGTAACTTGATGTGCTGGCATCTGTACTTACGAGTGGTTTATAAAAATGCCAAATTTCATGATTCTAGGTCAACGGAAAGTACCCTATGAATTTCGATTCCCTTGAGAGTGTCGAAATATTCGTTTTTTTTTTGCGGATTAAACGGCCGTATCTTTTTTTTACGTACACTAGAAGTTTGATTTTTTCACAACTTCATGAGACGGAAGACCCGAGTATACGGTTCAAATTTCAACTTGATGCCTTTAGGCGTTCCCAAAATAAAGGGCCTTGACAAACAGACAGACGGACAATCAAGTGGAAAGAAAGGATTAGAAACCATCTCCTTTTAAAGTCTATTGAAAAAAAAACTATTTTGAATTTTGGTATGTCAAATATTTTGTATTCGTATAGCGATCTTATTCAACAGGAGTTGCTGCTTGCAAGCCACACACACGACGGTGGCCGAGTGCAAACTAATATTTTTGGTTTCAAACTTTTGTGCAATAACTCACGGCAGTGATCAGTAAAATAACCCTTAGCTTCAAGCCATTAAGGTTTACGCAATTTAGCAAAATTTGTTTAAAAACTAAAATCGTTTTGATTTTTTTTCTGGGATTAATTGGAATATTTTGGTAGTTCTTTCTGCCACCATTTTGAGTTGATCATGTCTCCTTACATAAAATATTTTTAAATAAACACATTACTGTTATTAAATAGAAGAAAAATGTTCCTAAACTCAAAACGAAATCGACAATTTTGTGTGAAGAGGTACCGGAAATGATTTTTTACAATATTATTTACCTAGACTTTACAATAAAAAATTGCGACCTTTTGAAGATAAAGGAGTAATCTGTCTGTGGTGATTATTATAAAGATTTAGTTTAGTTTAGTTGTGCCGCAAAATGTACCGAAAAACTGTTCATTTTGGTCAGATTTGTAAACGCGTCCTTAAATTACCCACCTTTTTTCTTTTTCCAGGTATAACCACATCTTTCATAGCATGTCCAGTTCTCAAATGAGACAGCATTTCATTGACACTAAAGGCTGTATACACACAAAACTGACAGCTATGTCTATGGTAATGTGATTCTCTATGGTCTTGGTACGTTGTTAGGCTAATGTAGACTAGGCATATATCGCATTGAAGGTGGTCGGGTTTCTGAAAAAGACTTTAGTAAATTAATATTGTTAGTAGGTGACTTACGACATACAAAGGCCAGTACATAAAGCTACTGCAATGCATCGATAGTTATTCAACTTTACTGCAAAAATAATAAGGTTCATTTTCAATTCTGGCACCTGTACTTGGTACTAATACAAAACTTGAGCGAAACCCGCACGGTATGTATGTCTACCCGCGGTGGCAAAAAATACGCTTTTATTTCTCGGAACCCTTGAGTTCCGTACCTTTAGAAGGCGTACGAGGGACCGAAGCCAACTCACAGAGGCCCATTGTCGTCTTTAATCAAATGAGGCACCAATCGCAGATTTTCCCTGTATGCACTAGACAAGTGCACCCAAGGAAAACCTACGACTGGAGTAAGACTATTGCAGAATATAGTAACAAAAGTACTGGACTATAGGTTAGGGTAGCTAAAATGGACTGGATACCTAGAACTATGAAAGACTGTGGCCCCTGCCTTATCAATGTTACATATACACAGATTAAATGACAGGGGGTGACTTGTATACTGCGGCCGCTAGCGCATAGTGACGTAGCGACACGAGGGCAACATGTCCTGAGATGCTGAAGATAAAGGAGTGGAGCGGCATTCCACGGCTATCAGGACAATCCCGGAAGTACGTCCAAGATCCCTACCAGCACCTTACTGGAATGCTTCCTTCCTCCGAGCACGTTTGCTCTTGCGAATCTCCACTCTAGCCGGCTAACTAAGGAAAGAAAGAGGTGGGGGCTCCGTTCCTCGCCAGAGTTCACTCTAGCCGGCCAATCAAAGCAAGCCAGAGATGAGGAACAAGACATCTCCCGGGAGATCAGGTCCGTGGGGTCACTACTGCCTAACAGCTCGCCACAAGCTGCCGTGCTATTTATTATTAATCTTATTTTTTTTTTCTCTGCTAGTAATAAATAAATATTTCACAACATTCACACAACGCCATCTTGTCCCAACCTGGCAGATCTTGTGTTACGAGCACTAGACAACCGATAAACATACTTATATGTATATTTCTAAATAAATACATAGGATATCAGCCTGTTACTGTCCCACTGCAGGGCAAAGGCCTCTTCTCATACGGAGAAGGCACGAGCATTGATCACCACGCTTGCTCAAGGCGGATTGGCGATTTCAAACTTATATTAACTACAAGTCCAGGTTTCCTCACGATGTTTGCCTTCACCGATGTCAATGATGTCTAAGATAAACTTAGAATGTACATATGAATTGAAAAAGTCACATTGGTACTTGCCCGGATTTGAACCACAACCTTGTGCATGAGAGGTAAGCGTCTTAACTTATGGCCCATCACAACAAATAAATACATATCTATACTAATACTAGCTGACCCGGCAGACTTCGTACTGCCTAATTAAATTGCAATAAATTCCTGCCAAAATGATTTGTAATGTGACATTTTTTTGTTCCTACATATTTTACAGTCGGGGCAAAAAAATATCCTGTACAGAACTGTCACCCTGGTGATAGGGCGTTGTGAATAAGAAATACAATGAAATAAAACATATAAATAAGCATTTAAAAATAAGTAATCCCTTTATTGTTAATCATGTGAATCATAATTATTAACAACAATCAGTTTTATTTTCATTGTAGTGCTTTGTGATAGACGATGTTTTTTGTTTGATTATGTGGCGCATAGACAAACAAATCTGATGGTTTTCCAACACGGGAACAGGCAACATACAATTGACCATGTGAGAAACACTGGTTTCCAGATTAATACCACAAACACTTAATGATTGCCCCTGGCACTTGTTTATGGTCATAGCAAAAGCAAGCCGAACTGGAAACTGTAGTCGTTTAAAGTCAAACGGCACATCATTTGGAATAGTTGAGATGTGCGGTATGAGAACGTCTTCTTCTTTATACTTTCCTTTCAGTATAGTTGCTTCTATCACGTTGTTTAGTAATTTTTTATCGCTAACCGTGTGTTGTTGCAAAGACGCGGTTGGTTGATATTTCGCAACATTATAACTACCGATCCAACTGGCAAATCCAGCGAGTTTGAAAATTCTGGTGGATAGTTCACTACATCATCTTGGTTAGTAGCCGAATCAACTGATTTATATTATCCTCGATTCGCCTGTAATTTGTTCTTGCATTTTTAAATTTAATTCATTTACATCTATGTTTTTTGCAGCCAATATAGCTCGTTCGCTCAACCAATCGTGGTTCCTGTAATTTTGAGAAACATCTGGAAACACCTTCTGGATAAGTTCATCTTTTGATAGAGTTAACTGACAAAAACTTTGAGAAATGTTAATGCAGCCAGTTAACATGTCTATAGGAAATTTGCCACTACCAATGTCAATGAGTTGTTTAGAGAATATGTTTCCAGATTGGTCATTTTGCAATTTGACATGCATATTCTTGCTTAAATGAAGTACTTTGACATGTTTCCACAATTGGGGGACTTTAGACATGCATTGAGTTCATCAGCTGGTTTTGATCGTGGAATCACTGGCAATGTTTGACGAAAATCTCCTGCTAATAAAACCATTGCACCACCGAATTGGTTATGATTGCTCCGTATATCTTTTAATGTGCAAATTGACTCTTTGACGTTAGGAACATACCTACATTGTTTAAACAACAGTGAGTACTTGTAATTCAATATGAACTTTATGTAATAGCAATAAAGCTCATTTTAGTTAGAAAACGTTTGTATGGGAAAAAGAAAAAGAGGTTTTCCGGCAATTATTCGAATTTTTCTCGCCGTAAAAACCATCTTTGAACTTCAACGAACATTTAAAAAAAAGAATTGGGGAAATTTGTCCAGGCGTTGATGAGTTATGCGATTACCAACACATTTTGCGATTCATTTTTATATTATAAACAGGCATTTTCTTTCTTCGCTTATGTTCTGTGAATACACTTGTTGCTGGCTTGCATGTCTTGTGCGGCGGCCGATGTTCGCACGTCGTCCTCTAGGCATTTTGGACTATGGACAGAGTGGTGAATTTAACCTCAAATGCACGATCCACATAATTTACTTATTTCAACTTACCACCTTAAAGACAAATGCCTGCTGTTGAAATTAAAAAAAAAATTGCACAATAGGTACACGTTATTGATTTGATGGTTTCCAATTGAAATATTAGGAAACGAATAACTTATATTTTTTTTACTTGTTTTTCACAATTTCACAGTGAACACAATACTTTTCAATATTTACTTTTTGCCTGACATTATGTCAGTTGTCAATCTGTCATTTACTTTTCTCTAATTTTGTGTCATAGTTTTTCATAGTGACTATGAAGGTTGCATCTGATTTATGTAATTTAATTTATTTTTATTAGTATGTTAGCTCTAATAATGTAATTTATTGTTATTTTTCCTGAATTTTCTTTGCTATAAACCTCACGGAGCCCGAGACCTTTCCAACGAATGCAAAACCGTGCAAATCGGTTCGTGCGTTCTGGAGTTATATCGTCAGGAAGGAAAACCCGACTTATTTTTATATAGTAGATTATAAAGAGGAAATGTTTGCATTGAATAGGCTCCGAAACTACTGGACCGATTTAAAAAAATCTTGCACCGTTGGGAAGCTCCTCTATCCCTGGGGGACATAGGCTACTTTTTATCCATGTATTCCCACGGGAACGGGAACTACGCAGGTGAAAACGCGTGACGTCTGCTAGTTTATAAGTTTGTAATCATTTGTCCTGGGTGGGAATCAATTTGCAAATAACATCTTTAATAGACTCACCTCCACATGCAAAGAAGAATTATGCGCAACTAATTCTTCTTGACTTTCCAATACAACAATACAATGATCACACTTATGCTCTGCCTCTAAGAAATTCACCGACATCCTATTTTCATTCCTAAATTCTTCCAACTCAACATCATTCATCAAAACAGTAGAAAAATAACTCTTCTTTTTCTTTCTCTTCTTCTTCAACTTGTACAATAAATCCTCTTTGCAGTCTATGGTGTCTTTTGATTTTGACAGTTCCTCTTTATAGTCTATGGTTTCTTTTGATTTTGACAGTTCATCTTTATACTCTACGGCCGGTATGACTACATCTGTATCGTTGTCTGAAAGCCAGTTGTTGTGCAGCTCTGAAAGAGGAATGTCCTCTTCACTTTCGGTTTTTATGTCTGTGGTTAGACCGCAATCAATAAAATTGTCCGTTATAGTGGTTGATTCCGAGATTATAATTTGGTAGGTAGTTTTGTGATGGGTACTTAGGCGGGATAAGCTGTTGGTTTCAATCTGAAAATAAGAAAGAAAGAAAGAAAATACATTTATTGGCAACAGCTGGAAACAACGCTGAAATGAACCTTTTGGCGCAAACGCCACTGCGGCAGCGCCAAAAGGTTCATTTCAGCGGTAATGCCAGACAGATGCTGAGAGCCTGCCTGACGCTGATTTTCAAATGAACCTTTGGGCCAAGTGACGGAAAGATTATAATCCAATTAAATAATAATAGTCGCACGCGTTGATCGAAGTGAAGCTAGCTTGACGAGGTCTGACTCCACGGTTCGACCATTAGTTCAAGGTTCAAGACCCATTCGTGCCTCAGAAAACACATAAAGCCGCAGTCTTTCTTGGTCTTTAGTAGATTTTTGACAGCTGTTAGGGAATGTTATGCGTTTCAAATGAGAATAGGATCAACTTTGCGCCATATCGGCTGTTTGACATTTTTTTTTGTTTTTAGTCCCTCATCTAGATTACAAGAAAATATTCGAGACATATTTTTCCTTTTTTACCTAATTAAAAAATAACGGCCGAGTCGAGTCAAAATGTCACATGACGTCACTAGCCAGTACAGTTTATGCTAGCTAATGACGTTCCAAGCCCCACCTCTTCAACTTTAATGCGCTTAATCTAAGCAGTTTTGCATCAACACCAAAGTGTGGTGTGACGTATTCGCTACGAGATGGGTAGAATTATGTCGTGAATGTTTGAAACTTTGTGAGTTGATGAATGAAAGATGAGTATTTTTCTTTTATTTTGTGTAATATTGTTGTTTTTTTTTTGTGTTTAGTTTTTTGAGTTGTGTTTAGTTTTAGTTTTTTTTTTTGTTTTGTAATGTACTACAACTTAGGTTAGTTTACCTGTCATGTTGTACATACATGTATATTTAAATAAATAAATAAATCATAGTATTTGTCTACATTGGAGTCTCCCATGCAAAACGGCGCCTCGTTGACTCATTTTCGAGCAGTCAGCGAGACAAAAACAAGTAGTAGAAGAGGAGGAGGAGGAGTAGTAGTGTAGTAGTAGTAGTATTGTATAACATAGGCATAATGTTTAAGATTTAAGTAGTTCTAAAATAGTACGGAGACTCGATCCTGCAGTTAAACCGATAACACGGTTTTGCGGGGCAAAGTTTTATAGTAATTAAGAACTTACTGTATATATATAAATAAATAATAATAATAATAAATAAGTGACAACAAACAACCGCGCAACAAACAGAATTAATAAATGAAACGTAAGCACTCCACAAGACTAATTAATTTAAGACGTTCGGACATTTTGAATAACTGCGACTCGGTAAAGCAAAAAATAAACATTATTGATAGGTACGCAAATAAGATTTTATTGCAGACCATACTTTTCAAGTGACATCTGACAGACAGAGGTCATTGACATTACTATTCCTATTTGAAACGCATAGTATCCGTGTGTACTACATGACCTGTGCAGTAGAGGCGTAATCCAGCATTACCTTAAAACACCCTCTGGAACATACTCAAAAAATTTTTTTCAACACAAGACCAGATTTTTTCAGATTAGGTGGTTTTAGTTAAAACTTTTCACTTTTCCCGTTGATAGCGATGCGGATGAGTTTTTTGATGCCCTATAATTGGTTTACTGTTCTTTTTATTTGTTTATTTTGAGGTATGTATCAAACCAGTTAATTTAGAATAGTTTTATTGTATAGTTATAGTTCCTAGTTGACTACGGAACCCTAAAAAGAAGGTTTTTTCAAATGCGATCCAAGATTCTGTATGAAAATCTGTATACCCTACATTTTGAGGCAAAACTATTGTATTAATACCATTGGGCTTGACCCAAATTTAAGTTTACTGTTAGCACATGTCTATTTACCGGTTCCAGTAATGTAATAATAATAATAAACACTTAACTAGGTAACCAGTTCACCTTATCCACCCGTAACCCATAGCCCAATATATTTGTTGCTTTAGTCTGCAACAGTCCTGGGGGTCGAGTCTGCTATTGCAATTGTGTATCAATGACCGATCAATGATCGATTTTTGACGTATAACGTCCCATACAAAAACTGTCAAAGTTGTCAAATATTCAAGCAATGACCGGCAATTGAGACATGATTGCAATAACAGACTCGAGCCCCTGCACTAGTTGTAGGTTTTCCTTGGATGCATTTGCATACAGGGAAAATCAGCGATTGGTGCCTCACTTCATTAAAAATGATAAAGTGCCTCTGTGAGTTGGCTTCGGCCCCTCGGACGCCTTTCAAAGGTCCAGAACCCAAGGGATCCGGAAAAAACGAAAATAAATAAATAAATACTTACATGAGTTCTTCCGTCAGCAATGCTTGTCAGCTGTTTCTGAGCAACACAAGCCTGTCTCCTGAACCTTGTGATTCTGCACATAACAGCTCTACATTCCCAGCATATGTACAAGCTGGCTGTGTCCTTGTAGAACCCTTCCTGTAATTAAAAATATACTTTAATTAATTAATTAACAAATTAATAAACAAACAAAACAAGTACTTAACAGTAATTGTTTTGTTTGTTTATTAATTTGTTTGTCCATCTGGGATTTCTCAGTTGCAGCCCGGAGTATGGATTTGTGCCCGATTGATGGCAATAGGCTCGCCCCCTATTACATGGGATTTAAACATAACTGGCGAAATGTGGGTTGTACTACCGGGTACACCTCTGCCTAGCCCATCGGGGATTACAGGCGTGACGTTATGTATGTAATTTGTTAAACCCCGAGAGGACACCAGTGTTTGCGCTGTCATTTTCTTTTTATTGTGTCTCTAATTGACATGATTGAGTGTACCAATAGCTATTAAAAGGCTCAAACTCCACCAAATATGGTACTTTACAAAATAAAGTCCAAATAATTTTGAGAGGCAGATTCTTCGTTGGAAGAATGGACCTCAGCAATCAACTTCCGCACAAAAAATCTGCTAAAAGTTATCTAACTTTTTTTTTCCTGTATTAGTAAGAACAACATTCTTAATAATAGTTCATTACGATCTAGCCTAAAAGGCTAATAAGCAATTTAACTCTAACTTAATATGTTACGTGATAGATTATGTTAATAACTAATAATAGTGTCTATTTGCACTTTTACTCAAGTTCGTAGCACTTTCTTAGAGTCTGATATACTTTATTAAAAAAAACACTATGTTCATGTGTTATATGTATAGCACAACATTGTCACTATTATCTAACTGATTGCAGGATAAATGAGACCAAAAAAAAAATGACATGATTGAAAGGTTAAATAATACTTCCTGAATAACAAACTTTTTATCTTTTGTTTATTAACTTGCATAAAACTTAGAAAAACCCATAAGAAACACATTATTTCTATCTAAACTAATAAGAATTTTCCTTAAAAAGTTAATAGGTCAGCTACTTCTTTAACCTTTCATTTGTGTCAATTAGAAACGCAATAGAAGGACAATGACAGGGCAGACACCGGTGTCCTCTTGGGGATTAATCAAAGATTAGAATAATATACTTATAAGTAAATAATAAGGAATCATAATTTTATACCCTTGTTTGGAAATCAGAAAGAACCGATCAGTGGGTAGTCTTGGGGACAGATTTATTGCAGTAATGTAATTTTTTTTTTTTTTTTTATTATGTATCCTGCTCATCACAGCAATCTGTCATGGACATTTAGCTGCTCCTTTGTTTGAATTTTTTCTGCATTTGGTCTTTGTAATAGTGAGTAATTGTCCATTGTCAATTCTCACTCATTCCGCTGAGAATCTTTTTATTAAACTTGGAACACTGTTCCTCTTAAGTCTTGTGTATACTATACTTCCGGACCCCGACAAATCAGCAGCCAGTGAGTTGACGTGTTGGTGAGCTTTTTCTGGTAGTTTGTACTACGGGCAGCAATCTCTTGCTTTACAGTTTGAAGCTTCAGATCTTTCAGGATGTATTTATTGTGTATGCATTTAGGGATGTTGAACATGAATCTCAAAGCTTTTGTCTGAAACCTCTCCAGGATGTCGATATTGCTGTTGCTTGCTGTTCCCCAGAGCTCCATTCCATATGTCCAAACCGGCTTCAATATGGTTTTGTATATCAGCATTTTGCTTTCGTTGGTTAGCTGAGACTTTTTACCAATCAGCCAGTACATGCTTCTCAGCTTTGTGTCTAGGGTTTTCCTTTTACTCCAGATGTGTTTTTGCCAAGTTAACCTTCTGTCCAGGTGCATGCCAAGGTATTTTGCACTATCTTCGTGTGGGATTTGTTCACCGTTTAGTGTAATTGAGGGACAGTTTCCTTTCCTTAGAGTAAAGGTTACCTGAACAGATTTGCTTTCATTCGCTCTTATACGCCATATCTTTAGCCATTCTTCAATTTCACATATGTGTTTCTGAAGGTTTGCTGAGGCAACATCTGGGTTGGTGTGAACTGACAGTATTGCAGTGTCGTCAGCATACGTTGCTATGAAGGTGTTGTCATCTGTTGGTATGTCGGCTGTAAATATGAGGTAAAGAACGGGCCCCAAGATGCTCCCCTGTGGAACACCAGACTTGATTTCATACAAGTCTGACGTGATGTTGTTAAGTTTCACTTCGAAACAGCGCTTGTCCAGGTAACTCTTCAGTATAAAAAAGAAGGAGTGGGGCAGATATTTTTTTAATTTAAACAGGAGTCCCGCATGCCAGACCCTGTCAAAGGCCTGGCTGATATCCAGGAAGACAGCCGAGCAATATTTTTTGTTTTCCAAGGTGTTGCTAATGGTATTTGTCAACCTATGTATCTGCTCAATGGTGCCATGCTGCTGTCTGAATCCGAATTGATGCCCAGGAAGGATGGTATTTAGATGAGGGCGCATTCTATTGAGGATGATTTTTTCAAACACCTTGCCAGCCAGAGGCAGTAGGCTAATTGGTCGATAAGACGAGGCTTCTTCTGCCGGTTTACCAGGTTTAGGTATCATAACAACCTGAGCAAGTTTCCACTGGAATGGGTAGTGGGAGAGTCTCAGGCAGGCATTGAAAAGCGTCACCAAGAACATTATACCTTTTTTAGGAAGGTTGTTTAGCAGTACGGAGTCTAATAGATCATAGCCCGGTGCTTTCTTTGATGGAAGAGCTTTAATCTCACGGATTAACTCAGCAGGACTTACTGCCTTTAGTGGGAAGCATAATTGATTTGGCGACTGGAGGTAGTCGGTTATTTCCTCGTTTTTATCTAAGTCAGTGCAAGGTAACGGAGTAAAAACCTTTTCCAGGTGTTCAGCAAATGCAGTCGCTTTTTCAGTTTCAGATCTAGCCCAACTTCTGTCCTGTCTTCGCAATGGTGGGATATGTTCTTTTGGTCGCTTAAGTTTCTTGGTCGCACGCCATAACGAGTAATTAGTATCCTTATGTGGGGTTAGGTAAGATAAGTGTCTTTGTAGGCAAAGGTTTTCGTATTCCTTGATCATATCTTTTAGCTCTTTTGATGCTTTGTTGAACTTAGTTTTGTCCGTAGGATATCTAGTTCTGTGCCATTCTTTCCTCATTTCACGTCGTTCGTTGACCTTCTCCATAATGATCCTTGGAAGTTCAGTTTCTTTTGCCCTCTTTTTACTATTTTTGGGTGTAGAAGCGTTGGCTGCCAGGTGTATTGTGCTGTTGAACGTTTCGATAATGGTATCGATGTCCTCACCTGTTTTCAATTTGATGTTTGGGTTTAAATTACTTGTTACAATTTCTCTATATAGATCCCAGTTGGTGTTTTTGCTGTGGGTATAGTAGGGTGACTCTAGTAGAACAGCCTGTTTGAATACATTTAAAATGACCGGAGTATGGTCTGAAGACAGATCCTCACATCTTTCAATCTTTATGTAGTTGCGCCCAAGGTTCTTAGTTATGAAGAAATCTAGCAGATCAGGTATTTTGTTGTGGTCTGTGGGCCAGTATGTTGGCTCTCCGTGAGAGACGCATTCTAGGTTTAGATCTAGTGTGGCTTTATGTAGTTGTCTGCCCCTTGGGTTAATTAATCTGGATCCCCAATTTGTGTGTTTGGAATTCCAGTCTCCTCCGCAAATAAAAACTGAGCCCAGTAGATTGAAGAATTGCTTGAAAATGTCGCGGTAATGTAATAATGCTTAATTCGTTAAACCCTGAGAAGACACCGGCGTTACTGTCATCAGACATTGTCTTTCTATTGTGTCTCTAATTGACACAATTGAGAGGTTAAGGGTCTAGGATCGTGAACTGAATCTACGGTGCCACCTTGTTTTTGTTTCCCTTAATTTAGTACGATATTTTTTTATTAATTCAAGTAAGATAATCTGTGTCTGAAAAAAAAATCCTGGCAGTTCCAGAAATTAGCGAGTTCAAACAAAACATTAATAACTATAGTAAAGTATATGTCTTAGAAACCATATTTAATTACCCTGTAAGCATCTGAATCAAAGGACAACAGCAAATATAAATTATTAACACCGTCAGTCAGCCTGCACAGTTGAAACAACGTTCTATCGCGACTTAAACACGTACAACATAGCTTCTTCAACTCCAATTCTGGACAGTCGTCCATTTTAATAAAACTTCTTTAGTACAAATTCCCGAAAATACAACTATTTTGTTTGTTATTTACAATCTTTGCATGACAAACAGCGAAACTGGCTTCGCTTCGCTCCGCCGCGAAACGCTTTCTCAAGTTTATTGACACTATTTGACACTGACTGACTTAACTTGACTGACTAGTTAACTGACAAGTGACAGTTTGTTTATGAAGAGTGTTACTACCAAAGTGAGTTGCGTGACGTGAGATATTAGTGAGTTTAAATTCAAATATGACAGCTTGGGTCTTAGACACAAACGAATTATTTACACCAGTAGCCAGTTTATTTGCACTACAAGGCAAAAGCCTGTGTGTAAGACGACCAGTTTAAAATGATTAAATACAATCCAGTCAAGCCAAGGTTCGCAAGTCAGTTGACATTTTCTTTTAGGTAGGTACAGCTTGGCAAAAAAGTGTAGAAACGGAACTAAATTTTTGACTGTTGGCAACAATTCCTAAATAATGACATCTCATAATAAACAAAGTTCACGATTTCGTAAAATTTTAATTTCGACCACCAAACGTTGTTTAATAACCGTAAAAAGTGAAGAATAATTAATAAAACCATTCGGAGTGCTGGCAGGGAGCTTATTTATAAGGTGCGATGTCTGGCGGAACATGAGGCCCAAACAATTCTTTCTGAACTTCACAATGTTTACCAAAGAAACGCTGATAAGACAGGTTGTTTTGTTGATTTTAGTTGAATCATGTGTTAATTGATGAATACAAAGCTATATTAATTCGCTTGCATAAGGAATAACTAGAAATTTGAAACAATAAATGTCGAGCACATAGGTTATGTTTACATTTTTTCTGCATTACTCTGGTATAGTGCGCTGAGATAAATTGATACTGAAGTGTATAGAGCAAAATGGCGAAATGAAACGGTGGTTTGAACGTTATCCTTGTATAATTAATTTCTCAACACTTCTGAGTCGCTTAAGGCTACAATTAAGTTAAGACGACAGCGGGGAAATTACTGGACACAGACAAAAAGCTAAGGAGACGATATCGAGTCAACTAGCAGAACTTAGGTCTACGAGCAAGTCTAGATTTGGTTGAAAGTTCAAGCGTGTACTGTTCGGGAGGTCAAAACGAGTACTTGCTCGTAGACCTAAGTTCTGCTAGTTGACTCGATATCGTCTCCTTAGCTTTTTGTCTGTGTCCAGTAATTTCCCCGCTGTCGTCTTAACTTAATTGTAGCCTTAAGCGACTCAGAAGTGTTGAGAAATTAATTATACAAGGATAACGTTCAAACCACCGTTTCATTTCGCCATTTTGCTCTATACACTTCATTGGTGACCCCGTCAAAGAGCACAGTAGCCACGCGGAGCAAAGATGCCTACCGGAGCAGAGCAGGGAGCGCAGGCGGACGCAGCAATGGTCAAGCAGGACGTGTGCAGAGTCAGCGTGAAGTTGCCGCCATTCTGGCCTGAGGAGCCGACACTTTGGTTTGCACAAGTAGAAGGTCAGTTTACAATAGCCGGCATTACCGCCGACACCACAAAATTCTACACGGTCGTGGGGCAGCTAGACCATCGCTACATGGTAGAAGCTCGGGACATAATAGAGAACCCACCAGCACAGGACAAGTACGCCAAGCTGAAGGCTGAGCTCATACGTCGACTATCCGACTCGCGTGAAAAAAGGGTTCAGCAAATCCTCACTCAAGAGGAGCTCGGCGACCGGAAGCCATCACAGTTCTTGCGGCACCTGCAGACTTTGGCCGGACCACATGTTCCAGACACATTCCTAGCCACGTTGTGGGCGAGCAGGTTGCCGACGAACATACAGACGGTAATAGCTTCCCAGCCTAACCTTCCGCTTCAGTCTGTCGCAGATTTGGCCGACCGCGTGCACGAGATCGCGCCAACGCGGCCAGTGCTCACGACACCTCCCGCCGTGGCGAGCACGAGCACCAGCAGTGACATCGCGGAGCTGAAACAGTGCATGGCGGAGTTATGTCTACAGGTGGCGGCTCTACAAAAGCAAGGTCAGGTACACCATCGATCGCGCTCCACAGATAGGTACCGGCGTGGTGACAGAGAACCGACCCCAAGCCGACGCCGCAGTCGCTCGCGCTCCAGCAGCGCGTGGAACGACGCTCACTGCTGGTACCACAACAGTTTCGGTGACAGGGCCACGCGGTGCAGGTCGCCATGTACGTACGCGGGAAACGCCGTCGGCAGCCGGAAATAGCGGCAAATGGCTGCCCTCACAAACCACGCCGCCTATTCGTAACAGATCGGGACTCTAAAACCACGTTTTTAGTAGACACAGGGTCCGATCTGTGCGTATACCCACGTGCAGCCCTACGACAGCAGCGCAGCAGGACGGCGTACCAGTTATACGCGGCAAACGGAACTGCCATCGACACGTACGGTTGGGTGGAGCTCCACTTGAATTTAGGGCTTCGCCGCGTGTACACGTGGAAGTTCGTGGTTGCAGACGTCACCAAGGCAATCATAGGCGCCGACTTCTTGGCGCATTATAACATCTTGGTAGACCTCAAAAGGCCTTTCCGAACGCAACTTCGGGCGCGTTCGGAAAGGCAGCGACCAGAACATTACAATTTTAAGCCTATATTTTGTATAGTGTAAATAATTATGCGTATTGTTAAATTTGTAAATAAATATTATGTGTGATGTAAATATAGCAACTAAATAAATATGTAAATATACTTCTAATAAAATATGTTAGTTTTCACCCACAGACAATGATCGTGTTTTGTGTTTGAAGTTTTTTGGTCTTTGGTTTGACGTTTGTTCAAATTTGACAGTTCGGTGTAACGGGACAATAAGGAAAAGTTTTGTATTGTGGAGTGTTTACAATTATAAAAAGTTTAAATTAATATTACGAATTCATACGAATTCCGGTGTAGCTGTGACCGCTACAATACTTTGGTGACTCGACTTTTAACTGAATGAAAATTAAATTTCTTCGTAAATTATACTTTAAGTGGGAGATAATTATTTGTTCTAGCGTTTGCATTAGAAATGTAAAAAAAATTGTCATGTCTAAATCTATTATATAATTCAGGGAAATCTGTTATCGTTCTAAGCAAAATCGTGCTAGAAGGAGATAAACAAAGGGTTATTTTCTATATCTGGCTTATTAGCAGTGTGTGATAAAAGTGTTTTACTTTTAATATTGTTGGGGATAAATGAAATATTTCGTCTTTACAGGAAGCAGCTGAACATGCATTCCAAGCTATTACCGAGGAGGATTGGAAGAACTCGTGCTAACATGTAATAAAAATAGAAAAGGATTACTGGAAAAAAAATAACTATGAACGAGGAAATAGAGCGATTAGTCATAAATCTAGAAGATGATAGCAGCTTCACCTTTCAACCCGAACATGACTCGGATGAGTTTACGGCGGCCTACGTGTTCGGGGTAGAATATTTAGAGGAAGATTTACTAGAATAAAATATAGAAATTATATTATACAATGTAATGTTTTTGTAAGTAATCAGTTGCGTGTCGAGAACACGTCCTTGTTCAATAATTAATTACTAATTTAAAAAATAAGACAAAATTAGATTAATTTGTCTAAAAAACAGCTAAGTATCAAGACTAGGTTGGTACGCTATGCGGTTGCCACGGGTTGCCATATGAAGAGCACAGTGGCGCCTCCATTATTTTCTACTCTTTTTTGCCAAGCTGTACATACTATTAAAAGATTTATTTAAAAGTCAAATGAGAATCATGTACTGCATAAAATGTGCCATGTTACAAGACATGTTATTCAGGTGCTCCGGGCTTGGTTTATTTAGATTTAGTGAGAACCTGTCACTTTAATAGGACTGACTGAGGCGAGAGGCCATGGGTACACATACCAGCATCTGACTCTGAATAGCGAGGCTTCGGTCAACAATAATGTACCCTAATTAAAGCCACATTACATTTAAAGTATAGCAAATACATTTTGGAATCAATCAAGTGTTTTTTTTTGTTTTCATTATCGTGTGTGTTAGAAATTGTTTTGGCAACATGTAGCTCGAGCTGTCAATTGGGTACTATGAAAACTCATTCGAAAATCAGTCGCAAAAATTGTGCCGTGGTACTTTTCATTTTCTAGTATATTTATATTTTGTCTTTGGAACAGGTTCTCAAATAATTTACCCACAAAGTCGGGAAGATTTTTGTTGACTTTTATATATTTTTTTTAAATTAATAAGTTATATTCATATGCATCCAGCATATCTTTGAAAGATTAAAACTTCAGATTTTCTTAAAAAGTAGTATATCTATTTAAGATGAAAGTAAGATGAATTTAAAAGAATTTCTGGGGACAGTCTAAATTAAAGCATCCATTCGCAATTAGAAATTGAGAGAACAAAACAATATTGTTTATGGTATGGTAATAATGGCTGGCTACCGTATTTGATATAATTTATTGTTTCTTGTTTCTGTTGTGTATTTAGTCGTAAATAAACACAAAGTACATTCTCCATAATGTACTTCTACTAATAAACAGCGATCCATTAAAGCAATACATTAATGAAGGACGCACATCTTGCGACAATCATAAATTTATAACAAAAATGAATATAAATGTGTACGAAGTGCCTGTTGTGAGTACTGTAATGCACCAGCCTGGGGCCCAAGAGCTTCAGAACCATGTCCAACAGCAGCAGTCACAGCCTCAGGTGAATACACACCAACAAGAACCCCCGCCACCAATGCATATCGAACGAAAACCCAAAATTGAAAAGCTGGAGAAGAAAAAGAAGGAAGCAATCGAGGGTCAAGCTCGAGAGATTATTTTTAAGGTAATCAAGTTCTTTGAGAGTGAAAAACAGAATAGAGGCTACTCCTACCCAGTTGAGAACGTCGTCAAGCGAGCGTGTGCGGCTACAGGTTTGTCAGAGAGCACGATAAAGCGAATTAAACGGGACGGATTGCGCGCTGAAGCGACTCAAACAAAAATCGCTGGTCCAAAAAAGAAACGAGTTCGAAAAACAAAAGTACAGCTTGACTATTTCCAGTTATGCGCTCTTAGAGGTATTGTAAACAGCTACTCAGTCAGAAAAGAGGTCCCGACACTGGGCAAAATACTAAATGCAGCGAAACATGATCTGAACTACCGCGGGGGCAAAGAATCTCTTAGACTAATATTGTTGAATAAACTCGGTATTAAGTTTAAGAAGTGTGAGAAGAAGAATAAAAAGCCTAAAGAGGAACCGGAGCAACCACCAATGCCGCCTCCTCAACCTCAGCCGCAGCTCCAAAATATAATGCAGCACCAACAGATGCATCAAGTTATGAAGCCGACGATGAATGACAACCAGTGTGTGTATACTACGATGATGCCGCAGCATGTACCGCCGGTGTCATATTGAACTAGGTTAGTTACTATTACTGGTAAATTGTTGGACGGAGACTGGGTACGTAGTTCTTTTTGTAGTATTTTAATTAATACAAATTATCAAGAAAGATACTGAGAGTACTGGTAAACGGTGTGTATATGAACGTAGTAACAAATCTTTGTAGTTGATTTTCACCTTAGTTTAATGTCATTTGTTACTAACAAGGAAGTGTGGTTAGTAACTAACTTGGTTTCCGTGTTTTATCCCGCCCATGGGCTTGACTTGGCTTCACATGCCGTCAAGAAATATGTCTCAGACGCCATCATATTGCCATCGCTTGCACGATGACGAGGTCACAACCTTCAATAGAACATTCAGTAGTATAGTTAGGTTAGATTAGGTTAGGTGTCCGCAACTCCACGACCAAGCGCGTATTTTGCGTACGGGTGAGAATATGCCCTATTCCATCCATCCTAGCTCCTCGAGGAAGGCCAGCAGCGGTTTAACGCTACTGGCGATCTCTCGGAGGGTACCTGGGTTTCCGAAGAACTTAGCCCTGTATGCGGCAACCACTGGGCAGTTGAGAAGCATGTGCGATGCCGTCTCGTCCACCTTGACACAAGCTCTGCACAGTGGGCTGTCTGTAACTCCTAATACAAAGAGGTTCAGTAGTATATCAGTATGTTTGAACGCATGGGTGCACGTTTATTTTTGTCGGACGGACGCGTCCGTCCGACAAAAATAAACGTGCACCTGTACGTGGACGCATCATCGTGCGAGCGATGGCAATAGGATGGCACCTCAGCATGTCAGTTTCTTCACAATGTGTTACTTCACAATTTTTGCAGTAAATGATAACTATACAATAAGCTCATGAATCTGAAATATTTTACCGATAGTTTGGCAGTTTGTTGTAAACGCCATTAGGCTATCACTGCTTCTATTTAATAAAAAACAATAGATGCCGTGTTTTTAACTACTGGCTTTAACTAATGTGAAAATTATCTAAAAAAGTTGCTTATTTCTACTTACACCTTGCATTTGTATTGACACCGTTTGACGGTGCTGTGCTAACCCATCTTGACATAGTTTCAAAACACATGTCAACGAAACAAAAGAAGTATTTAAGAATCGCAGCATATAGCTCTCTGTAGTTACTGCCTACCCCCATGGGAAAAAGGCGTGACTTTATGTACTGTCTACTTACCAACTAACTTGCTGGTTGAGTGGTTGTAACCGCTCCAGGTGAGCATGAGCTTCTGGGTTCGATTCCCAGGTCAAGCAAAGGGGTATTGGGTTTTCCCATCTGGAATTTCTCAGCAGCAGTTTGGAGCCTTGAATCTGTGCTAGTTTGATGGCAATAGACTCGCCACCTATTACATGGTGCAGAAATCCTTTTTTCATCTGTTTTAACATTTATTGTTTCGCTTAACTCTCATTGACGCAAAGCTAAAGCGAAGCGACATGGTATATTTTGAACACTAAGGTGGATGTGCCAAGGGTAACCCACAAAATTCAAATTTTCTTATGTTTGAAGCAGTTTTCCGTTTTATGTCAGGTTGTATGTTGATTTAAATATGATTCGCGACTGTTACAAATATGGTTTATCTGAGATATAGTAATATTAAGATCAAAACAAAACAATGCGTTTCAAATGAGAATAGGAATAAATTTGCGCCATGTTTTGTTTGACGTCATAGCTGTCAATTCGAATAAATTGGGTAAGATCAGCAAAAACAAGGTATTTTCTAAATATGATTTATTTACGAATTCCTTACGAAAAAATATTTTTCTAAATTGTACTCTCAAAGTATTTATTTACAATTGGAGATAATCTCTGGCAACTCCCATGCAAAACAGCACCTCGTTCACACATTTTCGAGCAGTCAGTGAGATGAAAACAAAAACAAATATCAACAACAACAGCAAACAACTGTGTAACAAACAGAATTAATAACAAAACGTAAGCACTCCACAAGACTAATTAATTTAAGACGTTTTTTCATTTTGAATAACTTCTACTCGGTTAAACAAAAAAAAGAAAATAATTGATACGCGATTAAGATTTCGTTGCAGACCGTACTTTTCAAGCAACATTTGACAGATAGAGGTCATTGACGTTCCTATTCTTATTTTAACGCATAATACAACCCTCTAAGTTAATTAAGCTTATTAAATGACTTTTTCATGGAATAATTGTTCAATAGGATTAAATGAACTTAGAGTTAGAGATAAAGATAGAATTATTTCTGTAAATAGGTTTTCACCAACATTTTTACATGTTTTTTTTTAACTAGTAGATCGAAGTGTCTGACTCTGACTACTCCGAGCAAAATTCTGTTAACATACCTATTACGGTGGCTTATCGTGTTTTGTTCAACCTACAGCCTGACACTTAACGTCAAATTGCAAATTTGAATTTCGTGGGGTTCCCTCGCACGTCCAGCTTGTAAAGAAGGGGTTAGAATTGTGCCCTAATTGAACCAGTACAGCAAAAAGTTCCACGTACCCAGTCCGATTAAAACCATAGATTTATTACGTTATCATGTACATTATAATGGAAGAAAAAGTGTCTTTAAGTGGTAAAAAAGAGAATATTCAACAAACTGCATTGAAGGTTTGTTGGGTTTAGGTTCCTAGAAAAGATTAGTGTACATTTAAAAAGGTGTTATTCAGCGGGTTGAATAGAAATGTAGGGAAACTAAATATTGTGCTTACAGAAGCCGCCAGTCATGTATATGTTGCAGTCAAAACTTCTAACCAGTCAAAAGTACTATTGACTAGCAAAATCAGTCAGTACTTTTGATTGTACAGGTTGGTCAAAAGTGGTTTTGACTGAAAATTATGGGTTATTAGTACTTTTGACTGATTAATGGTCATGGTTCTAACCTAACCTAACCCACATGATTCGCGAACCATTATACGGTTTTACCTGACTGATAAAACCAGTTAAAACCACTTTTGACGGAATTACTGAGTTAAAAGTACTTTTAACCAGCTCCATTAGGCAAAAGTACTTTTAACTGTTATTTTAGTCAAAAGTATTATTGGAGCTTTAGTCAATAATACTTTTGACTAAAATAACAGATACGGTTAGAAGTACTTTTGACTGATTTTACTAGTCAAATAGTACTTTTGACTGGTTAAGAGTTTTGACTGCAACATATATACCTACAGGGTTATTTTTCAATGACCGGCCAAATTTTCACTGGGTGTTGATGAATATGAGCAACTTTCACTGTGGGACCGACTCTGTAGTCGAGTAGGTATTGAACTTTTGTATGAAACAGCTGATTTTTTTTTCGTGATTTCAGAGTTTTCCCATAGGGAAAGTTGCTCATATTCATGGGTAGAACACCCTATGAAAATTTGGCCGGTCATTGAAAAATAACCCTGTATATCAAAAACATTCAATACTTACTATAGACAGGGCATCAGAAAGAAAATGTTCATCAAATACTTGTGTCCTAGTGGATACAAGTCTCTGAGTTTAATTTAGTACGCTCCGCTGCCGCTCCAATATTGCTATATTATGCTAGATGGCGTTACTGAGCCATGGGATCATATTTTTTTCTATGAAATTTCTTCGCTGGTCCTCTATCTATTAGTATCTCAAATATCTATGTGTAAAACATGCTTAAAATAAAAACACATAGAAACCTAGTACAAGTGCAGGAAGTGTGGCAGCTAAAATTGAGCCAGAACTGGTAGGTACTAAATCTCATGATTCGTCACTTTTACACATTTTGCTTACGGACACAAAGATAATAAAGTGGACACATGATTCCGCCTCTGTTTTGTACTAAACGCGGCTTCTATGTGTTATTTTTCTAAGATAATAGGTATGTGAAAACAAACCAAAATGTGCCCAGCAAGCCACAAATTTAAAGGATTGATTTGTAGTATAGTAGAAATTACTGGTGTTAGTGAGTAACAAATAATATTTAACTGACATGACGTCAAAATCACCTTCATATTCCACGTTTGGTTCTATTTACCCCTCCGTTTCTATTAGCCCCGTAATTGGATCAAGTGATTAATCAAAAGATTGTAAACAGGAGTCGATAGCATATATTTTTGCTTTGTACAAGCATGTTTAACTTTTTCTACTTTTGTATAGCAAAGGGGGGATGGCAAAGATCATTGCAGGTGGCCTTTTTTAGTTTTTGCTTATACCCATGGGACATAGGCGTGAGTTTAGTCTTGTACTGTCTGACAGAAAGACTAGACAGGCTTCCAGCCTGCGTAGCATGAGCACATTGAACACCGAAGAAACGGCCTTTGTCTACAGACGAATCGGCAAAGTGACAGATTATAGACAGGAACTTCAATCTGTCAAATTTCTTTCAATACACATTCCTGCGTAGCATGAACACTTAATTTCTTTTCTTCCGAGACACGACAAATTTCTTTCTGTCCAACTTGACATTTCTTCTACCCGAGCATGAGGCGACTCGTCGACAAGCGTTTGTATGTAGAGAAAGAATTTTACATGCTGTCTATAGCAACTGCCAAGTTGCTAAAGGTGTAGATTCCTTGTGTAGGTCTCATTTGATGTAGACTGTTTGACACTTGTTGACAGGAAATGTTTCGAAAAGAACTGTCAAAACTGGAGAAAATAGGTACGCACTTCATGCTCGGCATTGTTCGGCATTCTTCGGCATATAACTTCTCATCTTTCTTGACATTGTCATGCTCGAGACGAAAGAAATGTCTATTATTATAATCTGTCACTTTGCCGATTCGTCTGTAGACAAAGGCCGTTTCTTCGGTGTTCAATGTGTTCATGCTACGCAGGCAGTACCTCTAAATAAAAGAGGAAGAAAGTATTTAAATAACAAAACTCTACAGTTAATTTCTGTAACATTGAAACTCGTTCTTTTTTTTTTGTGTATAAACTAAATTTTGGATGTGGAAGGGTAGTTGGCCAAATTAAAATTTTCTTTCGCGGGCTACCTTACGATTAATTGAAATAGAAAGTTATATTATGAGTAAATAAAAAAAAATACAATGCTTTGTAAATGCGTTTATGGTTTGTTTTTCTTTTAAATTAAAATATTTAAATAAAATAAATATTTGACAACTTTTTCACACAACGCTCTCTAGTCCCAAGCTAAGCTAAGAGCTTGTGTTATGGGTACTAAACAGCTGATATACATACTTATATATTTCTAAATACATACATATTATATATAAGTTACACCCAGACACAGAACAAATGATCGTGCTCATCACACAAACATTTGTCCTGGGTGGGAATCGAACCCACGACCTCCGGCATAGCAGTCAGGGTCACTAACTACTAGACCAACAGGCCAGTCAAAAACAAGACAAAATTTGCATCATGCCGGTGTTAAAATTGATCACATCATATTCTCATCGGGCCTACTGAATGACACAAAATTTCTCATAAGAATCGGTCAAGCCGTTTCAGAGGAGTTTCATTACAAACACTGTGACACGAGAATTTTATAAATTAGATTGGGTTGAATATTTAGCCATTAAGGTTTTTATTTATTTAAGTTAGTGTAAACACTTCATTTATGTTACATTTACGCGGGATGAAATAGCGATTACCCAAATTTTATGATAGCAAAATACTACTTTCAAAGTCAGTTTACATTAATTCTTCTTTCAAAAACCTTTAGTCTTAATATTTGAACTCACCTCATTTCTCACTTCACTCCTCACCATATCATCGTTCACACAATCTAATCATCGTTTTTTTGGTATTCTCCTACTCTTATGCGATATATTAAAAATGTAAAACTACCTACATAATGGCTTTTTTTGTTGTTAGGTGTTAAGTCGGAAACAAAGTTTCTGGTCATTTATTTATTTTTTCCTCGATCTTGTCTAACTGAGCAAATATTTTCTTTTTAGTTTGATCAGAAGAATATGAGTCTATGATTGTCAATTATTTAAGTAAAGTATGTAAGATTTTAGTTTTTCATCTAAAATATTTTTTTATTGCGGTTCCAATTTTGCTTTTGTATAGGTTTGGTTCTATGTGTTTTTCTTTATTAATTCCTAATTAAATAAAACTTACCTTAAGGGGAATCCGACTGTAACTCGCGAAATTCACGCGAAATAGATGAAGACTAATTAATGTATGTCTGTTAACTAAATCTCGAATATAGCAAAACTAATTTGTTATTTATTTATTGTTAAATATTGTAAATATCTATATTTTAGAAAATACAATTATAGATTCATCAACTATTTGCAAATTGAAACCACTTATATAGCTTTTTAAATAATATTTGCTGAAAATAATCATTGTTAATGTTATTTACCTATATATTTAGTACTAGTTGACCCTTCCACGCGCTGCTGTGGCTCAGAAGTTAACTAAAACTGCCATCTGTTAGCCACTTATTTAACTAACTATAAGGAAAACAATAGCAATAAAATATATAAGAAACTTTATAACTCAAGTGCAGTTTAATCATTTTGTCATTGTTATTTAATATCTGTATTATTTTAGCTTATCAAATAATTTATTCATTTCATTCACTATTTTCAGCAAATATAAATAAATATTGTTTGAATTTCACTCGCTGTGTTGAAGGAATCCCCTTAACTTTTCTCAGAAAGGAGGGTAGGTGTAAATTGAAATTGTAAAGAAATGTAGGCATTTAAATATATACCATAGTCTACGTTATCTTACTTGTTCCGGGTTGTTAAATAAAAACTTTCGCATTACCTATATTATTCCCCAAGTTATAGGGAGAAAGTTCAACAACCTTTCGCGACGCACATTAAAAAGATGGCTTCACTTTTGATGTTTATGTTCGTGACGCACTGTCTTCTTCTTTCTTGTTGGTCTGAGATTGCAACACAACATTATTTTAACCGCGATAACTCACAATATGTACTTCCATCTCTTTCTTATTCATCCCCAAAAAAAGATAAAGCAATAATTTTAAGTTTTGTTTAGTAAGTAAACATCAGAATCAGCTCTTATGTTAATGTACAGTACATAACTTCATTATATTAATGATTATAATTTCTAGATATAAGATAATGTATCATAAGGCTGAGTATTACTTTATGTATTTTTTAATCAAATAAAAGTAATTAAGTTTTCGAGTGTCTTTTTTACTTTTATTTTCTGTTCCGTTTCAGGATTTGTAGATGTTTTGAGATGGGAAAAACCATTGAACTCGCGACATTGTCACTGTTACCGTTACCAACACCTCTGTATATATATTTATGTTTTAACCTTTGAACTGCCTGAATTTATATCAATTGCCGTGCCCCCAGCGCCCAACTTATAACTCGTCAATCCATTTATTAAGTTGCCTGAATTATGCCTATTTTTGGGAAGAAAGTGAAGTAGAACCAAGACATCAAATTAGACAAACAGGTCGGTCGGACATCAAGTTGGTCGTATAAATACGACTGAGGCGAAATGGACCCGAAAACAGTTGTCGGATAAATCCGACTTAGGCGGTTAATGGGCAATTTTTAATTTCCTATCGATACATTTTCGCCGGATCCCCGGATTGCCAGCTCTTTAATGAGGTAGTAAAGTGTTTAACAGCTTAAGCAATTTGACAAAATGTTAGTTTTTAGTCCCTCATCTAGATTACAAGAAAATATTCGACACATATTTTTTCTTTTTTCACGTAAACAAAGTAACGGCGATACATCGAGTCAAAATGTCGCAAGACGTCACTAGCCAGTAGTGTTTACTAGGTAATGACGTTACAAGCCCCCTCTCCTCAACTCTAATGCGCTTAATCTAAGCAGTTTTCCGTCAATTTGAAAAAGAAAAACATACGTTTCGAATATTTTCTTGTAATCTACATAACGGACTAAAAATTAAAATTTTGTCAAATAGCCCATTGCTTTTGAGCATCTAGCAACTTGACGGTTGATATGGAAAGCACGGAAATGTCTTTCTCTACGTAGAAACGATAGTCTTCGAGTCGCCTTATGCCCAGGAAGAAGAAATGTCACGTTGGATTGAAAGAACTATGTTGATTCTCGGATAAAAAGAGTAAAACTGGTTATGCTACGCGTTCTGGGTGTAAAAATAAGAATACATAAATTATATTATAATATCATTAGTTTAATATCTTTGAGCATAGGTATTTTTATTAGAATACAATTGAAATTGTTATTTACAATAGGTAAAAATAGAAATACAATTAACTGCAATGTAAAAAAAAAATGTACCGGTGGCTTCACAAGCCGTTTAAAAATATCGCTCAGGCTTGCGTTCATTCTGATACCCGTTGATTTCACATCTTTTTTTAAGTAACGCACGCTTGACGTAATCTGGAGAATGCGCGACCAGAGCGTTACAAAAAGTGTGATCAGGCCAAGCTAACGGAAGTTGAGAGGGAGATATAAGTTCGTGCAGATAGAAAATAAGAGAGAGAGGAGCGAGCACATATTCTCCTTCTCTCATAGCCAGTAACGTTTCGTATATCTAAGACACAGTGCAGGCATATTGTTTGTATCACAACACTGTAGGATCAAGAGAGCAGTGCGCGCCCACATTTCTTTTAAGACGTTTTACTTCAGTCTTGTTGTCTAAAACACACGCTTTTTTTTCACTTTTTAACAAGATATTAAACATTTCTATGTTGAGTCTTCTGGTGGGATTTCATGGCGGTCAACTGTCCGAAGCTAGCGGGGCAGTATGGACATTTGAAAGGACGTTCCCCAGTGTGGGTTCGACGGTGGTTTAGGAGTATCCTGTTTGACTGTAAGGTAGAGAAAACATCATTGTTGTGGTTAAGTCGTTGAAAAGAGTCGTTGAAAATTTTATTGTAAACTAATGTTATTAATCATGTTTGTATGCCTGTAATAGGCTGATCATAGCCCACATTTACCATTACCAACCACTGAACCTATGTTGCACAATTAAACATTCTGATTCCAATACTTTTGTTCTAAATGAAATATCGCTGGTCTGCCAAAGAGGTCAAAGTCAAAGACAGTTATTTCAATTAGACCATTAAAAGACACTTTTTAACGTCAGAATTAAAAGTTAAATAAAAATTATTCCAGTTGTTATCGGCTGCTTAACCGAATTGCGCAGTGTAATCAGAAAAAAAACGAAACTATAATAGAGAACACAATTTCTACAAAAATAATATTAACAACTAGCTTCTGCCCGCGATTTCGTACGCGGATCCTGTTGCTTATGCCAGCGACAACGGGGTCGTCAAAATCGAAGATCTGAAACATCTAATGTCGAATTCTATAGGCCCGGAGACGGGAAATCAATGGGATGCGCGAGACGATTCAAGATGTTCCAGATTTTTTATTTTTGTTGGTCAACAGGAAATGCCATCAGACTTAACAACTCTTGCTAAGACGCCATTTCTATTATGTATATGTTATATTGTCTCTGGGCTTTGGAGTTCCCCTACAGGTGCTCCAGATCTTCAAATTTAGTCTCACAGCAGAAAACACTCTTCACGTGGAATAGTTTTTGCAATGGCACCATTTTTATATCTCTTTTACTTTAGGTGTTCCATTTTCCAAAATAAATTATAGCCTATAATATGTTGCGTGACGTTCAAGATCAGCGGTCAGTCGCGCATCTCCTTCCCCCACTTATCTCTAGAGTCGATGCGTATATACGCTGAAAACTCAAGCGTCATGCTTTTTCCGTGAACGTCTCCAACTCGCGAGACAGTGCATAATGTTCACGATCAGCGGTCAGTCGCGCACATATTCTTCACTGGTCTCTAGAGACCTGGATGTAGATGCGTAAATACGCTGAGAATGCAGGCGTGCTTCGCGATCCCAAGAAGTTTCCACGGAGCGAGTGGCAGCCTCATGTTCTCGAACAGCATCAAGTCTCTCCTAACGCTCATCGGTAGATTGCTGGGATCTTATGGTCTTTAATCATTTAGCGCCTTTGGAACATTGGGAAAAATTTGACCTCTTTCTAGGCATGGTTATAGTTTTATTGTGATGAGACCTGATCAATTAAAATCTTAGTGGCTGCTCCCCTGCGTTACCGGGTAAGCTACCGTGTAACGAAGATAAATGGAAAAGGAAATTAAACACTCAAATAACATAAGCCCGAAGGCATACGATAAAAAAATGGGAGTTTTAGCCAGTAGAGTCTAATTTTCAACGATATACCATCGTCATCGAAAATCAGTCCTGAACTGTTCCCGCCTTCACCGCGTAGTACCTCCTACTTATGTTATTTTATAATTATGCAATGAAATTAGTGATAGTTTTAATTTCTATATCAAATGTTTCTGATCTTAGATTTTTATAAGTCAACAGGAAATGCCTATCAGACCGAACAACTTTTGCTAAGACGTCATTCCTATTTGAGTTATGGTGTAGCTGGGCTCTTGGAGTTCCACAACAGGTGTTCCAGATCTTCGATTTTTATACGTCAACAGCGAGTGCTCATAAGGCTGAACAACTCTTGCTAAGACGTCATTCCGATATATGTTATAGTGTAGCGTGGCTCTTGAAGTTCCACATCAGGTGTTCCGGATCTTCAAATTTATTCTCTCAGCAGAAAATGCTCATAACGTGGAACAATTTTTGCTATGGTACCATTTTTGTATCTCCTATGGTTTAGATGGTCTGTTGCGGTTCTGCATCAGGTGTTCCGGATCTTCAAATTTATTCTCTCAGCAGAAAATGCTCATCACGTGGTACAGTTTTTGCTATGGGGCCATTTTTGTATCGCCTATAGTTTAGCTGGTCTGTTGCGGTTCTGCATCAGGTGTTCCGGATCTTCAAATTTATTCTCTCAGCAGAAAATGCTCATCACGTGGAACAATTTTTGCTATGGTACCATTTTTGTATCTCCTATAGTTTAGATGGTCTGTTGCGATTCTGCATCAGGTAATCCGGATCTTCAAATTTATTCTCTCAGCAGAAAATGCTCATCACGTGGAACAATTTTTGCTATGGGACCATTTTTGTATCTCCTATAGTTTAGCTGGTCTGTTGCGGTTCTGCATCAGGTGTTCCGGATCTTCAAATTTATTCTCTCAGCAGAAAATGCTCATCACGTGGTACAATTTTTGCTATGGGGCCATTTTTGTATCGCCTATAGTTTAGCTGGTCTGTTGCGGTTCTGCATCAGGTGTTCCGGATCTTCAAATTTATTCTCTCAGCAGAAAATGCTCATCACGTGGAACAATTTTTGCTATGGGACCATTTTTGTATCGCCTATAGTTTAGCTGGTCTATTGCGGTTCTGCAACAGGTGTTTCAGTTTCCAAGATAAATTATAGCCTATGTGTTGACCAGACTTAATATCTATACAACAAAAAAAAAATCATTCAAATCCGTCCAGTAGTTCCGAAGATTAGCGTGTGCAAACAAACAGACAAACAGACAGACTTTTTTTTTTGGATTCGTGCTCTATTACTGTTTCTAAACCCCCCTCAATTATTATTTTTTAAATATATTCAATGTGCAGACACAGTTTTTTTACAGTCTTATTATATGTATAGATTTAAAAATTTAATCATTATGTCAATGCAACTTTCGAGGTCATTGTTATTTAATTTATAATTTACTTGAATTGTACAAGTACTTTTCACACAGATTTTGAATCGAGTTAAGAAATTAAAAAAGACAGTACTCTTTCTGTTCCAGATTCAATATTGCTTCAGAGCCCCAGTTGGGCGCCAATAACTTTTGGGGCAAATCTTAATGGCGCCCAATTGGGACCGAACTTATTCGTGTTTTTTTAACTACCGTACGTCAGAGTCAAACGCTATACTCACACTAAATCCTCTTCCGCATAGATCACAGATTTTGTTTTTTGGCTTCGGTATCTTTTGGTGAACGTGCTGAATGTGCTTGCGAACGCCGTATCCATTCGCAAAGTACTAAAATGATAAAAAAAATGAAAAAGTTAATAAACGATTTAGAATAATAAAAGTCAAACGAAGAACGTTCCACGTCTTGTTAATCCTCGCTTCTTTGACACTGTAATTATTAACTAAAATGAAATAATAATAACTAAATGTTAACCACATCATTTCTTAAAATAAACTCTTGGAATGGTTACAAGTTACAACTAAGTGTGACAGCTGCAGTGTAAATAGATTATAATAAATTCGGCGTCTATCGTAATTGTAACATGGTTATTGTACTTTCGTTACAAAGTGTGCATTAAAAATAACCTTTTCTAACTTATGTCTAATGCTATTGTGAATGGAGTATAGTAATGTGCAGTAATCTCAGTTTCGTTGTCTTCCAGTTACTGTGTAAGAATGATTGTCAGAAATTTTTAATACATACCTTATTACATAATTCGCAGTAGTGTTTACTTTTTTTTACGTGTACGAGTCTGTAGTGATTGTTTTTGTATGTAACGCGCGAGAATATTTTGTCACAAGCCTCGCAGGGGATTCTGAAAAGGAAAACGTCAAATCGTACTTCTTACATTGTACCACAGTCTAAAAACCTACAGTCGTCCGACGAAGGCGTCTAGACAGGGCAATCGTGCGGGGTGTGAGGGGCGAGACGCGGGAAAGCCGCGAACTGCGACAAAACGATGTTCGTAGTTCGGGAGGTATTATTCAGAGCTAACGCGTGTAGACGTTGTCGGCATTTTTCCAGATATCAAAGGCGTCGTACTGTATTAATAATTATAGTATGATTGTAATGAATAAAAGATTGATTTGACTAATTTTAGTCCAATATCTTTCAGTCTTTGAACCTGAATGAGTAAAAGAAATGTCTGTCGTCTGTGATTATTTAAGACTAGCTTCTGCCCGTGACTTCGTACGTGGATCCTGTTGCTTATGCCAGCGACAACGGGATCATCAATATCGAAGATCTGAAACTGAATCTGGTCTAATGTCGAATCCTAGAGCCCGGGGACGGGAAAATAGCGGGCGGTTAATTTTTGTAAGTCAACAGGAACGTCATCCTACTAACATTATAAACGCAAGTTTGTGAAGATGGATGGATGGATGGATGGATTTTTGTTACTCTTTCACGTAAAAACTACAGAATGGATTTTAATAAAACTTGGTATGATGTTAGTTGACACCCTGGATTAACACATAGGACAACACTACTGTTTATCCCTGTATTCCCACGGGAACGAGACCTACGCGTGTGAAACCGCGGGACATCTGCTAGTTCCTACATATGTTGTAGTGTAGCTTGGCTCTTTGAGTTCCACATCAGGTGTTCCAGATCTTCAAATTTATTCTCTCAGCAGAAAATGCTTGAACAATTTTTGCTATGGTACCATTTTTGTATCTCTTATAGTTTAGCAGGGGCTCGAGTCTGCTATTGCAATCGTGTCTCAATGACCGGTCATTGATCGAATATTTGACAACTTTGATAGTTTTTGTATGGGAAATGTGTCATAAGTTTGACGTTATACGTCAAAAATCGATCATTGACCGGTCATTGAGACACGATTGCAATAGCAGACTCGACCCTCTGGTCTGTTGCGGTTCTGCATCAAGTGTTCCAAGATAAATTATAGCCTATACGTTGCCCAGACTTAATACCTATACAACAAAAAAAATCATTAAAATCTGTCGAGTAGTTCCGAAGATTAGATTTTTGGATTCGTGCTCTATTACTGTTTCAAAACCTCCCTCAATTTTTTTTTTAAATATTCATTGTACAGACACATATTTTTTACTGTTTTTCTGCGCGAGCGAGACGCATTATATTTACCCGGGAGTGACAGAGATAGGTAATAATAGGTCAGGGTACTAAATTCTTTCTGCTCGGCGTCCGTGTTTTAACATCATAAGGCAACAACTTTTGTTCTACGACTTTTAATAATTTCTTTGATTTTATTTTCATACAAAAATAAATATTAATTCAATTGCTCGCTTGAATGTTGATAACTCTACACGCATCGCAGTTTAAGTCGCAAGCACCTGGAACTACGTCGTCCTTTCATTTATGAGTAAAGCATAGGCTTACAAATATCACGACAGTAGGTAGCTACAATAAAAACTTAAAATATAATTCCATATACTGTTGAAAAAAAAAATATTTTTCTCTCTCCTAACACGTCTTAATATAACTGTTCGTTACTTTGTAAATGATTTGTATTTATGTTATTTTTCTCTTAATTATACTTATTATATATGTATATTCAAAGAGTCTTGTATGGTATATATTTATGTAAATAGTACGCCACATACTGCCTACTCATCTTTTCTGCTCCACTATCAAGTCCATCCAAAGGTTGTCTGTAAGAGATCGCTTTTAGCGATAAGGGAAGGTTCATATCTGACGGAGCGTCGCGTATTTTCGGTCACGTAACGCCAGAACAGACAAATGTATAGAAAAACACTTGACGGTTCACACTCAACAGATGATGCGTTAGTGCGTCGAGGTACACTGTCGCAAACGCTCGGAGCATGTTCCGTCAGATATGAACCTTCCCTAAGGCCGCCCATTGTATCACCGTATGTAGCCCTTAAAATTATAACTTGTATGTTTTAATGGTGTACAATAAAGAGTATTACATTCTATTCTATTCTGTGTTGCGTCAGAACTCTTAGAACAAAAGTTGTTGCTTATGATGTTACCCGCGAGGTTTTTGGTGTTTTACAAATGACCCTGTATAGTCTGACGAATTTTAGACTGTCTAGGTACCTATTTTTAAGCTATTGCATAGCTTCTATCGCGGGCCTTGAGCGCGGGGACCGAATCCAGAAATTCCGTAACGAAAAAACCTCACGCTCCCTACTCCGACGGGCACGGAGGTGTGGCTTGAAGGCCGTGCATCGTCTAACGCCGTTTCAGTTCGGCAGTCTTCGACCTAACACAGGCATAGTGGTGATAGTTGTGAGGGGAGGGGGAGGGGAGGGAGGGGGAGGGGAGTGGAGAGGGAGGACAGAGAGAGGGGGTGGAGAAGGAGGGGGAGGGGAAGGGGAAGGGGAATGGGAAGGATGAGGTGAGAGGGGAGTGGAGAGGGGTAGGGGAAGAGGCAGGGAACAGAAAGGGAAGGGAGGGGAAAGTGAGGGAGGGGTGAGGGAAGGGGAGGGAGTGGTGAGGGGAGGGGTGTGGGAGGTGTGGGGGAGGGGGAGAGGAGAGGAGTTGATAAAAAATGCTATGCAATAGCTTTACCGTGGCAGTCTCCGAGTGCCACACGACATATTTTTTTTTACTTTTTAGTCTAAAAATCAACTGCAAACTTACCTAACCCTCTTCCGAGGAGTATGTCGAACTGATTGCTGCAAATGTCTCTTGTACTTGTCAATGGTGGGATATTGTTTGTCGCACTCTACGCAGTAACGAGTTTCTTTATTGGTCTCTTTCATCAAATTCGGTACCAAATCATGGTGCACCCTCCGAATATGTAACTCTAGCACGTGGTATGTCCGATAGCTTTTGTTACAGATTGAGCAGTGCCCGGGCAAGTGCATCTTCCTGAAAAACAAAATCTTTCATCTCGGGGAGTGATTTCGTGAGAAGGGACGGAAATGTGTTACAGGAAACCGGGGAAGCGCGCGCTATCAGTTTTGACCAATAAATTATTAATGATGCCGATCATTTAAATATTCCACAACTTTCACACAACGCCTTCTAGTCTCAAGCTAAGCAGAACTTGTGTTATGGGTACTAAACAACTGATAAACATACTTATATATTTCTAAATACATACATATTGTTGATAAATTACACCCAGACACAGAACAAATGATCGTGCTCTTCCTACAAACATTTGTCCTGAGTGAGAATCGAACCCACGACCTGCGGCATAGCAGTCAGGGTCACTAACTACTAGACCAACAGGCCAATCATTAATATTGAAAACTAAACGCAAGCCAATGTTTTTGGATACAAGCTAAATGGTAATGGGTTTTGGTAAATGTACTTACTTGGTGCTTACCTTGTGAAGGACTGACTTTAAGGACCTCTAGACCAACAGGCCAGTCAAAAAAAAAATCAAAAATCAAAAGTCATTTATTCAAATTAGGCTGAGGATCAGCACTTTTTGAAAGTCAAAAATTACATAATACAGTCCCCCAAAACGCCCGCCCTTCGCCACTTTCAATGTCATTTGTTCTGTTTCTGGGTGTAATTTATCTATAATATAAATGTATTTAGAAATAATAAGTATGTTGTCGTGAGTATGAAGTATGAAATAATAATATGTATGTGGGTCGTCGTCGACAGCCGCAGCTGCTGGCAGTGCCGCGTGCGCGAACTAACTTGCTGCGCGAGGCACCGCTGACGAGCGCTCTTCGCACTCTTAACCTCATCGCTAATGACGTCGATATATTCTGCTGTACTTTGAGTACATTCACTAGAATAGCTACGGGTGGAATTAGCTACGGTATAAACAGTGGCACTATCTAATTTAAAATAAGAATAATTTTAAGAAAACTACAATATCGCATTGGGTCTAGCCTGTAAGGATATTTGTATGTATATTTAAGAAATAAATAAATAAATAAATGTTTATCAGTTGTTTAGTACCCATAGCACAAGCTCTGCTTAGCTTGGGACTATTTAGGGTTGTGTGAAATTTGTGGAATATTATAATTATTATATCCCAACAACGACCGTCCGACACCCGACAAACATTAAGTAATCGATAAGAAGAAGGTACAGACGCCAGCACATCAAGTTACCCCAATGTGTCAAATTTTCCCAATTGAATATGAACCTTATTTTGTTTGACATAAAGTTGAAAAACGATCAAAGAAATTTGACACATTGGTGTAACTTGACGTGCTGGCGTCTGTACTAATTTTATTTTGATGTTCATATTCTGTCAAACACCCTACTGGACCAAGATAATGAAGATGCCATGTCATCCAAGATGGCGCTGTATTTGAAAAATTTTAAACTTAAGACGAACTTCGAACTTACTTGATATGAGTCTCTAGTTTGCGTTTTGTGCTGACGTGTTTACCGCAATAATCGCAGGTGACTCTCTCATGCGCCACTACGTAATGTTTACTGAATTCTCTAAGAGTTCTGCAACAAAATAAAAAAAAATGGATTCAGGGTGGAAGGCATTATCAACGTATGACTCGGATACCACGTTTTCGAGAAGATTAGGCAGTTTCAAAGAGATTTAAAATACTATAGAAAGGCTATAGAAATTTCATAGATAAACTGCGATTCCTTGCCTCAGTATCGCCATTTAGAATAATACATGGTGTAAAAAGACCGATAACATATAGCAGCACACGTCGTATTCACCATTTTAAATAAACTAATACATTATAACACAAACACGCTTTAGCCCTGAATAATATCTCCCGAACTACGAACATCGTTTTGTTCGCAGTTCGGGAGCGGCTCTCCCGCGTCTCGCACCTCACACCCCGCACGATTGCCCTGTCTAGACGGCTTCGTCGGACGACTGCAAGTTTTTAGACTGTGTTATTAGTATAGTAATGTATACACCACAAATTTTTAATAAGTACCTACAAATACTTAAGGGCTTATTCTAGACGGTCTTCTCATTATATTTGTAAAGTATCAATACATAATATTCATAAACAGCAAAGTTATTAGCGTTTGTTTATATCCCAAGAAGTCACCCAATTTATGGAAATATTGTACAGGCTATTCATGACATAGTAGTATTCATTAATCGTCATCTCTCGCTCACGTTCGCGTGATCTCGCTCAAGCATGCCCCGCCTCCAACAGCTGTTTTCGTTATTTAAGTTAAACTAAATAGTGGCATATTTAAAAATTGAATTTAGTTTTTTTTTTCTTTTGATTACGCAATTATGATCAGTAACAGGTACGGGCCTATTTTTTTTTATACTAATTGAAAAATAGTGGTGTATAATTTTGGGACTTACCTAAATTCCGACGAACAGCTATTGCAAGTGAACTTCTTAGTATGAAACCGGTTTAAATGTTTCGTCACTTCACCTTTATTTCTTAAAAATGTACCGCAAAGGGAACAGCGAAGCAGCGGATTGTGATGACGTCGCCAATGCTCTTCAAGATGAGATTCCGAAACTATCTCACGTCTGCAAGCCATGCAGTTGGTTGGGAACAGTAGCTGTGAAGAAAACACAATCATATTTATTGACACATACAAATTAGGTAACATATGAGAGCAGCGGTGGCCCAGTGATTACGGCCCCGACTTACGAACAGTAAGGGCGAGGCCCCATTAGTGCGTTGCGTCGCGTCGTCGCAACGGAACAACGCATTGTATGCCACACCTGTGTTGCGTTGACCCTGCGCCAACGCAACGCAAGATGGTATGCACGCCGTAATGTTCGTGTGATTTATCCCATATAATGGGTCTTTCTTGGAACTAGGATATGAGAAAATCTATATCAATATCCTGCCTTCTCATCGTAAGATAAAAAAACTTGAGAGGTCTCAAGGGACACCCGGATAGAACGAAGTTCCCTTCGATTGATTAGTGAACTATTCAATCTTCTCTCTCTCCCTCTCCCCCTCCATCTTCCTCCTCCCGTTCCCCTCCCTCCCTCCCTCCCCCAACCCTCCCCATATCCCCCTCTCCCACACCCTATTCCTCTGCCTCCCTCTCTCTACCCCCTCCCTCTCTCCCGCTATCTCCCTCTCCCTCTCCCTCTCCCTGCGAACATGTGACGCCGCACAGCTTACAATAGCTTACTATAGCAAAAAGTGTCGTGACAACTTTTCGTAAGAATTTTTTCCGTCTAGCCCCCTTTCACTTCATAACATTCGTACTTAACATTTTTGGAACTTCGTTCCAAAAATGTTACGCTCGTCTAACTTCCTCCTCTAGCAGTGGATCACTGTCCATCGTCGCAGCGGAGCTCCGACAACGCAGCGCATCACCCTCCCTCCCCGCTTTGTCTATTTTCCGTCGATCCGTTGAATCGTCGCGCGCGACGACGCAACGGTCTAATGGGGCATGTCATAAAAAATATATGGAAAACGACGCAGCGACGACGCAACGCACTAATGGGGCCTCGCTTTAAGTAGAACCCAGGCAGGCACATTACTTTGTGTAATTTATTTCATCACCACTGCTCTCAAAAACGGTGAAGGAAAACATCGTGAGGAAACCGGCATGTCCAAGAACTAAAAATTCGAAGACATGTGACATCTACCGATTCGCACTGGGCCCGCGTGGTAGATTATGGCCCATACGCAAAATACGCGCTTTGACGTGGAGTTGCGGATACCAGCCCGGTATCTTTATCTTATCTTATGTAAATTAAAAACATAATATGATGACGTCTGACATGTTTTCGTGGTTAATACGCCGCCATATAAAGTGAAAAAAAGTTCTAAAATTAAAACCCGATTACAAAAAAATCATCATCAAACAAAACACTTCCAACGATTCCACATTTGTCAAATTATAATAAGTAATGATGAACATACATACATGCCGAAGTCGGGTAATGAATACAGATAAATACATGTGTTGTCATCACACAAAAAAAAAAACAAACAAGTGAGTGTGTCAATCTACACCTAGATTATAAAGAGGAAATGTTTGATTGTTTGTTTGCATTGAATAGGCTCCGAAACTACTGGACCGATTTGAAAAATTCTTTCACCGTTGTGAGGCTACACTATCCCCGGGTGACATAGGCTACTTTTTTTTTATTTATTTCTTTCTCACGGGAACGGGACCTACGCGGGTGGTGAAACCGCGGGATGTCTGCTAGTAATGAATAAACTCATAAACTACTGTGTCAATTTCAAACATTCTTTCTTTCGCCATTGGAAAGCTACATTCACCCTGAGTAACATAGGCCTAACTTTCAGCAATCATTTTCAGTACTATATATTTGTCGACATCTCATATTTACCCATCCCTTACAAAATTTCTTTGGTCATCCTCTACTTTTGTAACCCTCCACATTTCTACTCAACTTCTATCTTCGTTCCTTAGAGAATACGAGGATAAAAAGTAACCTATGTGTTAATCCAGGGTGTCAGCTAACTCCATACCAAATTTTATACAAATCCATTCTGTAGTTTTTACGTGAAAGAGTAACAAACATCCATCCATTCATCTATCCATACTCACAAACTTTCGCGTTTATTATATTAGTAGGATACAAGATAAACATAAAAGAAATAAAAATAATGTAAAAGTGTTTAAGTATGTACCTATTTAATACCAACCTCGTTATGATTAAAAGTCGTGTGCCTTAAAAAGTCCAACCTCAATGTGTACCCAATATTACACAATTTGCAACCAAAAGGCATATTCTTAGTAAACCTATGCCTTCCTTTGTAATTGTCTTCAATAGCTCTTGAACTGACATATACCGTGCTGTAGTATGCACTGTCATTCTTTGAGAAACAAAGTTTGATATTAGTTACGGTTGCAAAGTCCTTATAATCCTTGTTAGTCTTTAATTGTAGTTTACGCAGCTTTGGGTTTACATATGGTGCTTTAAAATCTTCATCCAATTCTTGTTTCATATTGTCCGGTTCATAGTAATCTGTATCATTGTCAATATTGTCCTCTTCTTTTATTAAATCGTTGTTTTCTATCTTAATTTCATCTGCGAGCAATCTTTCGTCTTCAATTTCCACATTTTGTTCAAATATTTGGTAATTTTGTTCAAATATTTGGTCTTTCTGTTCAATTATTTGGTCTTTTTGTTCAAATGTTTGGTCATTTTGTCCAAGAATTTGGTTGTTTTGTTCAAATAATGGTTCTTTATTTTCTTCTTCTTCGTACATGTATTTGTAATTGTGGTCATATTCCTTGTGAGTGGTTTTTGTTAGTTTAGATAATGTGCGGGGTATTTCTTGCTGAAAATAATGAGAAATACACTTTTTTACTTTATTTTATTTTCTATTATTTTTCATTGCGTCAATGCCATGCATACCTGTTATTTATATGGTTACTGTAATGCCTTTTTGCTATGTAATCTTTATTTCAATATTGTTGGTGACTGTGCTACTATTGGTGTGCTTATTGTAAATAAATAAATAAAATGAGTAAATCTTCGAGTATAGCCCATAATCTGCTAAAGTACCAGAATCTGGGAATTGCTGAATTATTCCATTAAGGTGGAAGCACCAGAGTAGCTCCCAAAATTCAAAATTTTGTTGGGTTTTTTGCAATTTGCCATTCTGTGTTAGGCTGTATGTTTTACCTCCACAACCCAGTAACATGATACCTGTTGGTGAGCGTGTGGACTATATGACTGACGATATTAAAGGAAAATGATTGTGATTATTAAGTAGCTTTATTATTTTAGTAAGTAAAACTATGTTAACCAAATCTAGTACGTTGACAGACCCCAAAACAAAGCAAAAGTCACAGTTTTAAAATTATAATAGAAAAAACCATAAGAAAAGGCGACTGGCTGGAACTTTTTTTAATATTTGTTATATTAAAAAAAGTTCCAGCCAGTCGCCAACAATACTCCTTGGTTAAACTGGTTGTCAGACTTTCAGGCTTCTGACTACAAGTAACAACTGTCAAATATCTACAAAATGAAATGACAGCTGGAACCAACGGCTTAACATGCTTTCCGAGGCACGGAGGAGTATTGGCATGTAATAAATGGTCACCCATCCACGAAACGACCTCGTCAAGCGTAGCTTAACTTTCGATCGACCCATGGGGTGTTATAATTTAGCCACAAGTGCCTGTACTAAACAAAAAATAAATATTCTTATATTTTTCTAGATATTATATACATATTATAGATATAAATTACACCCAGACACAGAACAAATGATTGTACTCATGATTGTCCTCTCTTTCCAAGTGCACCTCTCAAATATTCGAGGGCTACACTCAAATCTCGATGCGGTCCACCACCATCTTGAGACTGATAAGCCACATTTATTTTTCCTGACGGAGACGCAGATAAGATGTCCGTCTGATGCGGCGTACCTTGACTACCCTGGGTACACATTGGAACACCATTTCCTACAGCGTGCCGGGGTTTGTGTGTACGTCCGCAATGACATCTGTTGCCAGCGTCTCCGACACCTTGAAGACCCTAATTTTTCAACCCTATGGATGTTAGTGGACACCGGTTTGGACAAAATTGTCTATGCCTGTGTTTACCGATCGCACAACGGTGACCAGGAGACGACTCAACTATTTGACCACCTTAGTGAGGCCGCCGATAAGGCTCTGCATCGGCACCCTGACGCGCAATTCGTCGCTCTGGGGGACTTTAACGCCTGCCACCAAGACTGGCTCTTCCCATACCAGAAGACAGACCATGCTGGGAGAGAAGCACGAAGCTTTGCGGTATCAATGGGCCTCTCCCAGTTGGTAAGACAAGCGACTAGGGTGCCGGATGTAGATGGTCATACTGCCAATTGTCTGGACCTTCTGCTGACCACCGATCCGGACAGATGCATTGTTACAGTTTCCTCACCATTAGGAACTTCAGATCACTGTCTGGTGAAGTCTGTATCGTCCTTCTCCCCACCTGATTGCGACTCACGCGGAGTACGGCGGATGTGGCGATACAAGTCAGCTGATTGGGATGAGATGCGGCACTTTTTTGCATCTTATCCTTGGCAGCAGGTCTGCTTTTCTTCTGAAAATCCGTCGAGCTGTGCGGATGCTATATCCGATGTGGTACGTCAAGCTATGGAGTATTTCATCCCTTATAGTGACGTGCCCATCGGTGGCTCAGCTCACCCTTGGTTCAATGCCGATTGTGCTCAAGCTGAAGAGCGTAAGCATTCGGCATTTCTCACCTGGGTTGACGCTCGTGACCGCAAAGCTCCGGATCTCAGCACAAAGAAGAAAGCCTTCAACCTTGCTGCCAAGTCCTACAAAAAGGCACTAAAGAAGGCTCGTTTCGACCGCATTACTCATATTGGCACTAAGCTCTCTGCACAGCCGTCCGGTAGCAGAGCTTTCTGGTCCCTTGCCAAATCGGTCGAAGCGAACTTCTGTCAGCCCACATTGCCTCCGCTGGTCAAACCTGATGGTACACTGGCTCATACGGCAAGAAAGAAAGCTGGTCTCTTTGCATCTCTCTTCGCACATAATTCACGTCTCGATACTGGCAGTGCTTCTCCACCAATTTTGCCTTACTGCAACACCTCGATGCTCGAGGTTCGCATAAGGAACAAGGAAGTCCTGAGAGCACTGCGTCGTTTAGACGTGAATAAAGCTAGTGGGCCAGACGGTATTCCAGCAGTTGTTCTTAAGGCATGTGCGCCTGAGTTGTCTCCTGTATTGACACGCCTGTATCGCCTCTCTTTTCGGACTGCTACAGTGCCCAAGTCCTGGAAGCTTGCCAACGTGCAGCCCGTGCCCAAAAAGGGCAGTCGTGCCGATCCTGCCAACTATCGGCCGATTTCAATAACCTCCATACTCTGCAAGATTATGGAGCGTGTATTGAACTCGCGCCTCTTGGTATACCTAGAAGGTAACGATCTCCTCAGTGACCGTCAGTATGGGTTTCGCCGCAATCGGTCTACTGGGGACCTACTAGTGTACGCCACTCACTTGTGGGGCGAGGCTCTCGAGAAGAATGGGGAATCGATGGCCGTTTCCTTAGATGTCTCGAAGGCCTTCGACAGGGTCTGGCACGCAGGCCTAATAAGTAAGCTTCCAGCGTACGGCATTTCTCCTGGACTGACTCGTTGGGTTAAAGACTTCCTGAGTGAACGGTCTCTCCGAGTTGTTGTCGACGGATGCTCATCGGAGCCCATGACAACTAACGCCGGAGTTCCTCAGGGGTCTGTTCTCTCTGCAACTCTCTTCCTGCTGCATATCAGCGATCTGCTAATGCCCGGTATCTATGGGTATGCAGACGACAGCACAGTAGTAGAGAGATATCTTCCGAGTACCCGGGCCAGTAAGGACGTAATCCAGTCCGAAAGAGAGGCTTTGGTAGAGCGTACGAATGCCTCACTTCAGGCAGTCTCCAAATGGGGCGAAGCAAATCTTGTGGCATTCAACGCCGCCAAAACACAGGCGTGTCTGTTCACCGCCAAAAGGAGCCCGTTCACCATGGCTCCTGCTTTTCAGAATGTATCCTTGGAGTGCACCGACCGCCTTCAGCTCTTGGGAGTGGAAATCTCCTCAAACCTAAACTTTGGGCGTTCATTGAGTCCAAAGCCAAGGTTGCTGCTAGGAAACTCGGCGTTCTTGCAAAGGTCCGGCGGTACTTCACACCTGGTCAGCTTCTTATGCTATACAAAGCACAGGTCCGTTCGTGTGTGGAGTACTGCAGTCACATATGGGCTGGTGCTGCCAGATGTCATCTAGCAGCTTTGGACTCAGTGGAGAGGCGTGCGAAGAGGCTTATTGGTGACCCAGATTTGGTTAGAACCAATCTGCAAAGCCTTGAGCATAGGCGTAGGATAGCTAGCCTTTCGGTCTTCTATAGGATACATTTTGGAGAGTGTGCACGGGAATTACATGACTTGATTCCGCCATCACCATTCTACCATCGGACAACCGTAACGTACGGCGAGTGTCCACCCTTACATCGTTGGCACTCCCACGATTAGGACAAAGCGTTTCGCTTCGTCGTTTATACCGCGTACATCGAAGGACTGGAACAACTTGCCTGCTGCGGTCTTCCCGTCCAATTATAATTTAGGTGTCTTCAAGGCTAGAGTGAATAGGCTCTTAACAAACTAGTGCGCTTCACCATCACTGATTGCATCACTGCTTACCATCAGGTGGGATTGCAGTCAAGCACTAGCTTGTAATATTAAAAAAAAAAAAAAAAAAAAAAACTCATCACACAAACATTTGTCCTGGGATTCACATTTACCATTTGTGCATAAGTACATACAAATTACATTTTTCAATATTAATATGAAAATATAAAAACATTTAAAAATATAAAAAATAGTGAACCACCGATGGCGATGGCTACCGGTGGTTAGGGCTCCAGAGACAGGAACCTCCTCACGATGCGGGCTGTATCAAGAAGTACGGCCTTCTGGATCAGGTTCCTGACCCAACCGTGCAATGAAAATTATTAATTATTATTATTGTTATTAAATACCTTGTTATCAAAGAATGTTTGTAAATACTGAGCCAGTCTGTATTGAGCTGTCTTGATGCGAGCTTGAAAGTACTTCATCTTGTTCACTAACGCAATACATTCCCAACACAGTGATAGCTCCCTTGAGTCCTGAAAATAAAGTCAGTTGGTCCAATCAGATGGCATGGTAAGGAGTTGAGATATTGGCTTGTGCGTTGTGGTATATGTTGAATGTCATAGGTTTAATCAATGATGAATGAATGATTATACTTAAGTGAAGAGATTTAAAATACTATAGAGCGGGCATGTCAAGGAAATGTCATAGAAAATTCGTAGACTTGTGTCCAAGCAGGACACAAGGTTTCGGACGAAAATTTTGATTGTGATGTCCGGTCTATAGGTAATTAGGTAATGAATGTCTTTAATATTTTGTATGTTTCATAAATTATTGTGTGTAGGTATGTGTGTTTTAATGACTGAAGTCAAATAAATATTTTTCTTTCTTTCTTTCCTAAATATTATATTATAATACTGGAAGCCCATTCTAACATATTGGGTAAAAGCTAATTAAGTAGCTAAAGATGTTTTAAATAAAAAGTTAGAAACATGGAATAGTAAAAATTTTCTCGTTTCTCTCAAAATTTACACAATATTACTTGAAGTATACAGATATTTGACCAGTTATGTACAAGTCTCTCATGTAATTGGGGGCGAGCTTATTGCCATCAAACAAATCCTGGTTAATACTGCGAAATTTCTAATAAATTAACTCAATATACTTTTCAGGCCTATGTTTCTATGGCAACTATTTTAATAGCCTGTGGAAAAACCTAAATTAATTATCTTATAGGACGTAAACCTTACTTACATTTCCATTTTGTATCCCATCTTCCCTCAGTTTAATAAATAACGCTTTTGTTTGACCAGTTACGGATTTAAGCTTCCTATCAGTGCTTAAACAACCTTGACATAGAGTAAATATGCGTTTAGATTCATCTATCACGTCCATTTTAATAGATATTTCATTAATTTAGTTGTTTTGGTTAGAAATACTTGTGATTTCGTACAATATTGTATCGAATTTTACCACAGACTAAAATTGACATTGACACTGACAGTTAAAGCTTGCCAGCATTTATTTGTAAATCTTTAGAAACTTCTTGGCAAAAACAGACGGAACAGTTCAACCAGTATTTTATTATCTTTACAAGACGCTATCAATAATTCTATTCTAACTCGTTGTTTATTGGATAAACTCATACTTTCGGGGTAGTCGGTTTAGAAATTACTGAAAAAACATTGGATAACCAAGTATTTAGACCTCTCCTCTGCGTGTGTCAAGCTTCTCTTTCTTTCTACGTCGAATGCTAAGCAACTAAAATTTTAAAGTGTGACCAACGAAATGCGCCCGACTACGCTGTACATTGTACCTACTGACCACATAATGTACGCCAAATGGTAGTACAACATACAGGACAAAAGAATATTACGGACTGAATTGAGCGCAGGCCACACCGCCAGCTAGCGGGCGGGCTGGCTCGGCGGGCGAACATCGTTTCACCTCTTTACATACTTAGTCGGTAGCTCGCGGTGTGAACCGAAGTATGTAAAAAGGTGAAACGATGTTCGCCCGCCTAGCCCGCCCGCCCGCTAGCTGGCGGTGTGGCCTGCGCTTTGAACTGAATTCGAACAGTCAAGCGAAAGAAGCACGCTAAAAAAATACTTTATCTCTTTGAGCACTAGTAATAGAAAAAAAACAAAACACGATTAGCAAATAACTGAGTATTTTTATTTCCTTAACACTATTCTAGTACAAAAAGTCATCCTATAATAGTTACAATTAAGTACATAAAAATTCGGAATTTTCAATCATTCAATTTGCAACCTTTGAAAATACAATTAAAAAAAAACACCATTTTGCCTTAGCAGACTCACAGCTTTAATATAAATATTTTTTATTTATTTTCTCTTAATAAATAAATTGGATTATAACTTTAAGTAATCTAGCAAAAATTAAGCAAAAATGTATGAACATAGACCATCACATTAAGCTATCCCAATTCCCTGTGCGTCAAATTTCTTTGATAGTTTTTCAACTTTATTGTTAACAAAATAGGGTTCATGTTTAATAGGTGACAAAATTTTAGTTTTTAGTCCCTCATCTAGATTAAAAGACACATATTTTTTCTTTTTCAAAACATAACGACGATACATCGAGTCAAAATGTCGCATGACGTCACTATCCTGTACAACCGGACGATTCAATAAAACTCACGCCGTGAAAGCTTGAGTGAAGTGGACTGTCAATGCCTTGCATTTGATAGTATGGAATGACAGCTCAATTCGCCCTCACTACGCCTACATTTTCACGCGGTGATTTGACCAGAATCGCAATGCAGTTAATACTGAATAATGACGTCACAAGCCCCCTCTCCTCAACTTCATTGCACTTGATTTGTAGTGTTACCATAAATTAATAACTAACTGATGGACATTCTGCCAACATGTCTATTCCTAATGTGTCAAATTTATTTGATAGTTTCTTAACTTTATTTCATACTGAATAAGGTTCATGTTCAATTAGAAGAAATTTACCGTTTGGGACCGTACCATTTTGATTGTTCAATAAAATTAACGTGATTTAATACAAGAGAGATTCTATAATTCTTGGAGCTTCAATAGTCGTTACTAAAGGTCGTCGTATCGCGTAACCAAGCACTCACTGGGTAGTGGAGGTCAGACAAAAAGACGCTCAATGTAAACACTGGTATTGTACCTATTCAGCTGCGTCCGGTAAAGGTCATGGCGCATTATACCGGCACGGCACCGGCACCGCTTCAAACCAGCATTTTTATATGGCATTTATAATTGAACACGCCTATGACTTGCACGTTTTCATAATGTCTCGGTTTACGACGGCGCAATGATGTTTTGCTGGCGACTCGGAGTCGGTGTGCTGTAAGCGTGCGGTCGACGCGCTGTAAGCACATGGTCCGCTCGCTATCGGCACGCGGCTGCGAGGCGAGTTGTGTGCTAGGGCAAGCGCGCTGACAGCTCGCCGTTGGCTTTTTCACTTTGGCATTGTGAAATATATTATACAACCCACGATTTAAGGCTCTAAATTGAATGACAAGTCAATTGCTGGTTGGGAGCGGTGCCGGTACCGTGACGGTTTAATGTGCCATGACCTTAAGACTGGGTGCCGACCCCGAACTTTTTTATTCTTATAAAACTATTGTTCGTTCGTTCTTATCAAGTTAAGACTTACATACATGAGACATGCATAATAATGCGTTTCAAATGAGAATAGGAATGACTTTGCGCCATGTTTTGACGTCATAGCTGTCAATTCGAATAAATTGGGTAAGATCAGCAAATAAAGGTTTTTTCTAAATTTAATTTATTTACGAATTACGAATGAATAGTTTTCCAAATTGTACTCTCAAAGTATTTGTTTACATTGGAGATAATCTCTTGAGCCCTCACATGCAAAACAGCGCCTCGTTCACACATTTTCGAGCAGTCAGGGAGACGAAAACAAAATCAAATATCAACAACAACAGCCAACAACTGTGTAACAAACAGAATTTATAATAACAAGCACTCCACAAGACTAATTAATTTAAGACGTTTTTTCATTTTGAATTACTTCGACTCGGTAAAACAAACTAAGAAACTGTGTAAAGTTCCTCATCCCCCATAGCTCGCTCGGCTCCTCCTCGCAGACTGGTGTTGTGTCTGGTGGGCTACTACTGCCCGACGGTTGTTGTCGGGATCTTGTATACGTTCAATCGCGCGGATAACTTTAACATCGCGATGTAGGATATCAGTCGGTTAGTTCGTGTGTGGCGAGATAGATGGCGCTGCACTGACTTTAGTTGACATTTCAAACGCATCGACCAATAACATGGCGAACCCAAGTAATAACAATAATATTCCGAAACTTTTCACACAACGCCACCTAGTCCCAAGCTAAGCCGAGCTTGTGTTATGGGTACTAAACAGCTGATAAACATACTTATACCTACAGGGTGCAAAAAGACCCTTAACGTCAAAGTGCAATATTTTTTTTCGTATTTTTTCAAAATCGTATTCCAAGTATCATTAGTAAACTTTCTTCCGAACAAACATTATCCAAATTATCAATTTTTCAAACAAATTACGCATTTGAAGTTACAAAAATGCATTAGATACTAAACACAAGCGGGCCGGTCGGGTCAACGACCAAGCGCGAGTGGCCATACGCTCAGCTGATCGAAAGTTGCGTTGCGTTGTCGCGCCTTCATTGCGCGCAATAAAAAGTATCTCTTTTTTAAAGATGGAAAAAAAAGTATTTTCCCAGCAACAGTTTTTGGATAAAGTTACTTAATTATATGTACAGAATGTGTAGTTATCGGCTATGTGATCGGTCTTTTTACACCCTGTATATGTCTAAATACAGATATATTATAGATAAATTACACCCAGACACAGAATAAATGATCGTGCTCACCACACAAACATTTGTCCTGGGTGGGAGTCCTACCCAAGACCTCCGGCATAGCAGTCAGAGTCACTAACTACTAGACCAGTCAAACTATACATATACATACATACACTGTCAAACACACAACCACTCATCTTTTGACCACGTTTACATCTGCTGTCTGAACATAGCGGTGATCTCTTCAACTGTCTTGTTTTTAGTTTCAGGAACTTTGAAGAATATGAAGAATATGAATATTAGTTGGAGAACCGCGAAAATTATGAACACGTTCGCGCCAAGAGCCATCTGTGGACAAAAAGTTTTTCTATATAAGTACAGCTTGGCAAAAAAGAGTGTGGAATAAATGAGGTCGCTAGTATCGCGCATGTGGCCACCCTGAATACTACGACATAACAGGTTTGATACTTGTTATTTTTTCCCAAAGCTAAGTGGGTGGTTCTGTCTGTAAGAATCGTAGCACATGCTACGATTCTTACAGACAGTTAATAATTTTCGTTAATAATTAAACGAAACTTAATAATTTTGTTAAATCTATGAAAAACGACGAGGATTTACGCACTTTTGACACATGATGTACTAGCACTTGACAAATAAATCAATGTTGCCACAATCATCCACTTTTAGTTTCAACTGTCACCGCGTCAAACTCTTTTTTGCCAAGCTGTACAAAGACATCCAATACTTGTCATACTATACTTATAAGATCAAAGAAAGAAAATATTTTATTTGGACGCACAGAACATAAAACTAAACAAAACATCAATACAGATATAAAAAAAAAAAACAAGAAAATAGTAAAAAACTAAAGGCAAAAATATAAAAAAAAGACCCGTGCGAGACCAAAAAGGCGCCTATCTCAGCATTAGCTGCGACATGAGAGAGAGAGGAGGGCTGTCCCTTACACCCTGTAGATTTAAACGTTTTTTAATACAGCAATATTGGCCTTCTGTTTGTTTTTACTACCCCGAAAAAATAATACCAAATAAATACTTACAGAGAGCTGTAAAAAGCTAAGCCCAACAATAAAGTTGGCTGTCCAATTCACTGTTACTGCTACCGAGGTCGCCGCCGGCCGCGACGATTGGTTGAATAACTCTGTAAATAAATGACGTAAAATAATTAAAAACTTATCTATGGCACGGATTTTTGTCTTGTTACTCTATAAAAGTTTACCTAAACAATTTTAATCCAAATTACTAAAGTGATCCGAAGAACGTTCCATGTATTGTTAATCCCTGCTTCTTTAAGGTTTTTATCATTGACAATGAAATACAACTAAAATGAAATAGGTAATATCCTAACCAAAATGAGGTTGTACATTATTTCTTAAAATAAAATGTTGAAATGGTTGTAACAAATTAGTGTGACAGCTACAGTGAACATAGATTATGACAAATTCGGTGTCTTTCGTATTTTGTAACCTGCAGGCCTTATATAAGCTAGCCATGTTAAAAATTATATTTCTACTATCGTAATCTTTATGGCGACAATATAAAGAAAATGGCGTATATGGAATCAGCTGTTTGTCAACTGTCAAGTGTTACTTATCGAGTAGAATTTGTAATATGGCTGAAAATGAAATACATTTGACAGTTGACAAACACCTGGAGGCCTGGCCATATTGCAAATTCTATGTCTATCCTATTTCTTTTATAGAAAGAAAATGGCGTAATATGGAATCAGCTGATTGATAACTGTCAAGTGTATTTCATTTTCAAATTCTACTCGCTAACACTTGACAGTTGACAAACAGCTGATTCCATATTACGCCATTTTCTTTCTAATGTCGCCTTATCGATTACGATAATAGAAATAGACATTGTAATGCATGATATTGCTAGGCCTGCTGCTTCGTGTAAAAATAACCTTTTTTAACTTACACTTGAGAGCAATAAAATCGCACACCCCTTGTAATTTGGTTTATTACTGATTGTTTTCTAAAATCGAAAGATATTGAGTAAAAATCATTAGACAAAATTAAAGCATACAAGCTTAGCTTTACAACAACATAAAATTAAAATCATTGACCTTCACGTAACTTACAAAAACCGACCGTACACCGAATTCCCCAAATTCACGCGTTTGCGTTGTCACTACTTGCACCCTTAGCCGCAGGTATAAAAAGGTCAGTTTATTGGAATTTTTATTCAGTTGCATACCGAAGGTCAACGTGATAACATCTCTACTGGAAGCATACGGATTTACTGGAAAAATATGGATACCACGCCCGCAGAAGCCGCTCAAGTTATTGCCTTGCTCGAAGCAGGCCATAACCAAAGTGAAGTTGCTCGACGGCTAAATTTGAGCCGCTACTCTGTTCGTCGTGTATACCAGAGGTTCCAAGAGACCGGTGGCTACATTCGGCGACCAGGATCTGGCCGGCGACCCACAACATCAGAGCGTGATGACCGCTTTCTTGTGACAAGGTCTTTGAGAAATCGGCAACTGAACGCGGTTCAACTGGGACAACAGCTTCGAGAAGTTCGCAATGTCAGTATAAGTCGGTGGACAGTTCGAAGAAGACTAGGTGAAGCAGGAATGACTTCACATCGCCCAGCAAATGGTCCCAAATTGACCACAGCTCACCGACAAGCCCGGCTACAATTTGCTAGGGAACATTTAAATTGGACGTATGACCAATGGCGGGCTGTTATGTTCTCTGATGAGTGCAGAATGACTTTACATGGTCATGATGGACGCTCTAGGGTCTACAGAAGGTCATCAGAGCGATTTTCACAATGCTGCATAAGCGAACGTGTGGCTTTTGGAGGTGGATCGTGTATGTTTTGGGGTGGCATAATGTTGGACACTAAAACTGACATTGTATTCATCACTACGGCGAATACCGGCCCGAGATCGAGAAGTTTGACGGCTGCACGATACGTCGAAGAAGTGCTCGAAGAACATGTGAGGCCGCTTGCGTGGCTTATGGGAGAAGATTTTCTCTTAATGCACGACAACGCCAGACCGCATGTCGCTAGAACAGTTTGCGACTACATGGAAGATGTTGGAATCACCGCGATGGAGTGGCCAGCTCGTAGTCCTGATCTCAATCCGATTGAGCATGTCTGGGATGAGCTAAAAAGAAGAGTTCGAGCAAGAAGCCCTGCTCCTACGCGCCTCCAAGAGCTTCAACTTGCCATTGAAGAGGAGTGGAACGCCATACCACAAGATTTCATGGTGAAATTAATACGGTCCATGAAAAACCGATTAAGAGCTGTAATCAAGGCTAGGGGAGGGAATACACCTTATTAAAAAACAATTTGATCAAGCATTTTGAGTTTTATTTTTATTCTTTGTTAAGCTAAATTGGGTAATTTTATCCGTATGTTGGGTTTTGTGCCCTAAAACTCCCTATGGGTACTTTTTTTACACTGTATTTGATATTATTAGAAAGGTACTGAAGTAAACATTCAAATAGTGTAAGTTTTATTTTAATATGTATTCACATTTATGAAAAAAACTGCTTTAACAACAAAAAGTCAACGTGTGCGATTTTATTGCTCTCAATGTTAATCTAAATTAGAACTAATGTTTTATTTAAAATTGCTCACCAGTAACTAAGAACCATGGGATAGAGCCCGGTCCAACAGCGAACATCACGACGAACAGAATCACCAAGCCGATGCACAAGTATGACACCCACGATATTTGAGCCTGTAGGAAAGGAAATAATTGTAATCGTTAAGTCATTATAGTCGGTTGTACAGACGCCAGCACATCAAGTTACCCCAATGTGTCAAATTTTCCCAATTGAATATGAACCTTATTCTGTATGTCATAAAGTTGAAAACTTGGGGTGTCAAGGGATGGCACGAAGTTCCTTTCGATCAAGTTCCGAGATGAGCTCACGATTACTGACAAATGCTTGCACTGACTGATCTGGTCCCCTCATTCTGTGTGGTTCTTTCCTCAAAAGACCATCTCAGACACTAATCTGCATGGTTCTTACATGATTTGACCAAGATAATGTCTGGACTTTAAAAGAGACTATGACCTCTGAGTTTCTTTCGGTGTTTCTTCTCAGAGTAGTCAGTTAGTGAAACTCCGATTTCATCTATCAGTTAAAAAATGACGTGTAAAAGTGTTTGTGAAAACCTATTTGCAAAATAAACATCATTTATCATTTATAATTTATCATTGATCATTGATTAAGTAATGGTAATCCATCCGGGTGTCTTCGTTACAACTCCCGGTCTTCATTGTCTCTCTCTCTCCCTCTCTCCCCCCTTCCTCTCCCCCTCCCTCTCCCTCCCCCCGTTCGCGTGATCTCGCTCAAGCATGCCCCGCCTCCAACAGCTGTTTTCGTTATTTAAGTTTAACTAAATAGTGTCATATTTAAAAATTGAATTTCGTTTCTTTACTTTTGATTACGCAAATATGATCAGTAACAGGTTCGGATACAGCCCATTTTTTTTTGTACTAATTAAAAAATAGTGGTGTAAATGTAACCAGACTAATAAAATTGAATTTAAGTACTACATGAATCTCCTCCGTTTGGAAGTCGGTTATAAAGTTCAGAAGGTACTTACATACATATAGGCGACGACCAAGCCTACAGAACAGAGGAACATTCCGGCGAATCCTGACAAAAGTAATGTCTTACGACCAGCTACCTCAACTAGTAACAGACTAATGACTGTCATTACGACGTTCATGGCACCCATACCTAGAAAAAAAAACATTACAACATAAGTTAAAACAATTTTAATTCATATTGTTTCTTTTTATGGGGCCGTGCCTGAAATCGACTGATTTTTGATCAGCTGTAATCATTATTTATGAGAAAGAGAAGAAGAATTTATACAATCCTATTTGTGATTTGAAAAGACGAGTTCCTTGCTTTGCATGTTGAGGAATTAAATTTTGGAAATAAATTACGTATTCATGGAAAATCACTAAAATTCACCCACATGTTTTCCCAAAAATGACGCGAGACTGACGTTTGATCATCATTTACAAGAAACTACAATAGATTTTGAAAATTAAAAAATATTACCAACACCAGTATATAGTCTACTTGCACGTGAGGGAACCACTTTTTTTAATTTTTACTACAACATACGGAAAAAAAATTCAATGTCGTTACTTTCCGGAAATTTCAAGACTAATCAGTATTTTTTTTTCTATTGTTTGAATCACTTTTAAGAAATTTTAAAAGTAGCATATTAATCTTCAGTTTATTATATATTCGTACTATTTTTTAACTTGTGTACTTTAACATGTGTACCAACATAGTAAACAAATATGTATACACAAAAATTCCGGAGATTTATTTCTTAACCGTCTTAATTTACTTAGAAACTCAAAATATGATATAAAATATTAAAACAGCGATCACTACGCTCGAGCTTTACGCGTGTGTTCGTGAACCGTACACACAAATATAGCATCGCAATGATGTTACCTAAACTCCAGCGAGCGAATTTTATGCACGGCCCCTTAAATTTAGAAGAAAAAGTGAAACTGTTCTTAGAGGTTTTTATTAAACTAAATGAAATCCACATTGTCATCATTTCTTTAAATAAATTGTTGAATTGGTTATAACTAAGTGAGACAGGAGACAGCTGCAGTGAAAATAGATTATTGTAAATTAAATATCGCAATTTTATTGTGACATGCTTGTTTTACTTTCGTTGTAAAGTGCGCATTCAAAATAACTTTTTTTTTACTCCTGTCTAATGCTATTGTAAATGGAGTATTATTTCCTACAAAATAAATGACAATTTTTTTTTCACGTAATAAAAAATAACAGCGATACAATATCGAGTCAAAATGTCACATGACGTCACGATTTCGTACTATTTAAACTGAATTATGATGTCACACTTAATCTTAGTGAGTTTCATCAATTAAAAAAAAGAAAAAAAATACTTGTCTATTATTTTTTATTATCTAAATTCTAACTGATGGACTTAATAGAATTTTGCTATTCATACACCGTCAAAATGCATATTAAATGGGTTATTTGAAAAAAAAAATAGTTTTTAGTCCCTCATCTACAAGAAAATATTCGACACATACCTATTTTTTATTTTTTCACGTAATCCTAAAATAACGGCGATACATCGAGTTAAAATGTCGCATGACGTGACCAGCACAGTTTATGCTAGATAATGACGTTACAAGCCCCCACTCCTCAACTTTAATGCGCTTAATCTAAGCAGTTTTCCATCAATTAGAAAAAGAAAAAAATATGTGTCGAATATTTTCTTGTTATCTAGATGAGGGAATAAAAACTAAAATTTTGTCAAAAAGCCCATTGTTAGTGATTAAACTGGTGAAATAACGACATCTATATTGTGAAATGATACCTATTTAGTTCTAATTTCAACACATAGATGGCGCTGTGAAAACCTACATCGCGCAAACAAAGTTCGTATTATTATTTTTTGTTGTTAAGAACTTTTTATCCTTCCTATAGGAGTAAGATTTTTATATGTCCATGGATGTCAAATTATTATCAGTGCAGCGATATATGTATATTTTCTTAATTTCGTACCATTATAAAAAAATAATATTAATAAATAACGTAATTACGTTACGTACGTAATTTAATTGACAGACATTTTCTAAATTTTTGACATTGTATTTTTGAATGAATTTATTTTAATAACTAAGTATTATTCTATTTTAATCAAATGTATTTTAATATTTCGTGTATTTTGTAATTGAATTTTATTCTTATGGGAACTTTCCTGAAATAAATGATTATTATTATTATTATTATTATTATGCTTAGATAGGTATAGGAGCCTTTTGGCCTTGCAAAGGTTTTTTTTTATAAGTTAGTACCGTGCTAGTTTTAGTTGTTTTGGCTATTCATATTTGGTGAACGACACTTTTAGGAGAACTTTGGCAAGATCGAGCTCGTAGGTATCGCTCTAATTGATCCCGCTCACTCCAATATCTTCTGTATAGCAGTCAGGATTACTAACTACTAGACCTCAAAGATCAGAGCTAGTTACGGACTGTTTATTGTTTTTTAGATATTTTTTAAATATAAATTTCAGTGCTTACCCAGTGTGGCGTATTGCGACTGGCTCCTAGTAAGCTGTACCCTGGTAAAGATGTCTGTGGAGAAGAATATGACGGCGTTGATCCCGGAGAACTGCTGCGCCACCATCACCACCATGGCGATGAGGAGCGGCTGTCGTAGCTGACGGTTGCTGAACAGCTCCCGAAGAGTCACCTTCTTACTGATTTTGTTTTTCTCTGCCTCCTGTTGTGGAAGTCAAAGAGTTAGGATAATCTTTCTTCTTTCCTTGTGTGCCAAGTTCAGTTGTGCACTCTACCTACCAAACCAGCGCTTGTACAGACGCCAGCACATCAAGTTACCCCAAAGTGTCAAATTTTCCCAATTGAATATGAACCTTATTGTGTAGTGCACGAAGTTGAAAAACAATCAAAGAAATCAAAAGTTTTGTTTGTATGATTGGGACCAAATGTTTCAAAATTATGTTTAGTCCATCAGTTAGATTAAAAAAAATATTAAAAATATTATCAGATGGGAGGGGCGTGGGGGAATGGGAGGGAGGGGGAGAGGGGGAGGAGAGGAATGGGGAAGGGGAGAGGGGAGGAGAGGAATGGGGAGGGGGAGAGGAGAGGAGTTGATAAAAAATGCTATGCAATAGCTTTACCGCGGCAGTCTCCGAGTGCCACACGTCATTTTTTTATTACTTTTTCAAATAGACTAGTAGGTCAAATAGGTCTTTAACTGTTCCCAATCGTTCTATTAAACCGTAAAAAAAAGTATTTATATTTTATGTGGCTGAGGACACTCTAAAATTAAACGTTTATTAGTTACTTATTTGTGCAACAAGAGAGCAAAGTAATTTTTTGCTGCGAGTGCTGATTTTGAATCCTGAGCAAGCGAAGGAATCAACGATTTCACGAGCGTAACAATTGATTCTAGAGTTTAGTCCTGAGTGTGGCGAGGGATTCAAAGGCACGAGATGTAAAAAAACTTTGCTCTCGTGTAACACACATAACTTTTCACTTTCAGCAGCGAGAACACTTTTTGAAACTAGACATAAATATTTACAGGTTAAAAATCAGTTTTATTTGCAGTAATTACTTATTTTCGTTTAAATACAACAATAAGTTAATTATTCAATAAATTACATTAAAAGACATAATTATAATCCTTTCGAAAAATTTCTTTGGTTAGTTTGAAATTCCGAACGTGTTTGTCTTTGAGGTCGAATTCAAAATTCGAACTTCGAAAGGGCTGGTCTTGGTCTATCTCTTTCTAATGGCGGTAAAGAGACAGAGTGTGAATGTTTCGAATTGTATGATTACATTCGCGGCTTTCTGATTAAAAAATTAAAAAGTTACTTTGTTTCACTCAGAACCTCACCAATAAGGTACCTACCTATCTCCTTCAAGGACATCCCCTCCAGACGTCGGCGATTTCACTTACTGCTACTTATCTGCCTTACGTGAATAAACCTTTCGTTAGTCGCCTTTCATTCATCCTTTCAACGAGACAGAGTTCAGAAAGCGAGAACGCTATTATACTGAAATCGCCAAATTGGACGGGCTGGCTCGTGTCTTCTCAGTGTGAAATACTGTGGCTTTTGCCATTGAATCCTACTAATGGAGGATGGATGAATGTTTGTTACTCTTTCACGTAAAAACTACTGAATAGATTTTAATAAATTTTGGTAAGGAGTTAAGTGACACTCTGGATTAACACATAAGCTTCTTTTTATTCCTGTATTCCCACGGGAACGGGACATGAGAAGGGTGGGCCGTTTTTGGGGGACTGTCTTTATGTATTGTTTTTGACGTTCAAAAAGTGCTGATTCTCAGCCTAGTTTGAATAAAGACTTTTGATTTTGAGTAATGTATAATTACCTGAT